>JAPDPK010000141.1:1200000-1627500 GCA_031772115.1 Heritiera littoralis | reverse complement strand
GGCTCGTGGTTTAATATATATATATATAAATCAACAAATTACTAGGATATATATATATATATATATATAAATCAACAAGTTTGGATTAAGGGTTTTTCTTCTAATACTAAATCTAGTGCAAATGTTTTTGGGTAGTACAATTTTTGTGGTTCTTTCCAATGAAGTTTTTGAATTATCTGTTCATCAGATGATTGAAATTGTTCACTATTAGTTTCTGAATCTTTTATTGTATTAATTGACCTTTGTTGTGTTCTATCAGGTGTATATGGTATATATCTTTCATTTTCTCCAGTTATTTCTGAGTTTAATGCATTAAGTCTTTGTTGAATTTCTTGCAAGAAATTTAATTGAGTGTTTGATGATATTTCATGTGGCTTAAATAAAGGTTTTGAATTTTTTGTTTTTTGTTTTTCTTCACTTAGTTTGTCTTTTTTAGAAGTTTGGATGTTTGAATTGTCTATTTTTGTCTATATATATTTATATATATACAAGTAAATATATTTGAATTGTCTATATATATTTATATATATACAAGTAAATCTAAAACTACGTTCTTTTATAAATACATAAACAAATTTGGGCCTTTGTTACTCTCTCTATATATATACAAGCAAATTTGACCTTTTAATCCTTTATATATATATATATATATATATTATATATATATATATAAAGAGAGAGAGAGGATCTAAGGTCCAGATTTTGCTTGTTTATAGATTAAGAGCTAAAGGCTCAATTTGGTTTATATTTATTGAAAGGATAAAAGGTTTACATTTGCTATAAATATATATATATATATATATATATTTATAAAGTAATAGAGGTCTAAATTTTCTTGTTTATAGATAAAAGGCTAGAGAGTCAAATTTGCTCTTTTCTGTGTGTGTATACATATATAAAGGACAAGAGGCTCAGAGTTGCTTGAGTGTGTATGTATAGAAGGAGGGGATCCATCTACACTAGTATAAAATTAATTGTTTTACACACTTTTTATAACTTTATGTAGGATTAATATTTTTGCAGAACAACTATTAGATTTAACAACTTTTTCGTATTTATCATGCATGTAAAATTTTGAATCAATCCTATAGTCCCATAATTTCAATCAAAAATAGTATTTTTGTTGATATATATTAACGATTGAAATTTTATTATAATGAAGCAAATAGTTAAACGTTTTTAACTAACTTTAAATTTGGTTTACATAATTTACATGAATAGAATATAAGTTTAATCGATCGGAGTATGAATATATAAACCATATAAAAACATATAAAAATGTATAAAACTAATTTAATTTTACAACATTGTAAGTGGATCTCTCATATATACACTATATATTATCTAATGTATATATTCACAATATATATATATATATATAAATATAATACCAACAGTGCAAGTAGTGAACCACATTTGATTCATTTTGGAGGGGCTTGTGGCTAATTTACTTGGATGTCTAGAGTAATAGGGTGCCGCGTGTATATGTATGATTAATTTCGTGAATATAAGAGATTGAAGATAATGTTTATCGTGTCCTTCAAAAAAAAAAAAAGATAATGCTTATCGTGAATTATAGGCTGCCGTGTGTAAAGGCGCACCAAAAAGTTAGTGGTTGGAAGAAGATTTCTCCAACCTTGACAAAGACATGCAAATACAAATGCAAACGCAAGAAAATGAAATTTATAAATGCACGTTTTTAATCAACCACTCCTCCAACTAACAGTCTCAAATGAATTTATTTATTTATTTATTTATTTATACATCTGGAATGGATCGTGGTAACTCCTTTTCAATTACCAATTTCCTTACTTTCTCTTTAAGCAACTGTCAATCTATATATTGGAAATATATTGTTATAGATAAACTCTCGTTTCTACCACAAACAGTAATGGCATTCCGTAGGCACCCACCCTCCCCGCCACCACCAGACCCTTTTGCACCACCGCCACCACCACCCGACCCTTTTGCACCACCTCCACCACCACACGTGTATGGTGCACCCCCACCACCTCCGCCTCCACGTCTTGATTACTATGCTGCTGCTCCTCCTCCTCCTCCTCCACCACATCACCACCATCCACCAGGTCCACCACCACCGCCGCCTCATGCATTCGCACCCCCGCCTCCAGGACCACCAGGGCCTCCACCACCATATTTCGATCCATACAGACCACCTCCGCCTTGGAATCGCCCTCCTCCACCATACTAGTTAATATTATATTCCAGCACTAATAAGCATGCAAGTTAAGCTGCCGCCTGTGGAAATCGAGGAATTTCCTGTCTGTCTACGAAGCGATTGAAGGTTATGCAGCTTTTAATTCTTCTCCTTTCTTTTCCAACTGATCTATCCTGGAAGCTATGTAATTTTCTCTTGTTTGTAGTAGTCATATATATTATATATAAATAAATTTTTATATGAATTTGACTTGTTGCATTCAAATGGATTTTCTCATGCAAAGGAACAAACCGACAAATCAATATGTACTCGAAGACGATCAAACGTGAAGTTGGAGCAAACACATAGAATTTGGGACTTGACTCCTGACCCTCGAAATTAATCGAAAGCAATACTTTGTATGATTTAGAATTGCTCTCTTGCTGATCAGATCAGTAGTATGCAGCGCAAAATCTAGCTGAAATTGGCGGTTGAAAGTCAATTGCATTGCCTTTTGTTTCCTTCTTCTTGGGCCTCTTCAAGCTGATTCATTGTTTGCTGTGATTACCCCCTCAAACATTCTTTCCCTCGCATTCTTTGCCTGCAATTTTTAATAAATTAAGTTCCTTTGAAGGATGTATTGTTTGGACTAAGAGTTAAGCAGCTATGGCTATGCATAAGGGAGAGCATGCACGCATTTATATATATAACCGCAACCTGCTTTTGCCAATTTGTGAAGCCAGTAACGAGAGCAAGGAGCGACGCTTGAACAGTAGACCCTGACGTTATTCCGATCCAAAGCCCCTTCCCTCTCAAATTTACACCAAAACACAACACGGCAGCTGCTGGAATTCCTACCAGGTAATACGCCCCAAGATTCACATAGGCTCCAATGTGCTGCCACCCAGTTCCTCTGGCAACACCTATTTAACAAACACAGAGCAAGAATTATGCTACAAATTAATAAAAAAGTTGGATCTTTTCCCATCAGATTAAGGTTAACGGAACATCTTAGAACCTGGATATAATAGTTGAATTTTTTCATGCTAAAGCTTTTAGTATGATTCCTCACCCAATTTAACAAGTTACGTAGCTAAGTTTGCCCCTATAAGCTAAGCCACAATGCACATAGATTCTGTCAAAGCAGGGAACTGACCAGAAAGTACGGCTTGTAAGCTGTCCATAAAAATTGAACAGCAAAGTAGTGGAATCATTTCTGCAACATAATCGACAACTTCCTTTCCATTGCTAAACAAGTATCCGAATACGTTGCGGCAACAAAAGAGAACAATTGCCACTATGATTGGCTCTGCAGCTGCAAGTACCACTGCAACAATTACAGATAGTCGAGCTGCTTGTGGATTTCCAGCTCCTAATTCATTTGAAACGCGGGTGCTGCAGAATAGTAGAGGCATATATTCAATTATACTCATAAAAACTATGCATTTTAGAATCAAAATATAGGCAGAATTTTTGCATAAGAAAGAGTTATGGATTTAACCTTGCAGCAGCACTAATTCCATATGGTACGAAGAAGTGTAACGAAGTGATTGTAAGGCTTCTCGTTGCAGAAGTCAAGAAACATTAGTGGCATTCTTGTCTGAAACACTTGCATAGAAAAAATGAACAGAAGATTGAAGTTTCAAAACACAAAATTGCTGGCTTAGAAGCTTACCAAATAGACAGAACGGATGTTTCAAGCATTGAATTGGGTAAAAGTCCTGATAGCAGTATAAGTAGCTCGTATGACCACCATTCAAGACTATAATTAACAGAAGGGCAGAGAGTATTGTTGGAATACCGAAAAAATAAAATCTAAACCCAAGAAAAATGAAAAAGAAACCCCCCCGCCCCCCCAAAAGAAAAGGTTGCACATTACCAAACCATTAAAGCAGAAGGGAGTCCATAGCTAAAGAACTTCTTGATGATTAAGAAAATGTCGTCGAAGATGAAAGCACGAGTTTTCTCACAAACAGAAGAGTACCTCATGTAAATCCCAAGCAATATGACATTAAACCAGAGAGCTAATCCTGATGACAAAGCCGCCCCGATAATTCCTAAATTGGTTTTGTATAGTAGAGTCCAACAGAGAGGTACATGGAGACAGAGAGCTGCAGAAGAGCCCAAGAGCAAGGGAAGAATCAAGGTCTGACACTGGAAATAGCGAATGAATGACTGAAGAAATGGGCAGGCAAACAATGATGGCATCAGCCAGATTGCAAATCTTCCAGCTACCCTTGCAATTTCAGGGTCCTGACCCATTAACACTAACAGCTTGTCCATGAACATCCAGAGAAAGCAAATTGGAATACAAACAGGAATGAGACAAATTATGGAACAGTAAGTGTAGGTTCCAAACTTCTGATATTGTTGTGCTCCATAAGCTTGCCCACATAGAGTTTCCAATGCACCAGCCATTCCAGTCTATTTAGCACATAAAAAAAATGTCACCAAATATAGTTCAGCGAACAATGAAATATTCTGAAAATCAAGCAAAAAAGTTCACTTCTTGATACTATCATTAAAACTATTTATGTACATACGAAAAATTAACACATCGGCAGTGAACTTCAAAAATTTCATCATGAGAATAGAATATTGCAACATATTTCAATAGAATTTATTAAATATCAATAAATTAATAAATAAAGAAAAACCTCGGCTGATGATGTATAAAATAAGTTTTCGGTCCATACGATACAAAGGCTGAGGGATCACAGTAATTGACAAGACAATCATTCAAAAACGACAATGAATAGTCAAAAGTTTTTTTTCAGTAGATATGTATGAAAGGAAGCAGTAAAATTGACCATAATTGCTGTGTTTTTATTCAACTTATTCCTCTAAATCACAGTGTTACGACAAAAATAATTTCACATCAAATTTCATGTTTAAAGGGACATTTTTGTTTTGAGCTTTTGTCTAAGTAATGACACACACCACTACGTATGAAATACTAAAATATCTCCATGTTTCTTTTTTTTAATTAAAAAAAGTGAGTGTCCAAACATTTTTGGACTTGTTAAATTTAATTAATAATAATCAAGCCCTAAACTACTCAAAAAAAAATCAAGCCTTAAATGCGGAATACATTTTTTATTTGACAATCTGTTTCAGTTAGGCTAATTAAATGTCCAATTAACAAGTGTTTTAATTTTTATAAACACTGATTAAAAAAATATACATTTAAGACATAAATTGATTTCACCTAATCAATGCATTAATTGCAATTGCTTTTTCTTAATTAATATCACTTTAAAGCAAATTCAGTTCAATACCAAAAATTATGTACAACCAATTATTGGAAATTATTTTAGATCTTTTACATGAATTTTTCACTTTAACTAAATGCACCCTGTGTCTGTTACTTTTTTAAATATTATTTTGAGTTCATATCGGAATTAAACTTAAAATGAAATATTTGCCTGAAGCATGTCAAACACTGAATCCTCCCAAGTCTATGTAGGTCATGGCTTTAATTCAGTGGTGAAACTTGAAAGTAAAGAGCTTACTTCTACCAAAAAAAGAAAGAGTTTACATTCAAAGAAAGAAAAACTGAATCAGGATTCCACTGTTTGAAAAGAAAAATTTTCCTTTCTAACGATTACTAATGATTTTACGATCTTTAATTAAGATATTTATATATATATAATCTACAACAAACGAGTGTGTATACCATTTTCAACCATGCAAAGTTCCTAGCTGTTTAGATGCTTATGAAGTTTTGGAAGCGAAAAGCACCAAGGAGAGAAAACATTACAATCACGCTGAATCCAGTGACATTAACGAAGGAGGATCCTAAGGCAATCCCGGAAAGAGCTAGCTCGCCAAGGTGACCAACCATCATCACCGATATCACCTGCAAAAAGTACTGCGACACCGTCACCGCCACCAACGGCACCGCCATGTAGCTCACCTTCTTCAGCTCCTTCCCGAAGCCACTCCATGTTATCTTCCATTTTTCTTCCTCTTTTCCACCGAGCAATGCCTCTTCCATATTCTTCCTCTTTCTTCACCCTTTTTTGTTTTTTTTTTTTGTGTTAATTAGCACAACTCCCTGCCCTAGTAGGCTACTGTACTTGCATTAATTATAACAGCCTGGCCTTGTTGTTGTGATTGATTTTTCTTTCTGTTTATTTAACTTGCGGCCAGTGTCTTTAATAAATTTATTTACAGCATGTCAAGTTTGACAAGTTGTATTTAATAATTAATTACTGACACAAACTTGAAAGCGACTGGAAGGATGTAAGACATATGATGAACATAAAAAAATATATATTCCCGTCGGTCACATTCTGACTTTATTTTACAAGGAAAATGAAAAAAAATTGAAAATGAAAAGTTCGATAATTTAATGATTAAATTATAAAATTTATTCATTAAATTATTAAATTTTTTTATTTTTTTTTAATTTTTTTATCAAGTAAAATCTTAGTGGTAATCAATGTGCCGTCATTTTTTTTAATTTATTTATAAGATATATATTATATCAATTATAATAACATAAAATAAATTTATTTTAAACAAATATTAATATTTACAAATACATTGTTAAATTATTAGATTGTTTTCATTTTGTACTTAAAATTTTGAAATGATATGATATTTTTATTATTTCTTTTTTTTTTTGATCCAAATGATATTTTTATTATTTCGATCAAAAATAAATTTTTTTTAAATATCTTAATAGTTGAAATTTTATTAAGATTTTTTGAAGTCTTATACTATTAATTTTTTCATGAGTTTTGTTTCTTAATATATAATCTTATCTGAAAAATTAAATGTTTTATTTTGATAAATATCTTTTAGTAACGTACACTTTTATGAGCACGTATATATAAAATATAATTAACCAATTAAAATATTTTTTAATAGTACATTTTTATTTAAAATTATAATTATAATCAATATATTGTATTTTATAAAACTAAATTAAATAAATAACAAATAAACTAAATTTGATGTCACTTTTGATGAAACTCGAATCCAAAATCTCAATATCTCATAACTTTCTTCTTATCACTAAACTGAAATCAAATTATATTTAAAAGAAAACTGGAAAATTTTCAACAAGTATAAATGAGTACTACGGTTTAGAGTTATCTTATTTTATTTGCCCAAAAAAGCAAAAAAAAAAAGCATGACTGATAATCTCATTGTTACTTGGGCCGGAAACACACGGGTTTTCGGACACTGAACCAATAAGATAAGCCTATGGCTAACGCTGCTACCTTATAGCCTAGTCCAGTCCTCATTTAAAAACCAAAATCGAACAAACAGGTACACGGAAGTAAGATTTATGTTTCTCTTGCTAAATATATGTAACTTTGTATAGGTTATAGTGGCGAGACTTTATTGTCTTCTTGATTGGTCAGTGTGGAGTTATGTATTAGTTTATCTGTAATTGCAAGTGACCATATAAACATAGATTGACATTGATAATGAAGTGGCTGCTTGAATGACTGGGCCATTTGGCAACATATATAATGTTAAAATAAAGTTTTTTACCAGGGTTGAGATTCAATGGAAAACTTTAATAAGCACAGAGCACGCTTTCTGCTGATTCGAGCTGATGGAAACTTCGATCATCTACTTCCATGCTTAAAGCTTTTCGTCTTTCAGAACACTAGATTGAGCTTTCTGTCACTACTTACCATCCATGTCTCAAGACCACAATTATTACGTCACTGTTTTATCTCTCTATTAATACTTTTTTGTGGTCAAGCTTATTATCAATGCATGTGGCAGATTACATATGCTGTTGTTGCTGCTTGAATTCTGAGTGCTACTCTTGTTGTTCCAAAGCTGGACCAAAAATCATTTTGAAGGATGCCAGGTTTGTAATGGAATGAAACATATTTGCCATTTGGATTTGTAACTTCGTTCAGCCATCCATATTTAAAAAGAGAAAATTCCGCATATGTTGAGTTGTCAAGATGTTTCGTGACAGTTTTTACTTTTTCACGTCCAGTAACTTCTCAGAGATCTTCGATGTGGATTGGCTCATATCATTTTTGTCAAAAGAAGTTAAAATCATAAAGCAGCTACCTCAAAGGGGAAGGAGGACTTGGAATCCATACGCCATGTGTGTCCCACAGAAGTGCACTGAAACATGTTACCAAAATCGTGTATTCTGTTCTTTTGACAAGGCATGTAAGTTCCCTATTCTAAAAATTTTTCACAGTCAATTTTATATGTGCTTGTGCTTTTCCTGTGTTTGCATTAGCTGCCCTGTCTGACTCTCTATCTTATTCTTTTCCTCATGGAGAAAATGAGCGTCTAATATGTTGGTGAAATCTAAGCATGGTTGAAAATAAAGGTTATTTACTGCTTTCCTGGACCTGGATAGCATTTTCATATATTATTGAGTTGTACTCCATCTTTCAATTTATCATATATACCAACTTAGTTGTTTCCGTTTTCCACCAGTCAATATCAATATCTGATGAATTTGAGTGTAATTAAAGGGAATGGTAAAGTTTTAAAGATTGATGATGCATGGATATCTTTGCCATCATAATAGCAAACCTTTCCTTCACAGGAATAGCTATGCTGGCATCTAAAGCTAAGAGCTTTGAACCAGTCTAAAGAGAGAGGTGGGGAATGGGTAGATTCTCTATTCTAAACTATAACTAGTCTCATTATTATTGGAAGCAAAAAGTGTATGGAGAACCAGCTTATATAACCTTTAGATTGCTAATAACTTTATTGTAAAGTATTTTAAGTTTGAACTCATATTCTGTCTCCTCAGTATTTTGTATGGATGGCTCCTATATTTCTGTTGATTTTTGTTTCATCTTGAGTCCCAACATGTTATTTCGACCATGACTTCATTTTATACTAAATATGTGCATATGCAGCAGTGAATTAATGCATTCTTATGGCCAAGCAATAGCTTTTCCATTTGATAATAAAGGACAGGTATGAGATTATTGATGCACCCAAACTTTTTTGTAACAGATTTGAGCCTGATACGCTTGCCTTCTCAGGATGTGGTTATGGGGGAGGTGAAAAAGAAAGGAATGAACTAGGTGCTATACGAGAGAGGTGGAAGACTTTACATGTAAGGAAGTATCACAACCTAATAACTTTACACTTTTAATTTCTCGAGTTGGAAGAGATGCTTTGAGACTGAATAGAATGGGTTGGATTTAGCAGACAGCGCAGTTTTGAAGATGGTAATGCAAAATGTCATTTTATCTATTAAACCCCCGAAATTCTCAACAGTTGTTTTTTCTTGACTTTTTTATTTCCAGGAACATTCAATTTATTGGACATGCTCCTGTAGATGATGTTCCAGAACAAGGTTCCAAAGTATAAACATGATGTTCCATTGCAGGCTACAATTTCAACTGATTTTTGAGTTGCTTAGAAGAGACTGACCATGAGCCCCGGACCTCAATCCAATTATCAAGGCATGGTTATGGTTTATGCGAGTTTGTTTTTTTGTTTTCTTTATCTTACTAGATCATTCATGAAGTGCTTCAGGTCTGTTAGTCGAGCAAAGCTGGTTGTAAATTTCATCTTACTTCTGTAGTATCCGTTCAGAAGTTGCTTTTGTTTATTTTCTGTGCGTGTGGGCGTGAATTGCAGCTTTATCATTGGTTGGGAAACTTTTTTTTTAACTGCATTTTAGTTAGTATTAAAAAATGCATGATTTTATAATTAGTTTATCATAAAAATTGACTTATGCATACTGCTATTAACTGTATGGCATTATTTTTACCATTATTAAAAATATAAAGATCAGTTTAGTGTAATTAGATTTTGGGCCGAATAATTGTACTCGCACACGTAGATGTATTAACATTGGCCCAAATAAAAACTTGGTCTAGCCGTCTAGGGAGAATCGCAGTGCCCTTCTGCCAAGGAAACTCTCAAGATCAAATGTTGTATAAGGCCTAAATTTGGGCCCAATCCAGCCCATAAATCTAAGTTTTAGCCCACTTTAACCTTTGGGCCCGAATTTGGGAATAATTGGGCCGAGCGAGGGTATCCCAAATTTTAACACACTATCCCACTCGGCCCAATATTCCCAAATTCAGGCCCAAAGTGAGCCCCAAAACTTAGCCCATGGTTTGCTCATATGGTAATTCTCTTGACCCATCCGGATGTTGGCCCATTTTTCAAGATTGGGCCCAAAATATAGCCCACGGTTGGCCTGATATGGTACTTATGGGCCCAATGTAGACAGTAGAAGGCCCATCTGAACCGAACCCAAACTTTTCAATATTTGACCCAAAATTCAGCCCATTGTGGTTGGTTACTGAGCTCAACGTTCAATTTAGGCCCATGGGAACAGCTTAAAATTTTTTAAATTGACCCGAAACTCAGCCCACCCATTATGTTCAATTAACATGGACTCTAAAGCCCATATAGACTCCAATAAAAAAAAAGCCCATATGGGCTTAGGCTCAAATTTCAGCTTAAAATTGGCCGATTATGGTATATATTTGGGCCCCACATTCACGCTCCATCTGGACTAAACTAAAAATTCAGCCCGAAGTTGGCCCATTAGAATAGACAGTCTAAGGCCTAATCTGGACATAGGCCCAAACTTCGGCACAAAGTTACCCCTCATGTTAAATTCCCAACTATGTCTAGAGTGGCTGCTCTTAATTCAGCTCAAGGTTGGCACATTATGGTTGATTTTTGGACCCAAATTGCCACTTTAAGGCCTATTCTGAACTTAAGCCCATATTTCCAAGATTTGCCCATTTAAGGTGGAGGTTTTAGACCCAGTGTTCACAGAAGGCCGAACTTGGGCTACTAATATCTACGAAGCCGGACCTTTAAGGCCCATTATTACTAATTTGCGTGAATTATATAGCCGGTCAGTTTAATGGCCTTTATTCTTCTATTACCCACGTTCGGGTTTAACTTTTCTAAGTTATATTTAATACCCCAAGTAAACAGCTTCCTCCTCACCGTTGGTCGTCATCTTGAGTGAAAACTTCACATTGCTGTTGGAGACTACTTCCATCTTTTAAACCTTTATCAGAATGCACTCAGCATAAGAAAATGTGCAGTAAAAACACAGAAATTCCAGCTACCTAACATGAACATAGTTTGTTGAAGAGTTTCAGAAACTGCTCCGTACCGGTTTACAAAATGCTCCTCACCCCATGTTCTAGACCAATCTCTGAGATCAAGAAGATCTTAGTTACAAAAAATAAATTAAATTGGATGAGCAATATTACATGCAAATATGAAGTATTTCAATGATTGAACTATAAAGTGGAATTTTAGGCAAAACATCCCTTAGGCCACTTGTATAACTAAAGTCACAAAATAAAAAAGTTCATACAGCTGTCAATCTGTTCTCGTGAATGTTGATGGCGACCAATTAAGCCTGGCTTCTGAGTAGATGTTATAAAGAGTGATAATTTCTACGGATCATTGTCAATGCCATGAAAAGGAACAAACTGACTTAGATCTCCCACAGGTATCTGCCTTCCTCCTATGTTGGTCATGCTAAATGCAAAGTTTTTAGATATACATAGAATAGTTGTTGCTTAAGGAATAGGAAACAAGGTTGGACTGAGGTATGAGCCAAACAATATTCAATATGGTTACCTGTTCAAGGTTTCAATAATGAAAAACAAGAACATTGATTACTGCCAAACAGGATTTTAATCTGACAGAATGAATATCATGTATGACCTAAATTTCAAAACAATTAACTGTGAAAAATTATGCATATCACTGCAGATAGAACGAAATGACTATACATATGTTCACCTCTGGGAGATACATGCCATGTTTCTGGTCTCCCCTTGACATGCACCAATACCAGCGAAGAACCTCTCTTCCCATTTATCTGTCATGTATATTATCAAAATAAAAATTTTGATATAACCTTTGGAAAGGCACCAATACCAGTGCCTGGTTTTGCTTGGTTCTGCACACTCCTCCCTATCCTTGCTAAATGACTGCAGTTTTAAAGATGTAGTTACTGATGAAAAATTGCACGCATGGTAAACTGGAAACATCCAATTGGTCACTACATGATGATTCGCGCATTTTAAGTGTTTCCGAAAAAAGGTGAATGACACAGAAATAAAAATCATTCATCCTGATGAAGGACTTCTTGCCATGTTTCCTACAAAGAATCCCCTTCAGCATTTCTTCCGGATTTCCAAACACTTATTAGATATAAACTCTTTAAAATTTAGGCAAATTACTAAGCTGTAGTAGACCAATATTTTACAGGAATTTGAAAACAAGACAAATAAGCAAATCCATGCTCGGATGATTTGAGTCACTTAAGCTAGAATAAACTATTTGAAATTACCACAAATAGTTTATAGAATGAAGCAATGAACAGTTAAATAAAAGTACTTAGCTCTTTGTATCCATTCCAGTCACTTTTTTTTTCCCACCACTGTCAAGGAGATCAATAAATCCAATTTAATGCATCCACCTTGGATGATACTTAATGAGGATATACAAACAATGTTAAGTAACAGAATTAAAAAAAAAAAAAAAAACATTACACTTGCTAGTAGTTTTGAGATGCCATTCTCAAAATGTTCAAGCAAATCATCTTTTCTTCCTCAATACAACTAACATTTGAAGTCAATAACCCCCTTCAGGTGCTTAGATCTCTCAAACTATACTATCATAAATACATAGCCTCACAGAAAGGATGATCTCCTATCCAACACCTAGGTAACCCACTTCCAAAATAAACAAAAACAAAGCGAGAAGAGATCCAAAAGTTGACAGATCAATCTATCATTGTTGCAGAGCACTAAATATTATGTCTAACTAAACTTGGGTTATTTCTTTTATATCACAATAATAACAAATATATAATTAAATAATGCCACTGAATATATTGACCAATTTGAATACAGAAATAGAAGTTACGCATGGATAATAATCTGCAAAGAAGGCTGGTCAAATAACAAATTTCTCACTGGGCATGCAGAACTTTGAGTGCTTT
This sequence comes from Heritiera littoralis, assembly GCA_031772115.1. Classification (NCBI taxonomy): domain Eukaryota; kingdom Viridiplantae; phylum Streptophyta; class Magnoliopsida; order Malvales; family Malvaceae; genus Heritiera; species Heritiera littoralis. The sequence continues at coordinate 1,614,394 of JAPDPK010000141.1, read as the reverse complement.
AGAAATCTTAGCAATGATGGGCTCTTAGAAATGTCTTCCATGTTCCAGCCAAAACAGAAAGAAGTTTCTCTCAATAATGAGTTCTCTTAAAATGCTTGATTTGAAGAGTAACTTTCTTTCTCTTTCCACAAATGCTTAATACGGGCATGCCATATTTTCTACACAATTTTGGTGGCAAACAAAGTACCTAATTGCTTTAATCTATAGTCACAAGCCCATGTTCATCGTATAATAATAAAATGTCTTATAATAAAATGATTTTATACCTCTTCCTTCCATTCTGTAGGATTGACCACCCATCCTTGTCCATCTACACTGGTATCCATTTTCACCAAAGTCCTCCGTACTATCTCGATTCTATGTAATGCCATCTTCATTTATGCTAGACTCATTAACGTTCTCATTTAAGAAGCTAATGCCCCAGTCCTTCTCATTTGCAATACCAGTGTATACAATGAAGAAACAAGGAAACAAGTATCGCTTATTAGACATGGTAATATCAGTGCCATTACAAACCCTAAAGATGCATACCAGCACCACGAGAATTTCATTATAAAATTTCATACTCTAATGAGAATTGCAAGTTACCTCTTTTGGTGGAGTGTTGCGAGAGTGTAACGAGGGTAGCACTTTTCTTGTTTGGAAGGAAACTGAGATCTGTAAAATATAACAAGAAATCAACATTACGTTAGAAGCTTTGGTAGTGATTAAAACTTTGAGGTTCTTGCATCAAAAATCAACCAATAATAGAACCTACTAGCAAAGGGCCTTGAGATTCACAATAAAAAGGAACAAACAAGTTAACTCCAGAGCCTGAAATCAGAAAATGTCAACATCACATTCTCAAAATGAAATACCTAAATTAGCAAAAGTTAGGTATCCTGTTATTTCTTTAAAATATAAATATAAAATAAATTCAAAATACCACTAACGAACAATACGAGTATAAAAATGTACGTGAATAGGGAGAAATATTAGATACGCACACAAATTCCTAGATACATTGATAAAAATAAGGCACAAGGACGAAAGTGTGAAATACTGAGCGGAGTCGCAAATCATCTCGAACTCGTCGGCATAGATTAAGAGACATGGGCGGAAAAAAACCTAGAAGATTTACAAAGATGAGGAAAGAAGATAATGAGCAGCGTAGGAGGAGCTGGAAGGAAAGTTTAGGAAAGCAAAATGTGAATGGGGAAGAGAATTACGGGAAAATCGTTGCCACATGTTTTCACATCAGCCGTCACTTTGGAAGACTCCAAGAGGAAGCAAGATGATGGATAAAAATATAGAAGAATCAAGCTGATCGACATCGATTTTTTTTTTTTCATAAAATTACTGAACATAAGCCTAGACTCTACGAAAATTTAAAAGAAAAAGGAAAACAATTACCTTCATCGAATTCAAATTCTTCAAGCCCATCGTCATCTTCGAACAAATCCATCTTTACGTCTTCGGTTGCCCATTTTGGTTACGCAGTAGTCATTTCTTCTAGCTGAAACCAGAAAGATAAAAACAGCGATAAACCTAATTTCGTGAAAGCACTGAAAATGGATTTCACAAATAAAGAAATGGGTGGAGCGTAGGGGAGAAGGAGTTAGGTAAGAAAAGAGGCGAAAGCATGTATAGCAGAGAATCTGGTATAGGAAGGAAAAAGTGAGAAGAAACGGGAGCGAAACGGGGACCAAATATAAGGTAAAAACCTAAAAAAGAAAAGTGAAAATGCAAAGAATAAAATGACGTTGAAAAATTGGATAGAATGACGTGGCTGGCTTTGGAGCAAATGCAATAGCGAATTAGCAGTCATATTACAAACAGAAGAATAACATTGTATTACTTGCTACTAACATAATTTGGCAGTTAATAACACATAATAATAAGTGAGCAAAGATGTTTTACCATCCTTCACCTTCACTTCACTTGACTTTGTATACGAATGATACGCCTTCATTTCTTCAAAAACATGTAATATCTCTAAACAGAAATAACTGCTAGGAAATATGTTTCGCAGACAAATGCATTTTTTAATTGGATGAAAAAATATAGCAGATCGTAAAATACGTAACCAAATATGTCACATAATTTTGGGCCAGAAAAAAAGTATAGAAAACCCACTTTTAATGCCAGATTTCGGATGATACTGGCAACCAACAGTTAATATCTGACAAAATCACAATGCCAAATAAGAGCAGGTGAGAAAAGGAAATGTTCTGAGTTGGTGAAGTTAAAATTCCTTCAGGAGTATATTACAAACTTGGAAATCCAATAGGCAATCATCTGAGTTAAACAGTAATTCTAACAAACAAAAACGGCCAAATGAAACCCATCATTTCTGAACCATTACTTGATTAAGCATCTTCATCCAATTGTCAAACACTGGTCCATATTAGGAATTCAATCCCAAAACTAATTACCAGGTTATCTATCTTGAATACCGGCTACGTCTGCGACTTGAAAATTTAAGGTTCCTGCTCCTCTTTTTGATTTGGTGAAGCAGGAAGTTCCTCATTTCCGTCATTCTCAACAGGGTGATCAGCTGGTGGGGGTTCTTCATTCCCACCATTCTCAGGGTGGAAATTTATGGGGAACTTTGTAACCCTGGGTTTATCAGATAGAATATTTCTTTGGACTTTCTCAATCAAGACCTTTGAGGGAGGTTCCTCTCTAAGCTGCTCATCATCATAATCATTGTTAACATAGTAACCCACTCGCACAAATTCTTGGCCAAGATATGAACACGTCAAAAGAAGCACCGTTACACCTATAATGTCTTCTTCACGAATCCTTGATGGGTCTGGTGGATCTGCCTGTCACATTCAAGGACAGTGGTAAGAAGTAAAAACAGAGACTAAATCCATAAATCATAAACTAAAACTCGGAGCCGGAAGAGATTGCCTGAAATACAAAACGGTAATTTCCAACATTAACAGGTCCAACAAGTACACTCTCCAGTAGTTGATCGTAAGTCTCATCTTCTGCAGATCCCACGTAGATAAGTTTCCATTCTAAATCTGCAGATACATTAAAAAATGAACATATTTTAACCTCAAAAAAAGATGATAAGTCAACAAAAACGCATAACTCAGTAGTAGTCAGAGATGAATCTTTTGTCATTATTATACATGGCACAACATTATATTAGGTTAATAGAAACACCTCAAGAGTATAGTCAATGCTAAGTGATTATCTAACGAAGCTTTAAGCCTTATTCTGAACCAAAGCTAAGGATTATAAGTATCTTGAATCTTGAATTTTTGAAATACACATATAAAATTTTATGCTTAACTGCCTCTCCCCCCACCCCCCCAAAAAAAAATAATAAAATAAAATAAAATAAAGAAAAAAAAAGTATCATGGTACTAATCTAACTAGACTTAAAAACATAGGGGGCAGAAACTGCTAGGACATGAGAAATCAAATGAGTGATCTAATGCAAGTAAAATTGTAACACTCTTTTATTTTTTAGCAGGGAATCAAGGTTAACAATGTCGGTCTAAATTAGGATAATGAGCAAAAGCACATCCAAGCAAATTTTAGTAGCTAATCTACAGATGTAGCAATGAAACTACCAAAATGTTGCTTCTCTTGTACACAAGTGAAAAATGACAGTCTTAAACTAACATCATCATTGGTTTAGTAACTGTTAGATGACTCCCACATAAAAACTCATAAAGGAAGTTAATCTAACATGCTAAATTATTGATGCACCACATGATTTTCTGCCATAACAGATCCTGGAATTTTTAAATTGATTCAATTTCCAAATCAAAGATCCCTCTAATCCTTTCAGAGTCAATACAACGATTACGCATGCATCCATGCTTCTCTTACCACTTATCAGCAATGTGGTAAACCATCTTGCTGCATTGACATACTATGAATTGTAGAACTAGATAAATAGATCCCAGAAACCATAAATAAACAGTAGAAGCAAGAAAGGATTCACCTTAAAGGTTACTCTGTGAATCTTCATTTCCCTGAAGTACCCATTCAGACACATTCCAACCCCCAATGGATGTGTATGGAATTCTAACCTTCCAAATGTAACAAAAAACTTAAGAAAAAATAGAAAGCAACCATATTAGTCACATATCCATGTCCAAAACTCAACCTCCAAGTCCGAGCAACACGAATTAAAGTCTTCCCAGTTAAAACATACAAAAGCACGCCAATCATGACTATAAGCAATCCATTCTAGAAAGCTCAGAATGCTTTTCTACATGATGAATATGAGCAACCCATTCTACTTAAACCCGTAAATCTAGTCAATTCCCTAAGTTCTAGCTAAAGTTGTCTCAAAATATCAACATGGCAATCCATTGAAAATCAAACAGAGTAACCAACTAACCATTAACTTGCATCTTAAAACAAGTATCTTCTTTCTTTTCTTCTTCAAAAGCAAGGAAAGATGAATATACTTTTCCATCTCACATAAAGCTTAATTTTCTCCAGAATAAAAATTGCAACAAATTCCCTCTTCAACGATTCATTCCTGAAATACACTCTTACATAAGCTCATCAAACTTAAACCTGCAACCAAAACTTGCAAGTAATATTCAACTTCTAACCCTAACCCTAATTTCTATAACATTGCAAAGTCTAAACCTGAATTACACCACAACTAACTAAATAACCTCATTAAACCATGCTAAATCCTTTTATTTTCCCACTGTTTTCCCATTAAACAAACAGAAAAGAAAACAGAAAATGCATAGCCTTTAGCACGAACCAAACCCTAAATTTAGAAAATCATTAAAAGAATAAAAAAATTAAAACAATAAAAGCAGTTGAAACCAAGAAAAAAGGTACCATCTTTAAGCGGAGTTAAACACTCGTACGAAATCTCAAACTGAAATGGAGTCAAGAACGATGCCGGGTTATCCAAAACGGTAACGTTTGTAATGTTGACGGCACTCATTGTCTGGAATCAAAAGAAATTACAGTATTTTCTTGCCGATTAATCCAAACCCACCTTCTCGAACCGTCATCGAACTCCAAACGAAAACCCTAAAGAAAAAAAAAAACCGGGGCCAGAAGAAACAGAAGAAAAAAAATTCAACAACGGAAAGAAGGAAAGGGAAACTTTGGGCTTTTTTCTCTTACAATGGAATTTCTAGAATCTTAGATTTGGAGTTTGAGAGAAAAATTAAATTGAAATTGAAATCGAGGGAGTTTGGAAGGAGGATTAAAAGAAAGGAGGGAAAAGACGGAAAGGTGATTTTGGGGAAAAAAAATAGAGTTCAAATATAACTACATTTAGATTAGGGGAGCTTCTATTCTCACTACATTTTTTACTCTTTCTACTACAAAATATTAAAAGACAAAAATAACCTCAAGTCAAAAGACGTTAATATCCAATACTAAATCTCAAGTTTTTCCTCACCATTTTTTCCCTCATCTCGTCTGTTGTCTTCCTCCCTGCTACTGCCGCTGTTCACTTTGCATTTTTTCTTTAATCAATTTTATTTTTCTTCAAAAAATTAAAAAAAAATAAGTGAGAATAGTTATTATGATGATAGCTACGAAGAGTATGAGAATAAAGGAACCGAAAAAAAAAATGAAAAGGTAAAATTTTGGCATTTATTTTTGGATTTGAAAATGAACTAAAGATTGTAAAAAAGCACTGAGAGATCTCGGCGCGCAAACTGGGTTGCGCGCTGGGCGATCATCCGCGCAACTTAGTTTGCGCGCTGGGCGATCCGGCGCGCAAACCATCTTGCGCGTTGGGCTGGTCCACGCGCAAGCTAGCTTGCGCGTTATGCTAGCACCCGCGTTATGCTCGCGCGTCAGGATCAGAAACCGTGCTTTCTCTGACTAAAGCAAAAGTCGAATGACCCTCTTTCGCATTGGCGTCTGGAGATGAGAAGGAGTTGCAGGGGAAGGAAGAAACGTTGGGAGAGAGAGAAAGGCCAGATGAATTTGAGAGTTATTGGGAAGGGTTAAAATTGAAGGGAGTTGCAGGGACAGTCGCGTGGAGAAGAAAATTTGGGAGGGAATGGTTTCGATGAAGATGATACACAGTAGCAGCAAAATATTTGTTTTTATAGTGAGGTTAAATTTGTAATTTAATGATGTAAGTTTAATTTGTTATTTGAAGGTGTAGTGTAAAAAGCAAAAAATGTAGTGGGTTTAGAGCTCCTCTTAGATTAGAAATTTGTAAAAATATAAGGAAAGAAATTTTATTTTATTTTATTGAAAATCATTAGAAGTAGGTTAAAATATTTAAAAATTTTCTGAATTATTTTATTTTATTTAAATAAGTTTCACATTATTATTGTATTTAAATAAGTCCTTGTACATTAATTTGTACTCAAATAAGTCTTTATTTCCAATAAAAATATTACATATCTATAAAAATTGTTTCAAACTAATTTAACCTATCAAATTTCAATTAATTCGATTTGATAAAGTCACTTTCGAATTTAAGTTAATTTTCATAGGCCAGTTTATTCGATTAAATCAATGTATAAAATCATGAATTAAATCGATTGAATTAATTTGACATTTTTTAAATATATAATATACAAAATTAAATATTATATAATATATTTTAGTTAACCCGTCCTTTATATGTAGGAAGTTAGGTTTTAAACCCAACAGAAAAAAGTCGATTACTTACTCATATAAAAGATTGATCTATGTTAATAACTCATTTAGGTATAAATTAAAGATTAAGGGTTTATCTAGGTACAAATTAAAGTTTAAAGGTTTATTCGAACTCAAATAAAAAATTAAGAACTTATTAAAATGCAATAAAAGTATAAGGATTTATTTTAAAAAAATAACAAAATTCAAAGGCTTTTTTAATATTTTAACTTTAGAAGTAGATAATCTAATTAATAATACCGAAAAAATCATCTAACAATGCGTTCTTCTAAAAATACTAATTATTAAATATAATTCATCGAAGAATTTAATTAATTAAAATTAAATTGCAAAGTTGGTAAACTACTTTATACTAAAGCTGGTTACGGGCTGGTTTTCACCGGTTCCTGCCCTAACCAAATAAGAACCAGTCTGTATTGGTAGAAAATCGGTCCGGTTCAAACCGGTTCTATGTTATTTAAAAGGCGAACCGGCCCGGTTCGTTGGACTGGTTTGCCCAAAAATCGGACCGAACCGGTTTAAACCGGTTCGGTCCAGTTAAACCAGTTCAGTCCAGTTTTTTTTTCATTTAAAATTTTTATTTTTTAAAATTTATATTAATTTATTTTAATATATATTAATATATTTTAATAATTTAATCTAATAAATTTATTTTTATACTAAATAATGTTAATAATTTAATTTAATAATAATTTATTATAAAGTTATATTATAATTTATTTAATTAATGTAACAATAATGTAAAAATAAACTACTATAAAATTATCTAATAAAATTATTGTTATAATAAAATAAAGTTATATTATGAATATAATATTATAATAAAGTTATTATGATAAAATGATGTTTGATTCAAAATACAAATAATGATATTATGAATATTATTATTATATTCATTTTGCAATATCATTTTGCATATCTTTATTTATGTTCATTTATTATATTCATTTTGCATTTAAAATAATTTATTATATTTGAAATATCATTTACTTAATTTTTATTCATTTATTTATTTATTCATTTATTTAATATGTTTTTAAAATATTAATTCATTTTGTATTTTAAATATTTATTTATTTTAAACATAGATAAGTATAACATTAATTAATTTGGTATGTAATAATAATAATAATAACAACAACAACAACAACAACAACAACAACAACAACAACAAAGGAGAAAAAGGAGAGAATAGGAGACCAAATATTTTTTACGTGGAAAACCCCTTCAAAAGTTAGAAGGGTAAAAATCACGGGACCATAGTCCATAAAAATATTCACTATGACTAAACTTATTTACAATTTTACATACAATTTACAAAAAAAAAAAGATTATTCTCTACTATTCATAATTTATACGAATTGCCTTGGAAATTTCTTTCTCCTCTTCTGAATTATTATCAGCGAATTCATTGGTCATTCCAAGTTCGACATTGCGTGATTCCGCATCAAACCAATCTTTAAGGCATGTTAACATGCACAATGAATCCGGATTAAGAGTGGTTCGATGGTCTTTAATAATTCTTCCACACGTCGAGAATGCGGATTCCGAAGCAACAGAAGAAACTTGCACCTCAAAAACATCTCGAGCCATGGAAGCTAACCATTGGAGAAGATCAAAGTTTTCATTTACAGAAAAATCTTGACTTAAGAAAAATCCTAGCTCATTGAAGCTAGAACTTCTTCGAGTTTTTGATCCCGATCCTAATCCGCTCGCTTTTTCTTTTAGCTTCATTCTCTTCTTTGCTGCTTCCTTAATTGCGTTTAAAATTCCTTTTCCTTTTTTGCTACTTTCGGTTTCTTCATATGAATCTTCTTCTCCTCGATTAAAGTTGAATTGCTCCATTCTGTTTCATAAACATTAAACAATTCTAAAAAAAAATTGTTAATTGAGGACTTTTGATCCTCAATAGAATCAAGACCAAGAAATTTTTTATAACAATCAAAAAAAATTTTTATATTTACCTCACCTTGACTAGGATCTAGTAAAGTTGCAATACAATAAATATGAGGAATTATTTCCCAATATTTTTTAAAATTTTCCTCCATATCATATACAAAAGAATTTAAAGTTTCATGATTCCTAAATTTTACAAATTTGTCAAACATTGTGTTAATAATAGGAACAAAATACGGTGTAGTTGGATAAAATTGAGTTGAAAATCTTTCGGTTGCATCTTTAAAAGTAGAAAATAAATCAACACAATATTCAATAACAGTCCAATCTTCTTCAAAAAGTACTAAATGTGTACTACTTGTATAATTGTTATAAAAAGGAGTAACAAATTCTTTATAAGGTAAAATAGAAGAAAACAAACGATGAAGTGAATTCCATCTTATTTCCACGGGAAGTGGAAACGCTTTAACAGGTATATTATTTGTTATACAATTTGCTTCCATTCACGTTTATTACTTGGTGTGCGAATCCATTTTGCTAAAATTTTAATTTTATCAATTGCACCTATGCCACTACCAGTACCACTAGAACTAAAACCACTTTGAACACATAAATTTATAATATGACATGCACATCTTGCATGAAAAAATATGTCTTGCATAACGGGGTTTAAACTTTTAATTAAATGAGGAATAACTGTAGTATTACTTGAAGCATTATTAAAAGTAATAGCAAAAACTTTATTATTTTCTAGTCCATATAATTTACAAACTTTAGTAATATATTTATGAATAGTATATGAATTATGTGCTTCTTCTATTACATCTAAAGATAAAATTCGTTTTTGCATGGATCAATCTTCATTTATCCAATGACAAGTTATAACAAGATAACTTATACCATTAGTACTAGTCCATATATCACTAGTTAAACTAACCCTAGATGAAAATATTACTAAGTTTATCAATTAAAGCTTGTCTATATTCTTTAAACATATCCATGCAATCTCTTTTTAATGTATGTCTAGAAATAGATTTATATGCGGGTTGTAAATAGTTAAAAACAAATTCTAAATATCCTGTCTTTTCATAAATTGTGAATGGTTGTTCAGTCCTACCTACAAATCTAACTAAACCACGTCTAGCTTGAACATTATCAAAAATAAAATTTTTTCCACCATCACGTGTATTAATTTGAGATTGTTTACCTTTTAAAATTTCATTTTCTTCGGCATCAGGATTAATTTTATGTGCAGTAATTAAATGTCTTTTATACGTACCTGTACCGCCACCACCTCCACCGGAGTTATAAGAGTAAACGCCTTAGCACAATTTACAGATAGCACAATATTTATTCGTCTCACCTTCTTTTGCTACAATATCTAAATACTCTCATACCCTGCTCGTTTTTTTAGACTAAACTTCGGCCTTGATGATGTAGCAGCAGTGGTGGCAGCTGATGATTGTGTTTGAGCATGACCTCCTCCACGTCGACCACGACCAACCGATGGCGCTGCCAAAGAAAGCTCCTCCTCCAGATGAATATCGGGTTCGATTTCATTAAATGATTTGTCACCCAAATTAGGAATTTCAGTGGAACCAAAAGGTCGAGAAACAGAGCATGAACGATGAAAGAAATTTGACATTTTTATATTTTTTTTGAAAATAAATATATGTTAAGAATTAAAAAAAATAGATGTATGATATATATAATATATTGGAATTTGGAAATTGAAACTTGAAACTTGAAAATTAAAAGTAAAATTTGCAAAATTATAAAATAAAAAGAAAAATGAAAATTTAGAAAGAAAATGATGAGATTATAAATTTGGAATAAGGGAATTTAAGTAAATTTGAGAGAGTTTGAGTGAATATTGAGAGAGTATGTGAGTGAAGAGAATAAGAGTAGATGAATATAGATAGTAGATTTGAGAAAAAATATAGAAGAAATGTAAAGAAAAATAGAAGATAGAATAGAGGTATTTATAGAAAAAAATTAGAATAAAAAATTTAAAAAAAATTAAAAAAATTAGATTGATTTGGCCGTTGTCCATCAAAGAGAGGCAATGCAACAAGGCTACCACTGCGCGCTGCCTTGATTTAATTTTTTTTTGAGTTTTTTTGAACCGAACCGGTTCAACTGGAATCGGTCCGATTCGTCCGATCCCGATCCTTAATGGACCGGGCCCTTAACGGGGCCATGTTCCAATTATTTAAAACCGGCCCAACCCGGTAACATACCGGGCTAGGCCGGTTCCGAATTGGTACAGTAACGGTTCGGATATTGGGCCGGATTGGCCCGATCCAGTTGCAAACCGGGTCGGGCCAACCGGGCCCAATAAGCAGCTCTACTTTATACATAAAGATTTAAGTCATCTAATAATTTAACAAACACTTGAACTTTGATACTAAATATTAAATAATAACAATCAAACACCAATAATTTTCTTGAATGCCCCATGTCAATATAAGAAGTGCAAGATTAAGATTGTCCAAAAAAATTTTAGTCTCTATATGCGTATAAATTGACAAAGAGACACCCTGAATGTAAAATAAAAAAATCAAATACAAATAAAACTTAAGTAAATAATAACACAAAAATTTTAACATTTTAACTTTTTGTTCAAGCCATTATTATTATAAAAATTAAATTCTCAATTTAAATATTAACGTTTGACAAGTTTTTTTTTTTTTTTTTTTTTTTTTTTTTTTTTTTTGGTGAATAAAGGATTGCATTAAAACATCACACAAAGCTATTCCCCACTGGGGTTACAGCAAACGGTCCTGGGATAGTAGTATCCCATAGCATCAAAAGTAAGAAAGTGTAAAATACTATCCGGAGGAGTATCAAAAAACACAGATTGGGTCTCCATGGTTCCTGCCATTCTAGCTAGAGCATCTGCAGTGCTGTTTGCTTCGCGGTACACATGATACAGCTTTGCATTTCTTAGTTTACGAAGTAGTAACCTGCAATCAGTAACTAAAGGGCTGTAAGAATGATGACAAGGAACTCCATCAATGACATACCTGAGAGTTATTTGTGAATCTACTTCAATGATCAAATCATTAAAGTTCTTATTAGATGCAATTTTGAGGCCTTCCCGAAGTGCCCACAGTTCAGCACATGTGCTTGTTGTAATTCCAAGTTTTCTGGTGTAACCACCAATCCATCTTCCACTCGAATCCCTAAAGACTCCCCCAGCTCCAGCTTCTCCTGGGTTTCCTTTTGCCGAACCATCTGTGTTTAATTTGATGATGTTTGGAGGAGGGGGGGTCCAGGAAATGTTGATGTCCTTGTGTGGCTTGCTAAGAGTGTCTGGGTTCATGACAGCCCAGTATTCTTTAGCTCTTATCCAAATTTCCGCCACAATTCTCTCATTTGGGATGGTGTTGCCTTCAAAAACAAGTTTATTTCTGCTGGTCCATATACTCCATAAGGTAAAGGGAAAGATCACACTCCATGTAATACCTTCCATGATAGAGTTCTTTTGTTTAATGTTGAAGTATATCCAATCAGTGAAAGTAAGTTGGAAGCTGTTCACAAGGTCATTTGAGCAATTAAATGAGTTCCATATTCCTTGAATCATAGTGCAATCTCTAAGACAATGTTGAATTGACTCAGTCTCAATATTACATCTAGGACAGAGGTTTGAGATTCTCATTCCTCTAGAGACCAATGTTTGTCGGGTAGCCACCTTGTTATGAATACATTGCCATAAGAAGTGTTGAACTTTGGGAGTGGTTTGGGACTTCCAAATCTGTTCCCATTCCAAAGGCAGACAAGGAGTTGAGTTTTTTGCCACTTTGTATGCAGAACCAGTTGAAAATAATCCTGATTTTGAAAACTTCCAAGCTATTATGTCCTGTTCATCACTTTCATGTTGAAGAGGAATAGCAGCAATCTTTTGGATTATGTCCTCGGGTAATTGAGCATTGAGAAAGTCGAAGTTCCATCTTCCTTGATCCGTAATCACATCGTTGACTTTCAGCATTTTATTCTCTGGAGTCCATGGACCATAAATTATGTCACAAAGTGGTCCAATCCCAATCCAATCATCAGACCAAAAATAAGTATTGGAGCCACTCTTCACAACCCATCTTACTCCTTTTTCCAGCAATTCACTAGCTTGGCACATACCTTTCCAAAGTGGGGAGCAGGCTTTATTTGTGAAAACACCATTTTTTAGGTACTTGTGTTTTAGAACTTTGGCCCAAAAGCTTTCTGTTTCTGTGAGCATCCTCCAGCTTATTCTTGCCATGTTAGCTTTGTTGAGGAAGTGCATATCCCTTATGCCTAATCCACCTTCTCTTTTATCCAAGGTGACATTATCCCAACAAATCATATGCGTTTTTTTATGCTCCTCGTTCGAACCCCACAAGAAGTTTCTTGAGATTTTGTTGGCCTCTTCGCATATTTTCCTTGGAATAGGGGTTCCTTGCATGTAATAGGAGGGATAGCATTCAGAACTGACTTAATAAGAGTTGATCTTCCTGCAAAAGATAGGATGTTAGCTTTCCATCCCGCCAGTTTTTGCTTGATTTTGTCTATTATAAATCTGAAATTGCCTTCCTTATGAGTTTTTGTTATTGGAAATCCAAGGTAGTTGCCTATCTCTGTCGCATGTTTTATATTCATCAACTCACTATAGTAATCTTTCTGTTCTGTAGTCAAATTTCTGGAGAAGAAGAGAACAGACTTTTCGAAGTTAATCTTTTGTCCAGAGATGCTACAAAAGTCATCAAGTACTCTAAGCATTGCACAACAAGTGTTAATGGAAGCTTCTCCAAAGAAAAGAAGATCATCTGCAAAAAAGAGGTGTGAGATCTTGGGCCCACCTCTAGAAAGTTGGATGGGCATCCAGTCCTTACCATCACAAGCTTCATGGATTTTTAAATAAAGGAATTCCATGCAAAGAATAAATAAATAAGGCGATAAAGGATCACCTTGCCTAATTCCACGTGAGGGAGTAATTCTGTCTCCTTGCTCTCCATTGATTAAAATGGTCATGGAAGAAGTAGAGATGCAAGACATAATGAGGTTGATCCATTTTTGAGGAAACTTAAAAAAGATTAAAACTTGTCGGATAAATCCCCATTCAAGCCTATCATAGGCTTTTTCTAAGTCAATCTTGGTCATGATCCAACCTTTCTTACCCTTCTTCTTCTTAAAAGAATGGACAACTTCTTGAGCAATCACAACATTGTCATGTGCTCTTCTTCCAGTTATAAAGCTCGATTGCAGAGGATGAATAATTCTAGAAAGGAAGGGTCTAATTCTATTCACTATTACTTTTGTGATAATCTTGTAAATGGTATTACATAAACTAATTGGTCTATAATTTGAAATGGATTCCGGATTTGACACTTTAGGAATAAGACAGAGAAGGCATTCATTTATATTTTTTGGAATAACCCCGGTTTGAAACACCTGATAAACCAACTCCGTCACTGATTGTCCAACAATCTCCCAGCATTTCTGGTAAAAAACCGGGTGGAGACCGTCAGGACCTGGTGCCTTCAAGGGTTTCATGGATTTGACTGCCTTTAGCACCTCTTTAGGATAAATGGGGTTTGATAGTGCTTCCTCTTCTCTTTCATTTAGATAACTACCATTGCTATTATAGAGATTAGCTGGGAGAGAGCTGGAACAACAATCAGTTGTAAAAAGCTTAGAAAAATGGTTGGAGATGATACTATTGATTTCGTTTGCATTATATCTCCAGTTTCCAGCAGTGTCTTTAAGGGCTGTGATTCTATTTCTCTTTCTATGCTGGATAGTACTAAGGTGGTAAAACTTTGTATTTCTGTCACCATCCGAAATCCAGTCAACTCTGGATTTGAGAGCCCATAGCTCCTCTTCTAATCTAAGAACTTCCCTATATTCTTCTTCAAGTTTTTCTTCTAGATTAAATAGGAAGTTATTTGAGGATCTTGAAAGTGCTCGTTGAATTCCATTGAGTCTTGCTTGGATTTTCTTTTTCCTTTGAATGACGTTTCCGAATGTAGTTTTATTCCAAGCGGATACATTATCCTTGAATATGGGTATGGCTTTCAGCACAGAGAAGTCAGCTTGTTTCCAGGAGGTTGATACCACCTGTTTAAAGTCGAGATGCGAGAACCAAATGGTCTCGAAGCGAAATGGTCTCGGCCCAAAATGAGGTTTCTTTGGATAAGTATCCAGAAGAATTGGATTATGGTCAGAATGGATTCTTGGTAGGTGGAAGACAGTTGAGTTAGGGAAGGTTAGTTTCCATTCACCATTAGCCCAGGCACGGTCAAGTCTTTCTCTAATGACTTGACCATGGTGATTTTTATTTGTCCAAGTAAAAGGGCTTCCCACAAATCCAAGATCAAAAAGTTTGCAGAAATTCATACAATCCTTATATAAATTGACTCTTGTATGTTTCATGGGTTTTCCACCTAGTTTTTCTGAGTCATTGGTGATTTCATTGAAATCACCCATAAGAAGCCATGGAAGTTTATTTTTGGTTGTGAAAATTTTTAGTTCTTCCCATAGCAGTCTTTTCATTTTCATATTTGGTCTAGCATAAATGGCAGTAATAATCCAAGGTTCAAACTGCAAAGAAGAGGAATTAACTGAAGGAGAGTTAATTACCTGTATTGTTGCATGGATGGCCTGTGGTGAGCAATGGAGAATTTCGACATTAACTTCCGTGGCCTGCCAGAGTAACCAGATCCCTCCTGCAAATCCATCTGCATCGACTCGGCATGAGTTGGAAAAGCCTAATGAATTGCATATTAGTTTTGCCTTCTCTCCTGAAATTCTAGTTTCGGTGACTATGACGACACTTGGAGAATTGATTCTAACAAGTTCCATGAAAGCTCTTCTAAAATCAGGGCTGCCCGCCCCACGTGCATTCCAACAAATAAGGCGCATGGGAAATGATCTAGGAGGTGGAAGATTCAATAGCCATTTGGCTAAATCTGGCATCAGCTTGATCTCTCCTGAACTGTTCTTGCATAGTAGTGTCGATGACTGATTGTAATGTGGAATGATCATTACCGAGTACTCTTTGCATAGCATTTGGTTGGTTTTGATTAATATGGTTGTTGGATGGGTCAATGGTCGAGTCGTGCATAAAGTTGCTGTTGTGCTTGCTTCCATCATTACTACTTTCCTTATTGTGTCGAGGTAAGTCTGCCTCAACAGAATGTTCATCAAGGGCGGAAGTATTTCCTCCTGTTTTGGTGTCTCCATTCGGCATTGGTCTTTCATGAGCTGAAGTGAGATTTGGAGTAGCTGGTCTTCCACACAAACTACCACGTTGTTCCAAGCCTTTGCTAGTTCCTCCACGCTCCATTGTTCCTCCTGGCTGTCCTGGATAAGCAATATTCCCAGCGCTTTTTTCATTGAGATTGTCTTTCTCTCCAGCACTAGATAAAGCATTTCCAATTGCTGGAAGCTTGCTTGCAAATCTTCCATAGTCGTTCCAGTTAGAGTTTGCTTCAGCATGTTTTTCCGTAGCACCCAGTTTTTGTTTTTGGTTGATTTTTGTTTTGCTAGAAAACTTAAAAAAGCTCTCTTTGTTGTTCTGCTTTTGTTTCGTTTGGTTTTGACTAGCTTGGTTCCCTTCAAACCCAACTGGTGGTTTTAATTTGTTGCCCAGATCAGTTGGCTTACCATCACCTCGTCCAATCCGAGTCTTATCCTTGTCAGAAGGTTCAGCTTGGTAGCTGTGTTTTGCCCGTTGCATGTCATTTATCACTTGTTCCTTTACTTTTTCTTTTCCTTTTCCATTACTATTCTGGATCGGGTTTGTCATATTCTGGATCGGGTCTTCTTTACCCGTCTTATTCTTTCTTCCTTGGTTTCTTTTTCTGTTGACAATCATCCAAGGACCAAAACTATCTTCACTCGATTGATTGTCCGATTGGTTAACCGATTTAGGTGGGGAGTTTTCTTGATCAGCTCGGGCATTAATCTCCACTTGAATGTTATCTTTGTCAGGCATACAGGATTCTTTCCTGTGTCCTATTAGACCACATTTGAAGCAGAGGTTAACTCCTTCATACATTATGTTCTGTACGATATTACCAATTCTGATTTTGGGCACCAATGGTTTGTCCAAATCCACTTGAATACATATTCTTGCATATCTACCTCTTGAGCTTGTTGCAGTAGAGGTATCAATTTTTAGGATTGTCCCCAACTGGTTGCCGATTCTTTGTAGAATTTCCTTATCAAAGAACTCAATCGGTAAGCCAGGTAGGCGTGCCCAAACTGCAGTGGTAGAGAAGGACTTTGATGATTCAGCAATGAAGCCAGGTTCCCAGAGTCTCATAGTTAGATAGTATGGACCAACAAACCATGGTCCTCCGTATAACACTCTGTGAAAATCTTCCTGGTTGTAAAATCTAAATAGGAAGTAATCAAGGCCTAAATCTATGCACTGAAAACTTCCTTTCGGTTTCCATATTGCCGTGACTCTGGGATACAAGAAATTGTATCCAACATTTCTTCCAAAGGTTTTGACAATTATAGCATTTTTCCATGGCATTCGAATCCTGTTTTTCTCTTCCTTAGAGAGAAGTATTGTGGGAATATCATCCATATCATCGGTCTCCTGGTCTGAGTCATCATCCATGAAATTTGGACGACTGATGCAAGAGATTTCAGGTGTTTCGAAACTTCCCATTAAGGACTCTTTGTAGGAGAAAACTGAATGTTGCTTCTCCGTCATCTCAACTTCTGAGGTTTTGAACTCTCCATTTTTTGTTCTTTTGACACTTCTAACTTTCAGATCTTCTATTTCAGAACTGGTAGGATGATTGTTTTCCATAAACGTGAAAGAATTCGAGGTTTTTGGGGTTTTTGGGAGCGTTTTTCTTGCGGCCTGTTGCAGAGTTTCGAATGGAAATTGGTTTTGATGACCGTTTGACAAGTTTACACACACTTTAGAATTTCATTTCTCCTTTGATCTTATTTAAATGTACAATCTTTATCTTCTTCTTAGCCTTTTTTATTTTTATTATTATATTGTTTGCAGAGGGCCACAAGCAACATGTGTTTTGCCTTTTTACCCTCTGTTTTTTTTTCTTTTTTATGTTTTAGCTTTTCGAATAAGCAATGATATAAAACATACCTAAGGTTATTTCATATTTATTTTATGATAATTATTCTATATATTGTTAATGGAGTTTTTTGACTCCATAAATGAAATTAGAATAACGATCCATATTTTAAAAATATTAAGAAAATAAAAAATAAATAAAATAAAGCATGTATTATTATCTTAACTCCACTTATAGTGTAAAAAATTTTTTTCATTGATGATGCATAGAATAATTGTCTTTTATTTTAACTTGTCAAGTAAAGTATAAGAGATAAGCCTTTTTTTTATGTCTATGTAAAATAAAAGCAAAAATATGTTTTTATTTCAAAAATCAAAGTATCCTTTAACTTGAATAAATTACATATTTACATTACAACTATTAGTCTACTATTTACATAATTATGTTGTAATAAAAGGTCAGTTTTAAAGACCAAAAAAAAAAGATAGACCTCTTTAATCAAGTTATGCTAAATATATATATATATATATATATATATATATATATATATATATATATATATATATATATATATAAAATCTGAACATCTCTGTTGTTTCACATTCAAAAACATATATGATAGCACATCTTCAAAATCTGTACATCAAATAATCTTCGGTTTCAGATCCAAAACAATCCCCCGACAAAGCTTGCAACCTGCAAATAATAGCACAAATTGAAACTTCATATAGCTAGCCTTCTCTACCATTTCTCTAAGTTTCTCCGCATCATCTGGCACAAACAGGCTCTTCAGCGATGGTTTCAAGCAATGGTTTTTTAGACCTTGACATGGATAATCTATGCATGAACTCTGGAGTTGAAAACTCTTCAATATCATCCAAGTTAAGTTTCGGCATTGCATTTGATCTCTCCTCATTTTCCACCGAAACATCCCGCAAATTAGCCTCTTCAGCAGCTTCTGGCAAGACCCTCATCTTTCCACCATTTCCCTTTTTGGCAGCCGAATTTGCAGCGACAAACAAAGCTCCCATGTCACCTGCTGTCACCGTAGAGTTCACTCTCTTCATCGGAAACATGACATAGACGTTGGCGAACTCTAAGTCTTCATCTGCATGGAGAGGAGAAAACCTGCGGCCGAGCTTGAGGGATTGAGAGTTCACGAGGAAGAAGTTGGGTGTTTCAAGCATGAGCTCAGCGGCTTTGATGGGTTCATCGAATTGCCTGATTTCCCCACTTGGGAAAATCACTTTTGTCGACCTTGATGATTTGCCTGATGGTGTTGATAAAGTGCAAGAAACGTAGTTCCCCATATTGATTATTCTTTGTCCTGTATCTTTGTGCCCAGACAGGATTTTCTCGAGAAAAGGAAGGAGGAATGGAGATTCTGCAAATTTGATAGAGAAAATTGGAAGAAAAGGTGATGAGATTTAAAGAGAATTTGTTGGAGATTGGAGGAAAGGACTTGGGACTCTTTCTAGTTTGGAAGGTGATGGAGTTGGAATTCGTTGGGAGCGGTTGATACATTTATAAGGCGAGAATGGAAAAGGTCATAACTAAAGCTGAAAGCGGATTGGAAGATTCTTCTGGGAATGCCGCGATGGGTTGACAATTTTGATCAACTGAGTCTGAGTTCCCGCGTCAAGGAGGGTGATAGACAAGTAGAGTTGTAAAGATATGGCATGGAACTGGAAGCTACAATTTGCAAGCTGTTGCCATTATTCTAGCTTTTCTTTTATGTGAACCGCACTCAAATCCTTTCTGTTAAACGCGTGTGGACCGTTGTTTCTTTGAAATTTTCAGATAGCTTGAGAGATTGAACTTACGAGTATGACAAGGCCTTTTTAAAGCATAAATTCATCAATACAAATTAAATTATAAATGAATGATATCAGGAGAAAAAGTCGTCCTAAAATACGAAGCAAACATGAAACATAGTGGGGGGAGGTCACGAGCCATGAGTACGACAAAGTCAGTAGGAGCTAGGAATTTTATCAAACCTTCCATGACTATGCCTTTTTGCATTTAATTATTCCGATTGCTAGTTTGCAGTAGTTAAAGCTTTTCTCAACTGGATGAAATTAAGTTACAATCTAATCTCATTTAATTCAATAATATAGACTTGAAATGAATTTATCTTGTGTAACTCAGTCAATGAATACTCCTTCAACTAAAATACGAACAATGTTTTTTTTTTTTCCTTTTAAGAAAATAGTTTATTCATACGTTTGATATATTGACTTAAATCATTTCAAAGATGAGATCATGTATGTAAGTATGTGTGTATATCCAATTTATTCATACAATACAAGCAATGGAAAGAGCTTGAATAGTCAACGAGTTGGCATGTACTCACCTGAGGTGTGTTCAAATGGTGTGGCGGTGGCGGTGTCGGTGTCGGTTGTCCATTGTTCACGTTCAAATATTCAATTCCGCAGCTCATCTAATTCATATGCCGAGTATTGCTGCATCACGGGATTGTTGATGCCTCATTTAGTCATTTTCAAGCAACTTCCTCCTTCAATTCCATTATTTCTTAATTAAGTTTTTTAATCACTCGTATAAAAATGCTTTCACGTTCTCTCGTTCTTTAAGCTTATTAACAGCTAGACGCATCCATTTTACAATTTGTGGATTCTTAAAATATAAGATCAAGTACTGATTACATAGCATTCCAATAAAAACATGTATTCGGTTAGTGCAGAATTTTGCTTACAAAAAATTGTTCCTTTGTGTTGGAATCGATTCTCCAAGATTGTTCTGACCAAAAACTAGGTTATCCTAACCTTTCAATCATCAAAATGTCTAACCTTTAATAGAAAGAACCATGGTTGCATATTACTAGCATAATATTCTCCTTAAACTTTAAATATATTTAATTAAACCTTTGAAGTTGTTAATTTTTGAAATTAAGTTTCTCCCGATTTATCTTTCACTAATCACATTCTACATGAGTAAGGTATGATATTAGATTTCTTAACACGTTAACAATAAAATATAAAGAGAATTTTTGTAATTTGAGATTAGATGAATCAAATCGTTATTGATTCATCATTGATTATTTGATTAATCAATCTTATATATATATATATATATATATATATATGTTAAACAAAAACAAAATATGAGATTACAGAACTTGTTCACTTGGGGTACTATGAAGATGAAAAACTTGAACTTCTTCTTGGACTTCAATTTCTGGAATTTAACTTCTTTGATCACGAACAGTCACGAACTAAATGCAGAAAAAGACTTCAAGGCGTGCTGCTATAATGCCACTTTCCTTAAGACTTATTTCACCCCCACCAGTTATGGTATGCAACAGGGATTTATGGAAATAGCCTCAGGATACAATGAAGTCAACTTGTTTAATATTACCTTGCACTTGTAATATTAAACCACTAAACACTTTAGACAAATACAAAAGTATTATGTCTTAGCCAAAGTTTTCTGCAGCAAACAATGTCTAAGAGACTTGTTTTCTATTTTGAGATTGGGAGAGAAAGAAGAATTTAGAATATTTTCGTTATATTTGTTCTGTTGTTCTTGAATGAACATTGTCATCTCTTTTATAAAGATAATTTCAAGATATGTGATCTTTGGTTTGAATGATACAACCTTTCAATTGTGTTGTTTCATTTAAACAAACACATCATTCAGATTGTTCACAACCTCTCAAATTCAATGGTTATGTCCTTTAACCATTATGTAGTGAAAGATTACCCTTTGAATGAGGTTGCACCTATTCAAAGAAAACTAGTCGTTACAATTCATTTTACACTAGAGCAATTGACTGCCATAAAAGACAGTTGACTGCCTTTGGATTTCCAGGCAAGGAAGTCGGATGCCCGAAAATAGCATTCGAATGCCCTAGTGTATTTTTGAAACAGTATGCAACTTCCAGGAAGGCAGTCGACTGCCTTCATATGGCAGTCGACTGCCTTAAAGTAACTTAAAATCCGAGTATTCACATTGTATAGGCAGTTGACTGCCCTATTTGGGCAGTTGACTGCCATCCCGGGGCATTCGACTGCCCTCCCAGGGCATCGACTGCCCTCCCAGGGCATCCGACTGCCCAAGTGCATTTTTCAAACAGAATGTTCACTGTGCAAGGGCAGTTGACTGCCCTATAAAATTAGTAAAAATTATTTTAACATAATTTTACTTCACCCGGAGTTATACAAAACACTAGTTTTACATGTACATTGATTAAACAACATTTTAATCAATCTTTTCACTTTATATTTTGAAATTTTCTAACAATATATATATATATTTATATAACGAAATTGTTATCTAGTACTGAGTGACTCCAATTTTTAAAGAAAAAATATTGAGATTTATGAATCAAAAAAATATTGAGATTTGATTAACTTGTTCGTGCTTAATTTTCGGTTGAATTATTATCCATTCATCAATAAATATTTTAATTTAATATAAACCTTATATTAGGGTCCATTCAGTACGTTTAACCTCATTTTGCTTTGGAGTTAAGGTATTAATTCTTTGAATAAATTTTAAAACCATTCCAAAACTTTATTGCCAGAGATTTTTTGAATTAACTCTGTTATGATTAGATGAGCTATTCCTCAATCTCTCAAGATAATAAAACCTTTACTAATTACTATGTACTATTTCATGGGTCTTATTTTATATTTAATATTGTTGATTTTTTTTGAGTAACCATATGTATATTTCTCCGTTTTACTATTTGATATTTATTATGTTTCGATCAAAAGTAATAAAAGGTAAAGTCTTTTCAATAATAACAACTCTAAAATTCGAACCATATTTAAATATTTTTTAAAAAAATCTACCATATTTAAATATTTTTTAAAAAAATCTATTTCCACTTCTTTTTATATTGTTGAATTGAAGCATTGATGATTACAATAATAAATAAGATAATATCTAAATATAACATTTCTCATATAAGATTATCAGTAATATTAAGTTAGAAAATCACTCCTAAATACTCATAGATTGTGGCTCAGTTGACAATGCAGGCTAAATTTGTGAAAAGAGCTCTCGGGTTCGATCCCCATTAAACACATCTTTGGGGAGAAGTGAAGAGCCTTAACTGTGACTAAACTTCGAACAGAAATAATCTCAAACTGTTAAAACGTGGTTTACAAAAAAAAATCACTCCTAATTAAAACTATTTTTGGCCAAAAATAAATAAAACTGCCATATGTTGCCATAGATCCACTCCCATGTGAGCATATGACATTCCAATATTCGATTATATTCGGTGAGCTTGTTATTCTAATAAAAACTTCATGTTAATTCTAATTTACCTAAATTTTAATTCCGGAGAAATATATGGTTGGCGTTAAGGTTTTTTTTTTAATGCAATTAATAAAATAATTTTAATACGATTAATAAAGTTATTTATCTAAAAATATTTTTTTTTTATAAAATTAGGGAAAAAATTGATTGCATGGAGAATTTTCAAAGAAAAAAATGTAATCAAATTTGAAAATTACTAAAAGGACCCTCGAAAAAATCCCTCAATTTTTTTTTTCTTCTTGCTTGACGACACCAAAGTCCTAATCAAATCAAGAAATCAACTTGTGTCTTCTCCCACTATCTTTCTTCACTCATAATTAACTAAAATTTCTTTTTACTAGAAAGTACCTTGACATTCATGGCGGGAATCAGATTGTCGCCGGAAGAGTCACCGGACTTTACCCAGCAACATCCACCGCCGCAGCAACAGCTGCAGACCGGTCGAGAAGTGGCGTCCGACGACGAGCGTTCTGTGGCTGCCGATTCCTGGTCTATAAAGAGCGATTATGGAAGCACACTTGACGACGAGCAACGCCACGCTGATGCCGCCGAAGCCCTCTCCTCTGCTGCCAACTTCCGTGCCGCCTCCGATTACAGGTTTTTCTTTTATCTCTAATTGGCTTTCATTTTCGCCTTTTTTTAATCGAACGTTTGGCTAGGTTTCGAGTTTTTAAGTGATTTAATAAGTTTTGGAGTTGTAGAAAGTGAAATCGGAGCTTAGTTGCTTAATTTTAAGTTTTATTTATTTTTTGCTTGGTTGTGAATTTTAAGCTTGAGAGTTGATATATTGATAATTCAAGTAAAAATCTTTGCTTTGCTAGAACGTGAAATGTACAATTTTTTTTGTTACATTTGAAATGTACATTTAACTGTCTTACTTTCACTTTTTGGATGGGAAAATTTCATCGTTTGTTTTACCTTGATTATTTTTGTCGAATTAAGGCTTGTGTTAGTGGGATTTTTATTTTTTGAAAAAAGGATTATATTTGGATATCAGTGCTAGTGAAATGAAGAGAAAACTTGTTGAGATGATCAATGTATAAAATTTTCATTTCTTCAAGCCGAATAACAAGTTTTATCCATTTTAAAATATAATAATTATTTATTTTTATAAATGAATGTAATCACGAACCGAAGTTCTTTGCTTCTATTTAGGTTCTTTTGTTACTTGCTTTTTTCAGAAGTCTCTATAAAGCAATAGTAAATAGCATTTGATTAAAAATGTGTAACGAAATACCAATCCAAATATATTTGTTCAATGCAAATGTAAAAGATCATGCATTATTTTGTATATGATTTTTTTTTAAATTCTTCAAGATTATTATTTGGTTCTATATCTAAAAACACATTATAATTTTCTCTTGCAAGTAGAAAAAGCAACAACCAAATGGAGACTTCTTAGTTGAATTTTCGGGATTTGACTTTTATGGGTGGAATTATCGGAGGACAATATTATATGTGTAATCCATTACTAAGAAAAGTTGAATAATGTATATTTATCATTGCTGATATTTTTAACATGGACTTATATGGTTTGTGATGTACTTGCAGTTCTGACAAGGATGAACCAGATGCTGATGCAATGACATCAATGCTTGGTCTTCAGAGTTATTGGGATGCGACATATGCAGATGAGCTGATGAATTTTCGTGAACATGGTCACGTTGGTGAAATTTGGTTAGCATTACCTTCACTATGCAATATTTTCATCAAGCTAGACATGATCTTTCTAGTACTAGCCAATTATTTGTTATTTAACACATAATTACATAAGTTATGTGTATAAATATATTAAATGGAATTTAATTTAATATGCTTTTCAAATTTTGTTGGCCCCAATGACCAAGCGATTTGATACCTTCTTCCAGTTGCTATCTGGGCCAGGTTTAATAACCTTTGCTTATGCTATTCTCATTTTAGGTCTCTTAACTATTTTATTTCTTTACTGTTTTACCTCTTGTTCAATAGGTTTGGAGCTGATGTCATGGGTACTGTTACTTCTTGGACCAAAACCTTATGTATTGATATTGCTCAAGGTCACATGCCAAATCATGTTGACGAGGCCAAGCCTGAGCCTGTTGAACAAGATGATAAATATTTGTCTTGCTGGAGTGTACTTGACATCGGCACCGGCAATGGACTGCTCCTTCAGGAACTTGCTAAGCAGGGGTACACTCTGAGATTTTGCCTGTAGTTCTGGTATTATATGCACTAAAACTAATTCGAGATAAAATGAAATCATGGTCTTTCAAATGCAACAATAAGTTGGCTTGCGTATGGTTCATTCTATTGATCTACTAGAATGATATAATATTTTTGCTGGATTTATGAGTTAAGTAGATAAGAGGTGCTCTTAATATTATGGTCTTCAGTTTAATTTGGCCAATACATTGAGAGTTTGATAATGAACATACACATGTTGCAAGAAGAAAAGGATGCAATTTTACTTAGAGTTGGAAAAAGTTTTGTATAAATATGTACGGGGAATTTATGGACATCTAGGAATGCATATTAATGTGTAGTAAAGCAATGGAGACATTTAAAGGAACTCTGGTGTTTGTTAATTTTATTTATTCTTTTTAAATGGTGCTGTAACATATGTGTAGGCCTTGGGTCAACTTTCTGATAAATTTATGGGTTAAGAAACTAAAATTTCTTTATTGGATTATATTTATGGTAATGGCCAAGTGATTGCTTTGCATTTTTCAATTCAGGTTCACAGATTTAACTGGAACCGATTATAGTGAAGGGGCAATTGACCTTGCTCGAAGCCTTGCTGACCGAGGTGGATTTTCAAACATCAAGTTTCTGGTATGGATGGAACTCTAAGAATGCTAACTGGCCTAAGTACAGCCTGTTTTTTTTTCCCTTTATTCCCTACTATCAAAATTTTAGTATTATCATGCTCTTTAAATCAGAATGCTTACCTCCCTTGTAAAATGAGTTACTCTGTGGTTTCTTTATGTGTGCATTGGTTTGTTATCTTTCTGTGTGTATTTATTCATTTTTACATGTACATCGGGATTGTCTTGGTTCATATTTTTTATTCTTGTTTTATCTTTAGAAGTTCCTTGTCTCTTTGCCTTGGTTAAAAAAACCCTATTTAGTTTGATTTTGGTTGCATTTGTTGTTGAGAAATCATTGTACCTGTAGACAATTTCAGGGTCTTATATTTGTTTTATCTTTGCACTTCTCAACCATTCTTATTGATTTATTGATATTTATTTAATCTTTACAACTTCCTCTACCTCAAAAGGGGCTCTATAAACCAAATTGTAATGGCTTGGGTAGTTATTGCCAACCATGCAATCCAAAGAACAAAATTGAGATCCATGTTATGAATGAAACGGGATATTAAGACTTCAAATGCCATGTAAGAGACAAAGATGGAGTTGTACGTTTCTTATGCAGATAAAGCAAACACAGATTCTTGTTGAAAGTTGAATTCCTAGATAATTGATAATTATCTTGATGGCTTGACCATTCTCAAAGCAGCTTGACCATTGCCATATTCATTTGGTCCTTAGGTTGATGATATTCTTGAGACAAAGTTGGAAAGACGGTTTCAACTTGTCATGGATAAGGGGACTCTTGATGCCATTGGCTTGCATCCTGATGGGCCGATCAAAAGGTAATGATGACACCATCTTTACTGCAAATTCTGCCTATGCACCCTATGCCCCCCTTCGTACACCAATTTTTATTAACAAATAATTTGAATGAATTGAATTGTTCATGCCGATAGAATCTCATAATTTGAATTGCCCAATTTGCAGTTGTGTATAATGAAATGTAGTAGTTTGTTTCTTTGCCTTTTAATTTTTCTGTAGCTCTAACTTGTGCATTTGTTATTTCTATCCGATCACCTTAAACTTTTTCCTTTCAGGATGATGTACTGGGATTCAGTTTCAAAGTTGGTGGCCCCTGGTGGGGTATTAGTAAGCACCTTACACGCTTGTTTATGGTTTTATTTTTATTTTTATAAACTTGTATGCATGTGTGGAATGAGAGCCATTGCAATCAAAGCTGGAGTTTGAGTGCTTGCTTTCTGAATATA
Source organism: Heritiera littoralis (assembly GCA_031772115.1). Lineage (NCBI taxonomy): Eukaryota > Viridiplantae > Streptophyta > Magnoliopsida > Malvales > Malvaceae > Heritiera > Heritiera littoralis. The sequence continues at coordinate 1,587,517 of JAPDPK010000141.1, read as the reverse complement.
TATATATATATATTAATATATATTTAGATGTTACATGTAAAAGTATTATAAGTTTTATGAAAAATGTTCAAAATTCGAATTGCACACACTAGTTGCTCAAGCCAAGGTTTCAAGCTCAGCTCGCTCAACTGCTTGGAGTCATCCAAGCTTGAGCTTGACTCTCTCTAACAGAGTCAAGTTTAAATATTCTTCAAGTCAATATTGAGTATAGCTTTGAGAAGGCTAGACTCTGTTGCTTCCCAGCATACCTATGAGCTGTGTGAGAATGTTCTTTGAAAGAAAGATGTAGTACTCTCTGTAGATTTAATAACTTCCACACCATCTGTTACTTCTTAAATGCTGCTTGTAGGTGGTTACGTCTTGCAATCATACAAAAGATGAATTGGTGCAAGAGGTGGAAAATTTCAATCAAAGGAATATCGCAATGCCCCAAGAGCCAAATGCAGTCGAGGACCAAGAAACAAACAGAGGTGTTCCCCCATTCCAATATCTGAGCCATGTTCGGACTTATCCAACATTCATGTTTGGTGGATCAGTGGGATCACGCGTTGCCACTGTTGCATTTCGACGAAACTAAAGTGGAAGCTTAGGTTGCTGTCGTGAACGGGCTACACTTGTGATTTGTTCTGGTTGAAATGGTGAAGTGTGTTCACAGTGCATACAAAATGAGGTGCATGGATGGATATTGACATTTGAAACTTCATATCTCGGGATTCTTCCATAGGATAGGTTGTTGTTTTATGTTTTTTCTATGAAAGATAACGGCGTAGCTGATGGTGACTGGTGAGATTGCAATTGAGTAGCATACTTGGGGTTAAAGTTATCCAGCTTCCTTGCCGGTTTTGGCATTTAGTTTTCACTGAACTGGGGTGTGGTAGCCCTGTGGCGTCTCCAAGTGCATCTGTTGCTTGTTTAGTTTAGTTTTCTTGAATGATGGAAACATAAAAAGTGAGACAATGCAATTTATTGCAAAATTTGAGGTCTGATTTGAATTATGAACTGCCGCACATTGTTTGCTGTGAATGGATCCTTCTTGTCTTGTTTGATTGAGTTGAGTTTGGGATATAACCTGCAACGTTTTGAGTTAAAATTAGTTGCTAACCAGTTTAACTTCAATCAATGTTAATAATGCCACCTTTATTGTTGAAAAAGATCTTTCAAATGCAATTGTTAATTGCTTCACACTTTTACAACTTTAGAAGTAAAGTGCCACAATAAATTGTGATTTTCATAGTAGTTTATACATAAAATGGGACAATTTGGGAAATAAAGGTAACCCTATACATTTTCTGTATTTTTATTTTAAATTTAAAGTCAAGAAATCCAAAGGATATCCACGACCACGTAAAATTAAAACAGCATGCAAAGCAAAAGTATGGAACCTCATGTGGTCCCCGCCTTACTCAGCCAAAATTCATTGCCTCATCTCATCCCCATTCCCTATGTATTTAAGTAAACCATCTCAAGCTTAGAACTAAACCCTAACCTCTCTTATTTATCTCCCTTGAAGAAAGCGAGGCGAAATTTTCTTTTTCTCCATTTTCAGGTAAACAATCTAGAAACCTTCGATTTCTTTCGTATTCGATGGTCGTTTCCGATTATATTTCCATTTTTTTTATTTAATTATCGGTGTGGGATCTTTGCTCGTTTAATCGGGATTTATTGGAGGAATCAATGGATGACTTGGATATGAAAGAAAAATTGGGACTTTGATTGATTTTTTTTTTGGTTGTCTTGATTTTTCTTTTCGAGATTTCCTTTTAAGTTTCTTGTGGGCATGTTTGGGGCCTGCTTATGAGTTATGAACAAGAAATTTTGTTACCAATTCTATGTATATCTATGTTGTATTGCCTTATGGAGGTGTTGTTTGTTGATGAAGCTTGCAGGTGCTGCTGCTATCGGCAGAGTTTGAACGTGCAGTGTGTAAAAGTTCGAAGTTTCGTTTATGTCCATACAGGCCATTCCCTATTTGGGATCGATCGGGTTGCTTGGAGAGTATTGTCCTTCGGTTAGAAAAAAGATCGGACCTTTGTCAGACAAATTTGGCTGCATGCATCTTGGATCAATTCAAGAACACACGGATTTTCATGGTTGCAGCTGGTTGCAACCTTTTGTGATTGCAAAAGATCAGTCTTTTCTCATAACTTACAAAACTTTAGAAGACTTTACTGCTGCATCCACTTCGAGTTCTAGCATTTTCTGCCTGTGACATTCAACTATTTTGTTTTTAATTGTAGTTGAAGATGGCTTTGCAGAACATTGGTGCTGGAAATAGTGATGATGCCTTCTACAGGTATAAGATGCCCAAAATGATCACCAAGATTGAGGGCCGAGGAAATGGCATCAAAACAAACATAGTCAACATGGTTGACATTGCAAAGGCATTGGCAAGGCCAGCCTCCTATACAACCAAGTATTTTGGCTATGAGCTTGGTGCCCAGTCTAAATTTGATGAAAAAACTGGGGTTTCTCTTGTTAATGGATCCCATGATACTGCTAAGCTTGCTGGACTTCTTGAGAACTTCATCAAGAAATATGTGCAGTGTTATGGCTGTGGAAACCCTGAAACTGAGATATTGATAACTAAGAATCAGATGATCCAATTAAACTGTGCTGCTTGTGGTTTTGTTTCAGATGTAGATATGAGAGATAAGTTGACAACTTTCATCTTGAAAAACCCACCTGAAGTGAAGAAGCGATCAAAAGACAAGAAAGCACTAAGGAGGGCTGAAAAGGAGCGACTTAAGGAAGGTGAGGCTGCAGATGAAGAGCAGAAAAAACTGAAGAAAGATGGAAAGAAGAAAGGCTCCTCTTCAAAGGAAGGCACTAGTAAAGTCAGCTCTACAAAGAAGAAAGCTGGTGGCTCTGATGATGATCATGTTTTACCACCTCACAGTCAGGTTGATGAAAAGGAAGAGGCTGATGAGGATGAGGATGACGATGTGCAGTGGCAAACTGATACGTCATTAGAGGCAGCTCGGCAGCGAATCCAAGAGCAACTGAGCGCTGTTACAGCGGATATGGTCATGTTATCTACAAACGAATCAGAAAAGAAAACGAAGGTGACTAGGAAGGCAAGCAACAATTCAAATGGTACAACTTCCCCAAGGCAAGATGATCACAAGGTCAAGAATGGCAACTCAGATCTCCAGGAGACCCTTGTTGAGGAGTTGAAATCAAATTTGAAGAAAGGTGTTTCTGCTAATCAATTGAAGTCCGATTTGGGATCTCTTTCTGGTTCTGGCCAGGAAAAGATGATTGCTTTGTTGGAGGCACTCTTTGATGGCATTGAGAAAGGGTTTGCGAAGGAGGTGGTTAAGAAGAAAAACTACCTTGCTGCTGCTGTTGCTCAAGATGAAGGATCACAGCTGCTTCTACTTAAAGCAATTGGATCGTATTTTGGAAGGTCCAGCTCAAGTTCATTGAATGAAGCTGCTTTAGTTCTGAAAGCACTCTATGATGCTGATGTGTTGGAGGAGGATTGCATACTGCAATGGTATCAAGAAGGTCTGAAGGGGGAGAACAAAGGCTCTCAGATATGGAAGAATGTTAAGCCTTTTATTGATTGGCTCCAGAGTGCAGAGTCAGAATCTGAAGAGGAATGACATGGTGCCTCCTTGCAGTTGGTTGCTCTGCTAATGGTCGTTCTTTTGCATTTTTAAGGTGTTTACTGTTATCAAGAATAAAGAATGTTCAGTAAGTGAGTCCTGCTTTGATTTTGAAGTTTGATTTAGTCTTTTCATGGAGTGTGATTTTGTGTTTCAGTGTCTGATATTCGGGTTTTGATCCTGGTTTTCAGCTGTCATATTGTTGATTTGTGCTTGGACAGTTGAATGTTATTATCTACAGTTCCTTTGTTTAAGTTGATTTCCATTCGCCCTAATCATTGAAGTTTGCAGTGTTCAGTATCTGGTAGTTAATGATTTAGTGAATTAGATTACTGATTTGGGATGTGGTGGTACTGATGATATGATCTCTATATTTAGCATTCATGATATTTTACGCCAATAAAATCCTCTTGGAACCATACTGTAACTCCCTAAAATTCATGGAATTTAACGTGAATTGATTCCATTGGAAGCATATGGATACTACATGAATCTATCTGAAACTTTGGATTTGAAATTCAGTCCAGCTTTTCATTTATGAGTTACGGAACACACTTGCCCCAGTTGGCTCTCATTGTGAGAGATGTGAGGTTGATTATAGGGAAGCAATAGGCGATCAACCCCTCTTCTTTCATCATCAGGACAAGTACGAGAGTGAGGTTTTATAAAATGTAAGTGATGAACGAACCAATGAGACTAAAATACAAAAGAATGGCTGGAAAAGGATTTTGTTGGGCTCATCTCAAGTTCATTCGAAAATTTAGCAATTGATGACATCCAAAGGCTGGTCACGAGGGTTTGACATTCTACTTCTTCAATGACTGCCATCCCCTTGAGAAGGAGACAATTCAAATGGGTAAAAGGATGGCGATGAATGAGACACCTCCTACCTGTCCTTGGGCACACACACCTCAATTATGATACCATAGCTATTGTCTGTACTAATCCTTTTGAACTGTTCCTCTTCTAATGAGATTTCTTGCCCTATTACCAAAAACAAAAGTTTTTACTGCCTACAAGAGAAAATAATTGGCATTTTCGAATACTACTTAGTGGAATTTTTTTTTATGATTCAAACTCAAATCTTACAATATGTCGTAATTCTTTCTTAATCACTCAATTAAGAAGTTAGCATTAATAATTTTTCTTACCTAGAGGATTTGATGAAATGAAAGTGAATTAACTGATTTGACTAAAACATAGAAATATAAGATTTCTCCTTTTTTTTTTATAAGTAAATTATGATCCATCACTCATTAGAGAGAGGGAGGGAGGGAGGGAGGGTGTGAATAAGAGAGAATCATTCGCATCTGCAAGCATTTTCTTGCCAATCTGCTGTTCATTGCAAGACACCTCTCATTTTCTCCATCCCTAGTAAGGATGACAGACAATGTTTTGATTCCTAGCAATCTTTCTATGTCATACTTATATTTACCATTGCATATTTCTGTAACTATACACGGTAGTAGTAAATACGCATTCTGACGAAACCATGAATCCTTGCCGGTAGATTAACGATCAAGTCACTTCTGCCATGCTAAACATAACAGCAGTTGAACCATCATCAAGTGTATATATCCTGCTCGTTTTATGTTCTTTCTCTAGCACCGCAAAGACAACATGAGTTGTGCATTCAGTTCTTCATACAATCAGCACTATCGTAGGTTAATGTACATGAATAATGCGTGACTATGGCTGCTGCAGTTGCGGTGAATCACTCTCTTCATCTGATGCAGTGAACGAAAAACGAGGATCCTAGACCATGGTAAAGTCAGGTGATTAAGTGCAAATTTAGCCGGTCACAAAGCAGTTCTTGATAGCAGAAGCTCATAGAAATGTATCCAGCAATAAGTCAGGCAATTCAGTAGGATTATTTAGTTTGGTGGTTAGACTACTGCATGTTTACCTGGATATCATAGTTCAGCAAAGAAGTATGAAACTAAACTAGAGCAAAGCTAGTCTCCAACTGGAATGCATTCAAGGAAACATAATAAAGATTATATGTTTGTTTCAAGATTATCATGTGCAAATACTTTATCAAATGATCAGGAAGTCGAAAAAGCCAAAGTTGATAGCTTTAATAAAGTGATAAAGCAATTTTCACAGGCTTATCTAGATTTACTGATTTACCAAAAACATTGATAGTAGAGAGCACAATCCCAACCTGATGGTGTTGGCGACGTTGGATGGCAGTGAAAACCTTAACCATGATATAGATAGGCAACAGAATCCCAATGGTTCTTAACATTAGTAGCTGCAACATATAGCAAAAATAAAAGTTAGTCACTCATTTGTAACAGTGTGCATAAATGGCATAACTAGTTTAATGCCTTCTCACAGTGAACAATGTCAAAGAATAGTCTCCAGCTCCACTGATTAGGATTGGGAGAGTGTGGCGCAGAACCAGAAGAACCATAAACTGCGCATAAGCACAAAAATGAATAACCTGGTTAATTAAATAGTGGAACCAAATAACTATTTCTAATAATACCTAAGAAATTAGACATCAACAAAATGGACTCAAGGTGCTTTAGCATTTTTACATCTGGGCTTATTAGCAAATCTTGTTTGAGAAGAGTTAAAATATCAAACTCAGCATTACCGAGAGAACAATGACTGTAAACTTGCATGTATTAAGACACAACAGGGCCAAATCTCCTGCCACCTTACTTCCTTAGTAGCTGCTGAACCACCCGGTAATCAACCATCTTTCATGTATTTTTTCTATAAGTTTCTTTTTCTTTTTAATTACTTTCATAACAAAATTTGTTGGAGATATTATTTTAACGAAGGTTCACCTCGGCTCAAGAAAAGCTGCTTCCAGAGAAATTTCGAACAAATGCCATATTTACTTCAGTTCGAGAAAGGTATATTTCTTAAAATTAATTCCAACCCCACAATTTCTTTCTCTCTCAAACCATGCTTGATAATTTCAACAAACAAAAATTAACAGGTAATCTGATTAGAGAGCGCAAGAGAGATACAATTATAGCAATGACACGGCAACATATCAGGCTTCGAGCGCTGGAAGTGGTGTAGTCATCATCTGATTCCAGAAAATCACGATCAGTAGTGACCATTGTCATAAAACGAGGAGCTGACAGGTCTCGCCTGGAAATTTCCCAATTTCCTCTGAGATGATATCACAGTTATTTCATAGTGAGTGAAGGACAACAACTCTGTCATACTAAGAAGGCTAGAATCCGTCCAGAGAGATCAGATATACCTGAAGTTCATAGGAACACCTCCATAGTGAAATAAAGGGGCTGGTGCTGTATAACCAGGCTTAAATTGCTGCAATTTTGCAAATATTCCAAGAAAGAGAGGGTAAAAATCAGTTTCTTTCAAATTCGTGGAAGAAGAAGCGTGAGATAATGAACTGACACACAACAATGGTTGGACCTGGTGGCAGATCTCACAGATGGTGTCTCCCTTTTCATTGCACCACCTCTGAACACATTTGCGGTGAGCATACTGCAGCAATCAAGAAAAGAGTAGCACATGAAAAATAAGTTTATCTCTTTTGCAGCTACCCAGAACAAGTGGTAAAGTTTGACATGCCAATGTAAGAAGGGAGAATGACCTCAGCATGTGGTGGGAATGCACTCAGTGCTTTGCATGCCAAAATACAATAACCAATTGATGTATGAATATATCATACATGTAAAATGCCTGGTATTGTAAACTTGTCCTCGCTCTTTTGTGAGATGCACATTTCCAATATTTATGTCAAGAGAAAACCATGCACCCTCTTGAATTCCAAAAGTTCACAAGCACACTGTATAATTCCATAATTTTAATGGCTTCTATATTTTTGAGGCATTTGGTCCTCTTCTCTAAAAGTGAGAAATACCAGCCTATATGTGAGGTAATGTTGGATTTTCTGACTGCATAAGCAAACTGTTTTATCTGGCCTAGACATAAGACACTGGTCCTTCAGTGTCCCAAAATAACTTCCAAAGCTGAATGTATGACACCAATAACACTAAATGTGAATCTTGTGGATAAAGAGTACATTTTAAGGTGAAAATTAATGCTTTTGAGAAAAGTAATAAACATTTTCAGAGAAGCTAAAAATACAGGCAACAGTTCTATGAAACCACTGATGCTTAAGAATGCAATAGCGTTTAGCAATAATGCAAACTTAACTGCATTAGAATCCAGGTCTTAATTACCATCATTATGGAAAATAATAAGAAGCATTACAATTTACGCATAACTTTTTAGTACTGACAATAAAATTTCATGTAAAAAGAACCAGTTGATCTACAACTGACCTTCAAGCTGCCACGGCAAGAACAGGGTATCTCCATGTTCAAATCTTCACTCTCATCATGGCAAATCCTACATTCCACCAATTTACTCGGAGATGAACCAACATTCTCATTCATCCTATGAGATGAAAAGTCAATTATATTATCTTTGCTTGCTGAGGGCATGCCTTGCTGAGATTGTTTTCTACTCTCAATAGCAGCTTCAAGGGTGGATTCAGTTAGTAGCCGATCCACAAGCAACACAAAATGATCCCCCATCCTTCAATTTGTACAAAAAAAAAAAGGATAAAAAATTGTAGAAACCGACAGAAGTTGCACTACATATTAAACTCGCGTGCGATATTACGGAATCCCATACAACTACAAAAAAAAAAGGAATAGTGGAAGTACCTCTGCAATAGTTTAAATTAAAAGCTGAATCTGCAATGGAAATAAAACCCCTTTTCATGTCAAGAACAAAAAATTTATAGAAATGAAGATCTTACAGGACTAAAAAAACAGGAAAAAAAATATAAATTGAAAACCAAAAAAAGCTTTACTTTAAAACTATGAGTGATAAAGCCTCTACCAATGTGACAATCAAGTAAATTTTAGCTTACTTGATACATATTTTGCATAGCCTGGAGGCTTAAAACAGCATAAAGCACAAAGATCTGCTTGGTTTTCTCGGGAGTAAAATGAATTGCAAGAAAATGCAGCATTCAATAGAAGCAAATGGAATAATATAAAAGTGGTTAAAGGCTTAAAGCCAAAACAAAAGTTGGCTACAAATCAACAATCGAAAGAGTAATCTTTACACCACATCAGACGTAAAGATTATTAGATATATTAGGCAGAAAATGAAAAAATAAAGAAGGAAAAAGATTAAAGGTAAAGGAGCCTTTAACTAGAAACAGAAATATCAAAGATATGCTCCAAAAGCTGAAAACTGCAATAAAGCAAAAGCAAAGGAAAATAGAACAGAAACTAAGAAAAAAAACCCAGAAATCAAAAAGCAAAGGATTTGACTACATAGAAAGAGAGAGACCCATGTTCCAAAAGATATCAACTTGATAAACCAATAAGACTTATTTGGAGTAGAAACGAAAATATCATGATTATCGTGGACAGAAGCTATTAATGCAATGGAAAAGAAAGGAAGATGGAAAAAAGAGAGGCTTACAGGTAAGGGAATGGGAATTTCTATTGAAGAAGAAAGCAACAATCTTTTCCTTTTTCTTTTGTTTTCCTTCCTAGGTTGTTGTTTCTTCAAATGAAGCAAGAGATTGAGTGTCGTCGTTATCGCCACCACCACAACTCCATTTTCAACCCAATAACAAAGCAAAACACGAGATTCTAGCGGCAAAAAGCCAACCACGATTGCTTGCCTTGATTCCTCTTTACAGGTTTTTTGGAGGCTGTTTTTCTTCCATTTCTTAACCATTTTATTTTATTGGTAAATTATCCCGTGGGACCAGGTTGAAATGAAGTGAGATTCTGTTGTGACGCCAAGTGTTCTGAATTTACTGCTGTTGGTTGTCAGGTGGGTTTGAGGCATGCTTTGGATTTTGGAGGTTGGGATCATTTCGGAGCCCGGGAGAGTAATCATCGCCGTGAATCAATGTAAAAATCATGAGGTCCAGACCAGATTATTAGAGTGACCAGACACTTGGAAAAGTCAGTAAGGGTTGGATGTATCATTATTAAGTATATAAGATTTTATGCATGTTAAAATTCGAGTTTATATACGATAGATTGATTATATATAACTTATATATATCGTTAATTAATAGTAAGATGACACATACTATATAGATCTTTAAAAATAAATATTTATAAATTTATAAATTTATTTTTAAGGGTTTATACATTTTTAGACTTTGCTTATTAACGAAGTGTCATTTTATAATTTATTGACAGTGTAAAAAGATATACAATGTCAGTGTAACATATATAATCTCTAATTTTAATAAGTAATTTATTTTATTTTTTATAAAAAATTGAGAATATTTTAAGATAAAATGTAGTAAAGGTTTTTTTTTTTATAATTAAAAAGGATGCATACATTTAACATTTAATCAATTGACACGCAAATATTTTTCTCCTTTTTTGGTGCAAAAGATTATAATTTTGTTAGTATTTTGAACATTTTTTCTCTTTTTTCTTTTTGATGTCCTTAATTTGTCTAATAAAAGAATGAACTTTGATACCTTGGTTTGTACTTCATAGAAATTAAAGATGTGGCTATCAAGTATTCTTATTATTATGAAACATGAAATTCAGAGAATGGGCATGTCTCTCATTTATTAGCCTTCCTGTGATGCATGCTGACCTTCCAGCATAAGTGAGGTAGCATCAACATCATAAATTATAGTATATGCTTTGAATTTTGATACAGATAAAAAATAAACTCAAATAGTTTTTAAAGTACATTTTCTTTTGGTAAAAAATAAAGCACTAAACCTTACCAAAATTTTCATTTATCACAATCATTTTGAGTCTTAAATTAACAAATGCTTGAACCATGCACTAGGGTTCTTACTATATATCTAACTCTAAATTCTGCTACCATAAAAATTCTTTTATTCTAATTTGCATGTAAGTTAAGATATCATATATTAGTGAATTGGATTGTTTCATTACCTTATTTTATATGCACACTATCATGCATATTTTGGGGCTTAAGACTTTAAACTCAAACACAAGATTTTAAGTAATTTGTTAATGCATCATTTGCATGTAATAATTTAATGCATGTAATATTATCTTTTATAAATGATCGTGACAGTTAAAATAAAGATTGCTATTGCACAAAAAAAAAAAGACTAGTCTTGATCATAAGTTGGCTTGATCCCACAAGATTTAGAATCTGGTTGTTGGGCTCCATCTATATATGTAGTACAATTCTTGAATTTGATCCTGCTGAAATTTAACTTCTATTGTTTCGTTTGGTTTTTTGATTAGTTGTCTTAACTACACCTCAATCATATACCGACTAAAGTGCCTAAATTCCCTGAATGTGAAAGACTTATTATTATTATTCTTTTTTTTAATTATGCTTTTTTTAATAAAATTATATATCTTCTGTTGATTGCTTCCATCATTAGTTTTGATGTAATTGTTGATTGATTACTTCAGAACTCTGTAAGCTTATTGCATAGTCATTGATGAAACCAATTATTATTATGAAATAAAAATGTACAAGGATTGCAAATCAAATCCAGATCTTGGTCAAAATAACCTTTTCTTTGGTTCTGCTATCAAGTGCTCTAAAGATAATATATAGTTAAGGGATTATATATAAAAAGTATTAATTTTTTCACCCGTTTAACAAAAACAGTTTTTTCTTTGAAATATTAGTCCAAGCATATAAAACTATGGAAATTAATGAGATTGGTTTCTTGGCTGACAACGTTAAACTTTGGCGTTTCACTACTCTTCAAATTTGCATTATAAAGTTACATATGAACTTGAAGTAAATATAACTTAAAGGATTATTATCTAATGCATTGTTAGCGTCTAGTTTAGACTCCACCAAGTCGAATTAAAATAGTAACACATATCCTATTTTATTTATTTTTTATTTTAATAACATTTTTAAAAAAATACTTGTCAATATCTTAATCTCATTTGTGAAATTTAAAAATTTTATGACAATATATTGAATAATAACTCCAAGTTAAAACTCTAAATCTTAGTTGAAATGCCAAATAAAGAATCTGAAAATCAAAATGTATGTATTCGTATTACCATGCATGAAGCGATAAGTGTCGGCACTGGCTAGAAATGACGCATATATGGTTGCATGAATACATATTTAATGCGCACATGGAATGATAATTGATCAATCGCTAGAAAAGCCGTGCAACATCACTGCAATGAAAATCTCAGGCAGATTTGTGAGCGCATGTGCATGTTAAGTTTTGGTTGACAACCACTGTCCCATACTGTGCATACATAGTTTTTGATATCTGTTACTGTTTGGATCATCACTTTACCCTAACTAACACCCATGTTGCATCTTCACTTTATCAGTAAATAATTTACATAATGAAATTAATTAATTGGACATTAATCTATACGTATGAAATTCTATATTGTCTGAATTTCTTAATTATATCATAAGATTTTCATTTAGGATCTCTCTCAACCATTTCTTCCTCGTACATATTAGAAGATGGACAGAAGGAGACATAGATTATTGAGCTACACGAGAGATTAGTTTCTTCTCTAGCTAGTTATTGCTGCTGCATGCCTTCATGCATGGTTTATTCTTGGTGGTAGGCGCACGTTTCCATCGCCTACGGGATGCTGCACGTTGGAAAACAAAGAAAAATGAGCCAGATTATGATCAAATCAAAGGCAAAAAATTCATTGAAATACCAAAGATAAATAGAGTAAATTAATTTTACTTGCTGCAGTTAATGGAGGGATCAATGGGGACGCTAATACTGATACCACACAACTGAGGAAGCTGCTTAGCATTCTCAGGCTGAACCCCAAGAGCTGGGGCAGCGTTCTTCCAACACTGACACAAATCCCTGCGTGCTTCAGTGGTGGTAGCTGCGGCGATGACGTTACTCACAGCTAAACAGCAAGAAGCAACGGGTGCGGGCGCTGCACCCGTCAGGAAAGGCTGGCACGGCAGCAATGCGGTTAAGGATTGTTGGCATGACATTGCGTTATCCTCAGATTTTGCAGCTGCAACCAAAATCATAATGAAACAGAAAATCCCCAGAGACCAAGACAAACCCATGAATTTCTTCTCCATTTTTTTTCTTCGGTGATTATTGAAACTAGAAAATGAGAGATGTTGGATGCTTGATTTGATTGCAATATTAGCCTAGCTAGGAGTTGTGTTCAGCCTTTGCTAGATTGGTACTACTTATTAATAGAGAAGAACTTTGATTCTGTCATTAAAGTTGAGTTAATACTACTTAATACACATTTAATGTTTGCGCTGTAATTTTTCCCCTTGGAAAATATTCTTACTTTTGTGTAAGAAGATATTAATTGCTAGTTAAGAGATGATTACTACAAAATTAGTGGTCATATTAAATTAATGAAAATTGTGGTCCCATCCAGTCCAATTCCAAAGAGATTCCCATAATACATTTTTCATGTTTAATTAACTTTTGTTAGTGAATACTAATAAGGATATTTTTAAAATTATAAAATGATGCATATTTTCTTGTAAGAAGGTTGTAACTAGAGCTGTTAGTGGGCCAAACTGGGCCGGTTCTCACTGGTTCCGGCTCACTAACAACTTAAACCGGTTCGAACTGGTAGTGAACCGATCTGGGACGGGCCGGTTCGAATTATTTTTACTTGCGAACAAGCCCGGTTCATGGACTAGTTCGCCATTAAACCGGACCGAACCGGTTTAAACCGGTTTGGTCCTATTTTTAATTTAAATTTTTTTTTTTTTTTAAATTTATATTAATTTATTTTAATAAAAATAAAAATTTATTAATATATTTTTATAATTTAATCTAACAAATTTATTTTTATAATAAATAATGTTAATAGTTTAATTTAACAACAATTTATTATAAAGTTATTATAATTTATTTAATTAATGTAACAATAATATAAAAATAAATTACTATAAAATTATGTAATAAAACTATTGTTATAATAAAATAAAGTTATATTATGAATATGATATTATAATAAAATTATTATGATAAAAAAAATGAAATTTAGAGAATAAAATGATAATATTATAAATTTGGAATAAAAGAATTTAAGTGAATTTGAGAGAGTTTGAATGATTATTGAGAGAGTATAAGTGAGTATTAAAAAAAAAAGAGTGGATGAATGTTTAGATTTGAGAAAAAATATTAAAAAGAAAATTAAAAAAAAAAGAAAGGAAATGAATTGATATTTAAAAAGGAAAAATGAAAATTTAACATAATTTAAAAAATTTTTAAAAATAAATTAAAAAAAAAGGGAGGGAAACGCTCCCCCTTTTACAGAGTTGATGGGCAACGGCGCCCATCAACATAGGCAATAGCCTTTGCAAGTTACTGCCTGCGTGCATGCCTACCACTGCATGCGCAATGGCAAGCTGCTTTTTATTTTTATTTTTAAAATTTTTGTTGAACCGGACCAGTTCAATTTTTGTTGAACTGGATCGATTCAACCTGAACCGATCCGGTTTGTAAACGAACTGGACCCGTCAGAATTAGTTGAACCGATCTAACCCGATATGATACCGAACCGAGCCGGTTTGGAACCGATATTATACCGGCTCGGATTTTGAGCCGAATTAACCCGATCCGGTTGCGAGCCGGATCGAGCCAATCCGGCCCAATAACCACCTCTAGTTGTAACCTACAATTAGAAGAGATTGTGACGATGTCGAATCTACTAAATGCTACTTTTTAAGAGAAGCTAAATTTCAAGTTCACTGATACATTTTCTTATGCATTAAAATTCATCCAATTAATTCGACCACGTAAACGACACATAATTCTCCTATTCTGTTTGAAAAGCATGGTCGGAATATTCATTTCGCCAAATAGAAAAGTAAGAAAGAATGTATGAAGGATACCGTTGCCAATTTGGAAGAAGATACTAAATTGTTTTCAAACACTACACTGCCAATAATTTGAAACAAAAACCATAGAATATTTAAAACTCTCATTTCTAAGCTTTGCCAAACGCAAGTGTTGCATCTCTTGGATGAAAACAAACTAGCATGACCAGAGGGATGAAAGAGGCTTCCCTTTTTGGCATGCCATGACATGCTCTAACACAATCTCCTTCACCTGTTTTTCCACATCTTCCAAGGGTTGCCAAGCATCTACAATCTGCAATTCACATAGCAAATTTTCAGCAACTGCAATATCTTCATCAACTCTGATGACCAAACAGACAAAACTGAAGAACAAACTTTTTTAAGTGACCGAGGAAGCAGAAGGGTCTAAAATTCTAGGATGCTACTGTGATTAGTGACTTGATTTTAGTAATGAATGGGGAATAACAACCATTGTATATATGCGAGATAGTTTGATCTTATCATCTCTATTGCTAATGCAAAAGATGAAACAAACTATCACCTTCCAGGAAGAATCTTCAAGGAGCTTATAGTGTTGGGCAACTTTCCTCTGAAACTCAAGCTGCTCGTATCTCTCACCTCCATAGCCTCCTCTTTCTGCAGCTTTCTGATAATATGAAACAACATTTTAGTAATATAGAGATAGAGATGTTACAGTGAAGTGGCAAAATCCACGAAGTACGCCAATCACCAACCTAAACAAGAAATAAAATGTTTCATTACAATGTCAAAGTCTATGCTAAACACAATTGACCAAAGAAGCATTGAATGTTCGTTTAGAAGTATAATATCCAATGCAAATATCAGTTATTTTTTCTTTTTCCATTTTTGTAATTGGTCTGCACAATTTTTTTTTTTTTGGTTACAGGTCTGCACAATTTGAAATTAGGATAACTGAACTTAATTGCACTAGCTCAATAACACAAGCAGTCTATCTATATGATACTAAGTACACTGACTGTTTTCTAAACTTTTATTGAGCTTTATCAAGCAAACCAAAAGAATTCAAATCAGAGTCAATTGTTTAATGAAACCAATTTCACTAATTTTAAAATAAAAATAGATGTGTGCATGACTAACCTCTGGTGCTATGTCAAGGTACACTACCACATCTGGAGCTATTAGGCCAATCTCTGGTGCCTGTAAGAAAACACCTTATTTTGTTACCAATGACTATGCTAGAAAATGACTTAATACTCGTAGCTGTTAGTTTCTTAGGCAGCAAACCTTCACCTTACACCATTCAAAATCAAGTCCTTTAGCAGATGAAAATGCAACACCAGAATAAGAGTAACGGTCAACTATAAGGGTGGTTCCAGCTTTCAGTTTGGTTTCCATCATTGATCTGCAAACAAATGGTAGATTTACTACTTCATGTCATTCCAGTACTACTATCAGAAGTGTGCTCATGAAGTGCATCAAAATTCATTGTATCTATCACTAGAACATGTCATCAGAATTTTCTGCCTTGCTTAAAAGCCCACAAATTTTCATAATCTCATTAATAAATTTTAACAGAACATCAGCTTATTCAGGCTACTGTATTCCAAAAGTGTTACTCAACTAACTAATGCCAAGATTGCCTTAGTTATCCTCGTTTCCTTGCCACCACTCAAAAGCACTTGAAGATGAGCAACGGACTGTTGATTGTTTTAGTGAAGTTCCTCATAATCACTGAATAACATAAAAGTGACTACTTCTAAGCACAACATCAAGCAATAAAATATGCCTGTGAGCCCATGCAACAACCTCTGTAGTCAAAGGCAGAAGGCTGACACACACCAGAGGTGCTAGGACAATTGTACCACATCAGGTGCAGGGCATATGAAGCACTCACCTAGTAAAGCAAGGGACTCAGAAAAAAATAGTACATGATATGCGCATTATACCCTATAAACTTTACAGTACATATTTTCAGCCAATAAACATCACAAAGCTAACTCCAATCCTAGTCTAATGTATCAAGAAGATTAAGCACTATCCTAAGCTAAAAACTAGCACTTCTAGCTTCCTTAACTCCATTTCCACTAGATTGATAATCTTCTATATTCTCCCTCTCCATCTCTTCGGTGTTAGCCTCTTCCTTGTCAAAGTATGGATTATGATGTTATAAATACACCCCCCTTTTTCCCTTTTCAAGGCAAACCCTTTTTTACTTCTTATAAAGAGACCTTTTTTTTTTTTTCATTTATTGTTAAATGAAGGTACAGCTCATAAATAAGAAAAGAAAATTGTTGAAGACAAAGTCACTTGACTGAGGTACACCCTTTGTTCATTGTGCCTTTAAAAGGGAACAACCAAACTCAAGAAAAAGTGTGCAAGTTATTAAAGGGGCTGTTACATTTTCTGTGCCTTGTCGTAGCACCTAGGCATGCACCTTGATAACACTTGCACTGCCACATGCCAAGCAATATTGGAGAATGACTAACATACTTAGTTACAAATGCATAACTTTACCATCAATTAAAGCCCATGATAAAGAAGTATCATCATTCTGATCAAGATGATATCTGGCATTTATTTTACTAGGATGTGAAATGAATGCAGACACCAAATCCGAGAAGGCACACATATGAAGCAGAGTCAGCGCAGTGTGGCTAAAATCCTTACACCAAAAGAATACAAATTATACTAAAAAGAATTAAATGAAACATTAAAAAGCTTCAAAGATTGCAAAACTTGTTGAGAAATGCACTACTGCAAATCTGAGAAGACAACGATATGGTGCAGAGCTGGGGCAGTATAGCTAAAAGAATTTTCCTTTCACCAATATGGCTAACAAAAGTTCTAATAAAAAGAATTAAAGATCCCGAAACTTTGTTGAGAAATGCAGTAAGTTACCACATGACTAAACAAGAAATGATCATATTGGTAATAAAACAATCAATAGAATAAATAGCACATTTAATTTCCTACCAGCAAACATTGTTGTAAGGCAGTATATAATGCAATGCACAAGTGCCAAAACAAACCTCTTCTCCCAACGATTTGCACTGAAAAGAAGATGGATAGTGTGGTCATCCAACTGTGATTTTTTAGTAAGATATGCAGATATCATCTGCCCAACACTTGTAGCTCTGTCTGGGAATCGCCATAATTCAACTGAATGCCCCAGTCCCTCCAAATATGAAAGCAGCCTCCCACATTGTGAGGTTTTCCCGCTACGATCCAATCCTTCAAAAACTACCAAGGCACCTCTAGATTCATTTTTTGCACCGATCAGGTTAGAATTATTACTATTTTCCATTCTAATTGACCTAACTAAACGCTTGCAGGAAAGATTCAATCTGTAATTCAATGACCTCCTCACTACCAAAGCTCCAAAATTTCTGGAATCCAACAATTTCAAGTTATGAGTGCCACGTTATTGGGTATTTGAGAAAATTAAACATCAACTCAAATACGAAAAATAAATGTGTAGACAAAAAAGTACTGCAAGAAATAGAAAAGAAAACGTAAACAGGACTTACAAAGCCTTAGAAACTGGAAAAGAGCAGGAATATATCATGTGCCTATTAATGCTACAAACTGCAATTAAGATAAAAATACATACAAACCCAAGAATTAAGCAACCGAATCTAACACAGTGAAGTTTCAATTAAAAAAAATTGCCTGTAAATCTGAGTAAATTAAGTTTCACAATAAGTAAACAAGAAATAACATATAAACAAGCCCAAACAAAAAAGGGAAATGCTCCATGCCCTGCCTAGATGCACTGCTAGAAGCAGAAAATGGACATGAAAATAAAAACGCAGGAAAAATGGAAGAAAGTAAGTACCTGATAGAAAATGCAGCCATTAGAGGGAAAAAGAAGAGGCTTTTGAGGGAAAGCTGTGGAGACATCTATAAAAAGTCTCGCATTTGCCCGCGCAAGTTGATTTAACAACACTAAGTAACGAGGCAAAAAGACCAAGCTACCCTCTTTGATCCAGTTTTCTCTCCCTGTCTCTTGTATTCCTCTTCTTTCTTTCTAGGGTTTCAAAAATGGCCAACAACAGCAATAAAGAAGAACCAAGCACTGCTCCAAAGCCTAATAGATGGTATAATATAAGTTTAGGGTCTTCCTTCAAGGAGCAACGCCACCCTTCTTCCAAATTCTGCACTTTACGCTGTAAGTATTCATTACACATCTTCATTTTTCTGGGCTCTGTTTGGTTTCCAAGCAAACACTTTCTTTTACTAGCTGTGCGGAAATGTAAGTTTTACATCTTTTGTTTGATTGTGTTTCAGATGAATTTAAGCCAGCATCAATTGATAAGAACCAACCAGGATCATTCCACAAGGCTAAGGACAACCGGGTTAAGGTAGAATTTGAAAACAACCAACATGGAAAACCGAAGGTGACATTTGAGGGTGTTAGTGAAGATTACAAGGATAATGATGCGGTTTTGTTCTTTGATGGCGAGACCTTTCGGTTGGAGCGGTTACATCGAGCAGTGAAGCGGTTGAGGCATGTCCGGCAGCCTGGTGAGTCAACAGCTGCAGCTACCACAGCCATGGCTCCCTCGGTTGGCCCTGCTGCAGATTCTTATTCACCTCCACTTGGTAAAGGAGGGAAGCCCGAGGCTTTGAACAAAGGCCCAGTTCAGCCATTGCCAGTGAGTTTACTTGACTCCTGTAATCTTATGCATCTTTTGCTATAAGCTAAAGCAAAGGACCAAATTTGATTTATGATCATTGTTGACACTGTGTTTAGACAGCATGTTATTAACTGCTGTTTTATTTGAACAAATTAGGCATTGCGTTCAAATAAGGCATTGCTGTTGTTAATAAGATCAACTATTATATTGATTTTTCTATTTGTCCCTGTTTTCTACGTGATTGTACAGCTTCAGGTGGAACGCATTGACACTGCTGAATATGAGATCGGAGGTGAGATTCTCTTTGTTTAGTAGATGCTGTTAAGATAAGACTAAGTGAGCTGTATAGTTTTTAGTTAAAAGTAGTTATAGTTGATAAGATTTCTGTTATGACAGTTAGTACTTCTTCTTCTCTGTATATAAACCTTTCTATTCTTCATTCATTCAATATATGAGAGTATCATTCTTTCTCTCCTTTGCACATTCTGTTCTTGTAATATAGTTAGGTTAGGCCTTCATCAATCATGATTTTACTGGTCCATTTAGTAAGAATCTAGGTGGCTGAGCTTTTGTTGATAAATTAACTCCTTTCTCTTTAAAGAATTTGTTGTTTTTAGTCAATTTGTTATACCATGGCAAGCTCTCACTTCACTATCCTATTTCAGAATCTAGAAAGGAGAAAAATGCAGAGTACCCATCTTCAATTCATGATCAACCAACTGCATCACCAGATTCCAAATATTACGAATCAGAAGAACAGGTGGATATAGTCAATGATGATGAACATAATGATGGTTTAGAGACAGCTAAGCAAGAAAATGCTTCTGAAAAGGTTTCCCCTGCTGGGATTGGTATTGATATCAACTTACCACAACAAGCTGACATGGATGACGAGATTGCTGATGTAGATGTAAGTGATGATGAGGAAAATAAAGTGGGGCGTAATGCAGCAGAAGCTCTTAGAGCTCAGGTGAATGCTGAAGGGAAAGAAGAACAGACTTCGAGTTCAAGCAGTAGTAGTGGAAGTGAGAGTAGCGGGAGTGGCAGTGGAAGTGGGAGCGGGAGTGGGAGCAGTAGTAGTGATAGTGAAAGCAGTGATGGTGACTCAGTCATCTCTATTTAAGTGGTTAGAATCATGTAGTTTTACTCAGTCTTCCAACAACTCAGTAGCGGTTTTGCATAGCCTAATTTGCCATGGCTGTTGAATTACTGGTTGGAAAACTGGGTTGAAAAATTGTTGTAAAAGATTACTATGGAAAATTGCCATGAATTAATATGTTCAAAGAGACGTTAATGAAATAATGAGACGCTGAATTGTACAGAAGCATTCTATTAACTTTGTGAGAAATTGATTCAAAACCAGCTGTTGTAGCACAGAAGCCAAATTTCATTTTGTTGTTAGGCATTGGCATTGTGACGAGGTTGAAAAGCTGCTTTTAGTTAGCCCAAAAGCAGGATCCCACTTGATTGCCAAACGAGGCTTAGGTCTCAGGAGAGCATTGTAAGATGTTTAAACACCGTACAGATATAGTATCCTTCACTTTGGAACTTAAAATCCAAGACAATTCTGCGCAAAATACAGTCATTTGTTCACACCAGTTTGTATTAGCAAAATAGAACAGCCGATATGAGATTTTGAGGATTTTATATGAGTTTCTTTCTTTTCCAACTCCACAGGTAGACGCAAAGATGTTGATAGCAATAGCTGTTCAAAGTTCAAACCGAAAACAAATGCCATTAAACAAAAGGTATGTTCCATCATTAAGCATCTGCATAGAGATGAGCTCAAATATCAAAATCGGCTAATGCTACAATCATGACCATATGCGATACTGCAGCCATAGCCTGATGCAATTGATGTCTATTAAGTCTAACTTGTTGAAACCACTGGCCAAAATAGAGTAAAAAGTTAAACAGATAAAAGAATCCAGATAGCTATTATGCAAATAGCATGCAGAGGCACAATGAGGTCCAAAATAGACAAATAATTTCTGTTCCCTGTTGATTTTTGAAAATTTTGTTACAATCTTCGCAGTCAATAGTTTAGTGAGAGAAACAACAAAAGATAACCTATATTCTAGGCACTAGTTAACTCTCAAATCTCATAAAGGAGCAGGTTCTCTGTTTTCCTGTTCTGTGTCTCTTCCGTCATCACTTCCTTGACCTCCTCTATAACCATTCTGTAAAATTTTGTGTTCTGTAGGCAAATTTTTCTTGGCTTTCCTGCTCCCTTCGATTTTCCACAAATCCCACACCCGGGTTTTGGGTGGAGGTGTTGCATCTGCAACAGGAGCAACTAACCCTGGCTTGCCATCATCTATAACTCCATCAACTAACCCATATTCTTTAGCTTCCCAAGGATTCATGAAATTATCCCGGTCAGTATCTATTTCAATCTGCAAAATGATGGATGGCGAAAATAAGAAAACTTGAAAAGGAAAACAGAAAACGAAGCACAAGAAAAAAATGAATGATAAAAGAATGTTGGAACATATCAAAAAACGTCCAACCTGTTGTTCAGGCTTTCCTGTAACTCTTGATAATATCTTGTTCAGCTTAACTCTGTGGTACACCATTTCTCTAATTCGTATGCTCATCTCTGTTGCCTGGAATCACATGCAACAGTCTAGTGTGCATAACAGAAACCACCAGAAATTAACTAGCTATAGACAATTGTATATTTCTAAAGCAACATCGATCTTAAAATGGGCCAGACAAATTACTAGCAAAGTTCAAGTTAACCTAGTTCTATCAAGTAGAAAAGTTTCTACTGAGCTTCATCTTTTGACATTTAAAACCTCCATTTAACATAATTTCATCTTGAAGAAAGTTAAACTTGAACAATAAGAGAATTTTGCTTCCAATAATTAGCCACCGGCACATTATGAAAAGCAATCCACATTTATACACGACAAAACACAGAACTAGAGATCACCCTCTCTGATCAATCATCATATAGTATTCTTCTTCAGCATATTTGCATGTCAATCAAACAAAAGTGACAGTTGCTTCCAAAAAATTGCTAGGTTCACATTAAAAAATGTCCACCTACATTAATAAATGACAGAAATAATCATCAAGAGACAACATCCTCTCTACTCATCATTTATCATTCTCTGTGGCATATTTGCACGTAAAATAAACCATACAGAATTAGCAGAAAATCTACATAGTGACAAAATGAGAAAACACTCAAAGTTGGCATAGTTATATATAGACTTCAAGGTATTAAACGGTCAACTCTAGCAAAAATAATGCAATCAAATCTCTTATAGGTTTAAGCCACAGCCACTTTCCTTCCATTTTTACCTGTCCCCTTTGTTTATCACTATCTTCTCTGGAAGCAAAGAGAATAAGAATTCAGATTTGGAGCACATTCAAACTTACACAAACAATCATTAACATTTCAGCCTTCGTTATAGAAGATCAACAAAATTGGATGTGAGCTGTCAAGTTTAATAATGAAAACAGACAATAATTAAATCAAATTTCAGGTTGAAATTTGACAACAAGTGTGTTATATTCACTAATGAAAAAAACAATAAAGCTAATACTGCCTAAGAGTCTCTGAAATGAAGATGTATAATTCTTATATCTGACGATCAATGATCATAAAATTAAGTAGAGCATCACACACTTACTTTACCTCCAGCAGTTCCAAGTGGTTGATGAATCATCACTCTTGAATTGGGCATGCAAAACCTCTTCCCTTTAGTACCAGTAGCCAGGAGAAATGCACCCATTGATGCAGCAAGCCCCAGGCAAATAGTTGAAACATCTGCCTTGCACATCTTCATTGCATCATATATTGCCATTCCTAAATGCATCAATCAACAACATAAGTTAACAAGCTCTTTAGATACACTTAACTCTCACTTGAGCCATTAATAAAGCATACAAGAAAGAAAACAAATAGGGAAAAATTTGCAAGCAAATTGTGCTTATTAGAAAACCTAAGGATCATTTGTACTACTCAACCCAACATTTAACACCGGATTTCTGAAAAAAAATCAGGAAGTGTAAAATAATTTAGTAGCTCACTCAACCTTTCTTATGCTACACTTGCTTTCAGTCACTTAAATTCTTAGGCATTTTCTGTTTCAACCAATACCTTCGGGACCATTTACAAACCATAAGACTAACTAGAAGCTAACCAAGCTAGGAACTTTAGGAGCTTGCCTTGTTGTAGATTACGTACAATATTCTAAAAATCTACGCTCAAAGCATTTTGAAAGAGTTTATTCAATGCAAAAGAAAACTCTGATGCTTACGAATAAAGGTAAGACCAAGAGGAGGGAAGCAGGGAGTGAAGCTTATGAAGAAAACCCTATAGACATACCGGCAGTCACGGAGCCTCCTGGTGAATTGATGAACAATTTTATGTCTTTCTCAGAGTCTTCAGCATCCAGAAGTAACAGCTGACTTATGATCAAGTCTGCTGTCATGTCATCCACCTGTTCGACATCAATGAAAAATCAAATAGATTCAAACATGAGAAACTTCAAAACTCAGCCAAAACAATCGCCAATACCTTTTCAAGACCATAAAAAAATCCTCAAACATGTATGCAAAACCAATCTCAAAAAATTCAATCTTTACCATACAGCAATGTTGAAAGAGAACTAAGCCCAGTTCCTTTATCTTACATAAAAAAAATACAACACAAATAGACACCAATAAACAAAAAATTCCAAATTGAATATAAAGCTAAAAACAAGTAATTCTTGAAAGAGAAAAAGAGAGTGAGACTGAACAAGCTAATAAACGCAAATACAATCGACAATCCTAATCCCTTTAAAATCAACCAATAGCCCACTTTCCCAATTGAAATATAAAGCTAAATATAAATTCAAGTACTTGCAAAAAAAAAAACCTCTTTCCAAATTGACTTAATAAAGCAATAAAAACACGAAGTTAGGGGGAAAAAAAGGGAGAGAAACGGAGAAAATAAAACCTGAGAACCCAAAAAGACAATCCTCTGACGGAGAAGCATGTTGGTAGTATCAAGCTCTTCAAATCTAGGAAACCAAGCTGGAGTTGAAACTGAAGGAACTGCAGATAAATCAGAGACATCCCAGTTGCTGGATAAGGTTGCTGCTTTTGGATGTGAACTCTTCAAAGCCTTAACACAAATGGTTTTTTCTCTCCTTTTATTTGGAAACACAAACTGTTTGTTGACAAGATTCGGAGGTGGTCTGCTTATGTGCGTTAAACTTAACTCCATGCTTTCTCTAAGAAGGGCTGTTGTGGTGTTTAGGATGCTAAGAGCGAAGCCTTTTGCTATTGGTAAATTGCCTAGTATTAGTATGATTTTTTTTTTCTTAATAAAAAAACAAAATAGACTTCTTTTAGTTAAAAAAAAAAAACATTTTATGGGCTTTTAACCGAACTCTCAGCATAGTTTATCTCGTACATTTTTTAAAATAGTATCATATTTTTTTTTGGATAAAATTTTTTTAATTTCATTTGTAAAAATTATTTAAATAATTAATAAATTAACATAATAAATAAAAAAAGTAAAAATATTCGCAAAAAAGAGGGCAATTTTTTTTTTATCTGAAAAAAGAGGGCAATTTCGTTATAACATAAAGACTATCAAAATACCTAACCAAAAAAAAAAGACTGTCAAAATATTTTCTAAATTATAAGGGCCAAAACGTACGGATTAATTTAAAAAAAAAAAAGGGAAGGAAAACTACAGAGGCTTACAAAAAAATCCAGAGGAGAAAAAAGAGAATGGCAAAATTCTCTGTGGGGGTCGAAGAAGATGGAGAAGGGCCAAGCAACCGAGTCCCTAAGCGTCCAAGGGTCGATAGCATTTTGGGTTTTGCTGCCGAAGAAGGAGAAGAGGAAGAATCAGATCGAGAGGAAGAAGAGGAAGAATCAGAAGGAGAAGAAGAATCAGAACAAGAGGAAAGTGGAGCTGAGCAAGGAGCCATGAGCCCTCGGGCTACTAGAGATGGCTCTATTTCTATTACCTTAACTGATCCTGAAGTTCTTGATTGTTCTATCTGCTATGAGGCCTTGACTCTCCCAGTTTTTCAGGTTGGTCTTTATTTATTAATTTTCAGTCAAAGGCTTTGAATTTCGATTACGGGTTTTTGCTTGTTGGCTGAAGAACTTTCAAATTTTGGTCAATTTCTTCATTTTATGGTGAAAGGTTGGATTTTGATTGTGGGTTTTCATTTGCTGGCTGAAAAGATCTAAATTTTTGTTTCATTCTAGATTTTATTAGTTAAAGGCTTTGAATTTTGGTTTGGTTTTCTTTTTTTAGAAAAGAATTGCAGATGGATTTTAGTTTATTGGTGGAAAACTTCCAAATTTTGTTTAATTTCTTTATTTTTGTATATGAATTCTTGTTTGTTGGGGAATTCAAATTATATTATATTGCTTGATTTTAAACTTGGCTTGTCTTCAACTTGTCTTTTCTTCTTTATAATTGTGTACGTGCCTGGTATGATCTAGGTTTATGGGAAGAATCCATTAAGACTAGTTATTGATGAAGAGCTTTGAATTTTGATTTAGGCTTATTGTTGAAGAACTGGCTTAAAATTTTGGACTTTTGGGGTTATTATTAGTATTTTTAGTTGGACGAATATAAAGCTCTCCGATTTAGCAGATCTGCTTAAATTCTATGAATGGATATGGTCTGTTCTTATTTATAGACTGCTGAAAGGAAGTATGTGGATGTCGAAGAGGGATTCAGTGATTGTTAGCTTCAGTGGCAGAGGATATTTTCAAATTGATAGATATAATGATAAGATTAATGTTGGCATTCACACATTTCTTGGTCTGCATATGAATTTGTAAGGAGACATATGTGAATTATTGTTGCGAGTCAAATCTAACTGCTGTTTCGAAATTTATCATTTATACGGATAATGCTTACGGGAGTTCTGGGTGATGCTAGATTAGTGGTCTAGATTTGTTAAGATGTTATATAAGCATCGACAAGGTAAAATTTCTAAATAGTTTTGTCTTTAGTAATAGAGTCTGCTGTAGCTCTTTAAACATAGACTTTCTTATTTCCCCCCTCATTCAATCAGGCTTTTATCCTGCATCAATCATCATGGTATGGGGGGGCTTCCTAGTGCTGCTAAGAGATATTACCTTTTAAGTAACTATTGAAAGGGAAACCTGATCAAACGGAATAAGTTTATTTTTTCTTCTATGTGAACATGGAGTTTTAGCTCCCTGATATTTGGGAGGTTGCTTGGGAACCTTTTTCTTATAAAGATGACTTGCTACTTTTAATCAATGGGAGATCTTAGTTGTATCTAGGAAAGGGTCAGAATTTTCAAGTTACTGGAAAGAGGAAAGTTTAAGCAAGAATGGAAGAATAGGTTATTCCTATTTATTTTTACCGTGTAATTAACACATTCTGGCTCCTGCAAAAGTGTATTTTCAGAAGTGTTGCTTATACTTGGACATGTACTAAAAAGATGAAGGATGAGGCCTATGAGATTCTAACCTCTAAGATGATGGGGAAGCAGTTTGTGTGCTTTTTAAAAGTGTTGTTTATTCTTGTTCACGTACGTATAGACTTCGAAAACTCTTTAACGTGTCACCATGATATATTTATACCAGATCAGTATGGAATTTCTGAGGATAAAGAAAAATCATGACTTCATAATGTTTAATAATTAGCTTTTTGTGGAGACTTCTTATTGGCCGATGTGTGATTTTCTACAATGACAGTAATTCTTTAAGTTTTGTCATGGTTTCTTATGTAAAATTTGATGAAAGGTACGCATTTATTTTTTCTTTTGAACTTGTGGGTGTTTTGGTGGATGGATTTGGCATTGTCCTTTCAAAGCATATCATTGATGGCATGCATGAAGTTAATTGAATCTGAAAAGTTTCCATTTGCATGTATATCATTCATTCTTTCATATATTAAATGCATCCTGATAATTTTTATGTGCTTGATTGGCAATTCAGTGTGAGAATGGACATATAGCTTGCTCTAACTGTTGCACCAAAATTAGGAATAAATGTCCATCCTGTGCTTCTCCTATTGGCTATAATCGGTGCAGGGCCATTGAAAAGGTTCTGGAATCGGTCAAAGTGTCATGCCAAAACACAAAGCATGGGTGCGAAGAAGCATTCAGTTATAGCATGAAGCAGAAACACGAGAAGACATGTCTTTTTGCACCCTGTTCATGCCCCCTTCCTGATTGCAACTTTGAGGGTTCATCAAAGCATTTATACGAACACTTCAGTAATGAACACAAGTCATCTGCAACACGTGTGCAATACGAGCGCTCAGTACCCATTACTTTAGGAGTTTGTGAAAGGTTCCTTATTCTTCAAGAGGTGGCAGACGGTTCTTTATTTATTCTCACCAACAAGGTTGATACTTTGGGAAATGTAGTCACTTTGAGTCGGATCGGGCCCTCGATGGAGAGAGGTTACTTCTATGTTCTTACTGCAAGAGCGCCGTCTGAAGGAACTGCCCTTAAATTACAATGCTTCACAAAGAGCACTCCAAAACGGGTTGATAACCCACCTTCATCAGGTTTTCTCCTGGTTCCCAGTCAGTTCTATAGCATTTCCAGGCAGCTCAGGATGGAACTCCGCCTGTGTCGTCATAGTCAATATCCCTGTATCTTCCAGAGACCTGGTTGCGTAAACTAGTAACTCAAATTGTAGCAATTGTTATTTATGTTGAACAACGATTGTATTTTTTTTATTATTATTATTCAGAGCTTTGATCCGCTTTCTTCTACTACTTGATTTATAAATGTAATGACTAGATTTTATATTAAATATACAAATTTTTCGTCATAGTTTTTTTTCATCTTTTTTAACCAATCAGAGCTTATACCAAGCAAAAGCGCAAATTTGCATCTCAGCCAAACTAAAGCATTTGCCACCTGCCGCCAAGCTAAGCTAAGTGCGTAAAGTTGATGCTTTACCAAAACTTCCAACCAAGAAGGAATATGCAATACAGACAGTGATCATCAGCACATGGTAACCTTCGAAGCCCAAGGGCTGGGGCACTTGAAAAATGCTCAATCCTCACCGCAACTAAAACCAAAAAGGTGGGCTGCACTTCATGGTGAAGAAACAGAGTTTGACTATTGGACGGCAGTCCATGATTCTCCATTGTTCAAGTTCGGCTCAAAGCATCTAAGCAAGGGCAACTTCCTTTTCACTTTTCTTTTGGCTATAATCACCATATCGGAGAACAATCAAATTGCTTTACGCAATTGGTGTCACTAAAGTGTTTATTCTTTACTAATTATGAATAGTTAATATATGTTTTGGATTTTGCATACAGCTGCATTTGCATGCATTTGGACAACATAATAGAAATTAAGGTAATAATATATTCCATCTAGCTTTCCTGTGCTTTTTAACATTTTCTATTCAATCACCACTGTCTTTGGATAGAATGTGTTAATTTACATGACAAAATTGAGACAAAAATCCCTGAAAATTATAATCGACCATCTTTTTTTAGGATGAAGTTAATGATAAAATT
The DNA here is from genome assembly GCA_031772115.1 of Heritiera littoralis. Lineage (NCBI taxonomy): Eukaryota > Viridiplantae > Streptophyta > Magnoliopsida > Malvales > Malvaceae > Heritiera > Heritiera littoralis. Next base: position 1,559,027 of record JAPDPK010000141.1, on the reverse strand, counting down.
TTTTGGAAACAAAAATTAATCATTCGATCATAAGGTGTCAATTGAAAAAGAAAACAAATTTATCAGTTTGCAAAAATGAAAAAAATCGAAATCGCGGGAGAAATGTAAACGGAGTTTACCCTACAAACTAAGGAGAGGTTGACTCAATTTGAAAATGATCCACATTGACAGCAGTAAATAGTCTTAGGATGAGCCTCATTTAAGAGAACAATACTTTTGGGATGCACACATGATTTAAACTTACAGTTGTTGATTTGTTACTTGTCCGATGAAGGTAATGATGAATGCAAATTTCACCCAACAATGATTGAGGAATAAAACCCTGAAGAGAGAAGGAAGAATTGCTTGGGAAATTTCAAGGAAATGCAGAAAGAATCAGCCAACAGAAGCCATTGTCGTGACTTTTTTAGTGCTGGAAAATAAGGGAAAGCAAAGCCACACTGATTGAACATAATTCAAAGTGGTCACAAATATACTTTACTATATTTTCCCATTGGCTCACTGGAATAAACATTAAACAATTAAGCATAGTCAAAAGCATGGTTTGTGGCCATGCCTTTGTTCCTCTTCCAATATTTTTATGCTAAATAGCTTTATTTTCTACATCCTAACTTTTCTAACTTTATATCTTCTCTTTAAATCCAACAAACATCTGTTTACCTAGTAGAATTTACTTTTGCATCTCAAACTAATTTTTTTTCGCTCGTTTTGTTATAGGATGAAAATTTGATAAAAAAAGTTCTTTTTGAGATGTAATTTCAAACAACAACAAATCTAATTTCAGCAATTAAGACTTAAGATTTTAATTTGGATATCTAATGATAGAATCTTAAGACAGAAAAAATGATCTATATTGGAATCTGAATGACTGAGATGATATATTAGAGTGAGAAATAATAAAGTTGGGAAGGGTCAGATTTATACAGTTTTTTATTCGCATTATCAGAAAAGTTATTTTTAAGACCTTTAAATCACAAAAAACAATATTTATCATTGTATCAAGGCTCACCTTCACAATGAATAACTACTATTTATTTTATATTAAAAATTAGAGGGGAAACAAGTAACAATTCCCTATCAGTATAAAAAACAAGTCTCACAGTCCTATATTATCATGTGTACAACCTTTTCTTCTCTTGTTCTCTGTGCTGTTCACTCTGCTGTCAGCTTTCTGCTAAAAGAAAGCAAAATGGGGGCTCTTGATTATCTTTCAAGCTTCTGCATTGTCGCCAGCACAAGGAGCAAACACAAACCAATGCAGGTAGCAGCATAGAAACAGAAAGATCTTCTCTCCTTTTACTCTCTCTATTCCTTTCTTGCTTTATGTTCTATTTTGCAATGGACAACATGAAAGAAATCACCTAGACAACTCTTTTTTTCTAGTGATTCTGCATTTTTATGGCCTTAAAGCTAAAGATGGTACGTTTTTCTTGTTGCCCAGACAGTAGAAATCAAGGTTAAAATGGACTGCGATGGTTGTGAAAGAAGAGTTAAAAATACCGTCACCAAAATGAAAGGTTAAGCTCTCTCTCTTTCTCTAGTTTCATTTCAGTGAAGCTCATCCAGGAATATTCTTTGCTATTCATCAATTAGTTTATATTCTTACACCATCTTCCTCTGAACCCAAGTCTCTACACAGGCGTGAAAACTGTCCAAATAAATCGAAAACAAAGCCGGGTAACGGTGAGTGGCTTTGTTGATCCGAACAAGGTTTTAAAGAGAGTGATGAGAACTGGGAAGAGAGCAGAATTCTGGCCTTATGTTCCTCAACATGTAGTTCATTTTCCTCATGCTTCTGGTGTCTACGACAAAAGGGCACCCGCTGGGTTCGTTCGAAGTGTTTTACAAGCTCCTTCTTCAACTGCCGAAGAGAATTTCGTAACTTTTTTCAGCGATGATAATGTCCAAGCATGTTCAATAATGTAAAGGATTATTATCCGATGTATTGTAAGTAGAGTTTTTAAATTTTACAAATAAGATTAAGATAATAATATATATTTTTTAAAAATATTAAAAAAATTAATTAAATAAAATATGTATCGTTATTTTAATTCTGTTTGTGAAATTTAAAAAACTCTATTAATGATGTGTTTGATAATAATTCTAATCTTAAATATTCGTGCAGTATGATTTTACTTTTTAAGCTTTGTCAGATGCTTGAATTAACCCCAGAAGAGAACTGGTGAGAAAGCAAGGGAAAGATCATTGAGCTTTATGCATACGATTCTTGCTATATATTAATTAATCAATATTTAAAGCAAGGGACAGATTTTGAAGATCGGAGAAGTTTGGATTTGGAGGTCGTGAAGCATACGATTCTTGCTTCCCACCACAAACGGATGGAAAACAAGGCAATGGCTATGATGCATATGGTGGTGTTGGATTGTTGTCCAAATATTTTGTTGACTGGAGAAAATTTAAAATGTGTTTCATAATCCCTTGCAAATAAATTTATGTTTCTCTAACTTTATGTAACTTGATATGAATTGCAGCTTGAAATATATATTATTTTTATTTGATGTGTGAAGAAATTAAAAATTCAAGACATCCATATTTTTTGCAATATATCTTCGTATGTAATAGTCACTATTTTTGTTGGCAATTTTTTGTTTTAATCATCCAATCAAAAAAATCATGATTTGGTTATTAGCATTTTTTATCTTATTTAATTATTAGAAGTTAACCGACTAACATGGTAAAAAATCATAAAAAAGAATTTTACTTTGTTAGAATTCGAACATGAGATATTTCGCTATGAATTGATTTCATTCAAGAACTAAGTTGGACCTTACACCACTAAACCAATTCTTTGAGTAAATCACAATTAGATTATTAATTTTTTTAAGATTTGGTCATCAATATTTTAATATTTGACAGTTAGATATCAAACTGCGAAAGTGAATTATGTATCTTTTATTTTATTTTTATTTATCTTGCATGTTATTTGATTTAATAATAAAAAATCTAAATAAATTTTAAAGGGCCATGCTTGGTACGACATGACACGAAAAATAATGTTATGCTTGGCCTAGCACAACCCTTTAGTGCTATGGGCCATGTGCCTTGTTGGGCCACGTTTTTTAATTTCTGGATCATGCTAGCACTACTTATTAAAAAATAATACCGTACCAACACGATCTATTAACACATGAGCTAATATTTAAATGGGTTGTCCCAACCCAGCATGACTCGTTTAACACCTCTATATGCTTGTCTTAGAGATTAACCCATACATGTGTAAATATAAACTAATTCAGACTAGAAAATTGCATTTGATTGCATTTATTACTTTGATATCTATAATCCGTTTGGTTCGCGTAGTTCATTTTCACGAAAATATTTTTCACATTTTCTAATATTTGGTACGTGTAAAATATTTTCGGTCAATGAAAAATGAAATTTAGTCAATGAAAAATCTTTAAGGATTTTGAAAAATTATCTTCCCATTTTCAAAAGGGGAAGATAATTTCCAAACCTATGCCACTTTCAAAAAAAAAGTTTCCACTAAAACTCAACTTAATCTATATCGGATTAAAACAATAAACAACAAAAAATATTTTTCAGCATATCAACTAAATAACAGAAAATATTATTTTTTTCAGAAAATTAAATTTTCAAAAATCATTTTACAAAAATTATTTTCTGAAAATCATTTTACGGAACCAAACGGAGTCCTGGAGTTAAAAAAATGCAACAAACCTCGACTTTTAAAAAGGGTGCATTTATTAGAAAAAATGTTTTTAGTTTAAAATTTGGATCCACTTGAATATTATTTTAGTTAATAAAAATAATTTTTATTTAAATTTAACTCTTAAAATATAAAATAAAATATATTTTTATATTTTAATATTAATAAATAGTACCAAAAATTTTCGGATCTAAATGAACGGATAGGTTTTTGGGCAATGCTGTGAATGCGTCACCCGGCCCGACCCGGCACACCATTATTCAAAAGGCTGGTTAACTAAAAAGAAAGACGCTATCTTCGAGTTAGGGTTTACTTATTTATCGTCTTCCATTCGGTTGCTTTGATTCCCATTTTATCAGCACTGTCACGATTTTTAGTGGTGCGCTTCTTAATTCTTCATCCTTGCTGTTTTAAGGTACGGTTTTTTTCCTTTTCTTGTTCCCTTTCACATATCTCTCCGTTGAATCTAGCTACTTACTGCTTCTCTTTAGTTTCCCTATTATTTTGATTAATTAATTGCTTGAATCTGGTCGAGGATATCCTGTTTGTTAGCTAGAATTAGCATTTTTGAAAGATTCGCTTGTTCGATTCTACTTTTTAAGGTTTTGATTTAAGCTTTTTTTTTTCTTGGTTTAATTTAAAGCTAAATATGCTTATACATTCGAAGTTTGAAAGAAAATATTTGAATTGCAATTAGTTTTTCTTTTTCTTTTAATTTTTTCGTTGAATTTAATTAGCTACGGTTCTTGTATCTCGAATAATTGGAAGATTTTTTTTTTTTTAATTTGGATGGGATTTCTGGCTCTGGTTCTGAATCTGAATCTGTTTTTTCTTTTTTGTTTTTTTTTTCTTTCTCAAAAATCACATGATGCTATTGAGTGGAATAAGGTTATGACACTTTGTTTGGCGTATTCTTTTGTTGACAGTGCAGGTATCATCATGGAGATACAGACATGTGGTAAACCAATTGATTCATTGTTAGAGAAGGTGCTTTGTATGAATATACTATCCTCTGATTATTTCAAAGAGCTTTACCGATTAAAGACGTACCATGAAGTCATTGATGAAATTTACAATCAAGTTGATCATGTTGAGCCTTGGATGACTGGGAACTGTCGTGGTCCTTCTACTGCATTCTGCCTTCTTTACAAGTTTTTTACCATGAAACTTACTGTCAAACAAATGCATGGGTTGTTGAAGCACCCCGATTCTCCTTACATTAGAGCAGTAAGTGGAATCTTTCCCATTTATCTTCTCTAGTTTGTTCTTCATCCATGGTAGAAATGTTGTTGGCAGAAAGGCTAGATAGTGGTTTCTCCATTGTTTAGTACTTCATGTATTTTGATATTTGATGTGTAATGCGAACTAACATTTGTTATCAATGTTATATTTCATTAGTATTGATGTGAAAGTAAAGTTGTCATTACAACTTGATTAAGGATATAAACATGACTTTCGAATTGTGTTGTTATTATTGCTGTTTGTATTGTTGAACTTTTCAGAAGTTAAAAGAGCTTGTTTATTACGGTGTTGCGCCTGACCTTGCTTGCCTTATTTTAGTTGTATTAGTGTAAAAGTAAATATATAAGCATTATAATATTATTGTTTTACATAGCAGATTTCTACAAACAAAGGTCGAGGTGTCCTTGTTTCTTTGAGTTGCTGAGAGTTTGCCCCAGCTCTATATAATAGTACCTTGCTATCCTTTCCAGATTCCTGCAATATAAAGGTTTCATGAGTGTCTTTTTTTGTTACTGAGATTTTGTCAGAGCTTAGTTTTCTGTAATGATAGATCAACATTGTCTGTTGACTCAGTTCTCACTGTTCATCCAAATTCTCTTGCTTGTCCTGGCTCTTTAGTTCCTATTTCCATATTAATATTCTGGTTTGAGCTATTAAGCATAAGGTTGATAGCTTAAAATTTTGGTTGCAGATTGGATTCCTGTACTTGAGATATGCTGCAGATCCGAAGACTTTATGGACTTGGTTCGAACCATACATTAAAGATGAAGAGGTAGTAGGAGTTTTGACTGCTTAAATGTTTTTTGGTATCTTGAATTGGTAATATGGAAAAATCTGTCTAAGTACTCTTATCTTTTATTTTTGTTTGGTATGTGATATTATGGGTCAGTTTATTCTGGATATTTTTAGTTTTCTATAGGTTAGGAAATTTCTTTTTGCCTCAAAAGATGTTGAGTCTGGCCGTATAATGATGCTTACTTTTTCAAATGGAACTTTGTTTCTGTTTTGGGCACAAGGTGAAATCATTGTTTCTTATTTCAGGAATTTTCCCCTGGATCTAATGGAAGGATGACTACAATGGGTGTATACGTGCGTGATTTACTTCTTGGACAGGTCAGTGGGGGTGAACAGTTAACATGCATTACCGTACGAAAAATGTTTTCCCTGCTGTTAACAAGTCAACTTGCACCATCTTTTTAGTGAGAAATTGTCAACCATTTAATGACATTTTGATTATTTTGAATTTTGTAAGCATAACTTGCAAAAGGTAAGTGTTTATTCTTGGTTGGCTCGTTAAAATCTGCATCTATTTTTGATAACTTATCTGGTGGTAAGAACAGGTGCTACACCAAATGTTTGTGATCCTCCATAATAAATCAACCAGAGAAAGCAATTGATTTTATACTTCTATCTGCAGCTATTACAATTAAAAAAAATGTTTCTTTCATGATTCTAGATATTTTAAATATACCTGCTTAAGATGATGCCAATATAAGGAAATCCTTGTCTGATGTGGATGAGTATGGAAGTTTGTCTGAACAGCCTCTGTCACAGTGGCCCAAATGGAATTTTGTTTGTGAAATGAATAGAGTTGGTCAACTTATATCTAAAGCTACAAGTACATGCAAACACAGTACACAGTCACATTCTGTGTTAAATTTACTATAATTTATGCAAAAGCCATTTGAAGTCTAATTCATGGTTTTAGAAGAAATTTGGGCTTGATATTTGAAGAAATTCTTTGAGAAGCTGTAGTGCAGAACAAAATTAGTCAAATTAGTATATCCCCCTTGATCCTGTAATGAAAACCTTAAATGAAAGATGACCTTTAAGCTATTTGCATTCTGAATTGGCAAAGAATTTCTGGACAGTTAGATTTTTGCTCTGGTGCAATTGTATGTTCAAAGAAGGTACTATTTCTCGGTCCCTCCAATGTATCATTTTTCTGAAGTTTTTTCTTTTACTTTTTTATTTTCAATGCACATTTCATTGGTTTGCAGCCATAATGCAGGCCGAATTCTTGCTTCTTTGACTCATCTTGGATTGGAACTTGAAGCACAGCCTAGAACTTCCTTCTGTATAGGTTCTGATACTTAACAGAAAGTCATCATTAGATCTTTACTATTTAAGTCTACTGTTGTAAGCTCCCAGAATTCTTGGAATTTGTTTTCTTTGGTTGAGTTGAATGCTAGGTTATTCTTCTGACTTTCTTTAGGTCATTCAGCTTGATATTTATGTCAAAGATGAACAACATTAGTTTGTTTGTTTCTCAACTACATTTCGGCCCTGTCATGTTTTTCTGTTTGTTTTCATATAGGGAAAAAAGTTTACACTCTTATTTTCTTGTTGCAGTACTACTTTGATACTCTTTTCCCTCGAATCCCTGTTCCTGTATTGCGGCAGATTGTATCCAATCTCGAGAAGATGAAGTTGCCTACTAAACCTTCTGGTGCAACTGGGGATACTAATCGACATGGATCTGATGACACTGCTCGCCGGCCGCCTTCTGTGAAAGCTGCACTTTCTGTCTCCTTTGGTCAGCGTGCTCCCCATCGCGCATCAACTAGGGACTCTTCTCCTGTGCGTCGCACCCTACCACCACCACCTTATGACAAATGCGGTGGTGATGATGCAAGAAGATCGCCCAGTCGCCATCGCGGTCGGAGCCATGAATATTCTGATAGAGAATATTCTGACAAGGACAGGAATTTGGATCGAGATAGGGAAAGGGAGAGGGGCAGAGACCGGGACCGAGACCGAGCTCATGATCGGAGTCAGGAGAGGGACCGAGATAGCAATAGGGATCGTGATCGTAATAGGGAGAGGGAGAGGGATAGGGATAGGGATAGGGAGCGAAGGCATGATTATGATCGAAGGTCAAGGTACATGGATAGAAGGGACTTTGAAGAGTCCCGTGATGACAGTAGGCATTATAGAGACGGTAGCTCTCGGAGGAGCAGAAGCCGAAGTCGTAGTAGGAGTCCGAGGAGGAGCAGAAGTCGGAGTCAGCAAGCAGGCAACAGTCATTTTGATCGACATTTAAGTCCACAAAAAGACGCAAGTAAGGAGAAGACATCTACATCCAGCAATTTGGCGAAGCTGAAGGATCTGTACGGGGATTTAACTAGTAAAAAAGGGGATGGATTTGAATGGGAACCCAAGAGGGACAACAGTGGTGAAGAGGTGATTAGGCTAGGCGGTTCTACTTGGAAATAGTCATCTATCTATGCAATCATGCAGCACCTGCAAACAAAAAAACTTTCTGAATATTTTCTCTCTCTCTCTAGTCATGCTGGCTGGATTGATGGATGCACTCATCGGCATTATTTGACAGCTCACCTGTATACTACTCTTTCATTATCTTCTTCAGTTTAAAGCTTGATAAAACTTTCAGAAAATTCAAACATTAAGCTCACTTGTCCGTATACAACAAAGGCTTCTAAGCTTTAGAGATGACACCATAAAATTTGGTGTCAGCTAGTGTAGAATTTTATGAAATTGTTCCGGAAAATTTCAATTTTAGCCGGGAGAATCCCTTGTCACTGTCAGCTTCAAATCCCAAGGAACTACACAACCGTATCAGATCCTGGCAATAATATATTGTTTCTCTGGATGATTTCGATGGTTAGGGATTACTCTGGTGGTTAGCGTGGTCAGGTCAAGTGAAAGAGGATTTGATTGAATTCATTCTTTGCAGGACTATATTATATTATACGGTACGAACCACAAATCCCTAAAGGATTTTGTTTTTATGTGCTCTATATGGGCACAATTCTCTGCTTTTCTTCAAGACACCGCCAATTCACTTTATTAAGAATTTGATTAATTATCTGGAAAGACTGCACCTAAATCTATATTAATTATCTGTAAAGATCGATTAAAAGATGCCTAATGTATATAAAAGAAAAAAAAATGCTTAGATGGTAATATATATTATCATCATTGTCATTTGTCATGATTGTGTTAAAAAGCCTACAAAGCATGTGCTTTCTTTCTGCCTAAGCCTTATGCCATTACTATGTTTTGTTTATTAAAAAAAATTGTGAAAATAAATTACTATGTGACAGTAGTGAATTTGAGGTTATCCAATTGGTTTATGTAATTAGGACATAAATTTCAAGTTCAAAATTTAATACTTATACATATTTTTAGTTTTAAATATGTCTTTTTAACGTGATTAGTATTCCATTTCTTTATTAACTTGTCCAAACTCAAAATTCCAGTACAACTATAACATATTGTCAATTAGGTAAGGTAGCATATATAAAGGCATTCATACTTGACCTCACATTATTATCCTTGTTTGGGCAGACAATAAATATCTAACATTCGAATATGTTGATGTTCGACATCAATGTTCACTCCATCGGATACGACGGAGATAGTAATACTGAAATGAAAACGTCCGAACTTTACTCCAGCTTGACTCTACCACCATAGTAAGAGAAAAATTAGTAGAGAGACAGCTTAAGCTTGAGAGGTTTGGAAGTGGCTGGGAGCTAGCTAAGATTAATTTCCATAATAACCCAAAATATGAAATTCCTTCCTAATCATGTATTTTCCCCTACACAGCCAGTTTTCCAATAAAAAGTTAAACAGGCTTGAAAATGGTTGTAAAATCAACAAAAAAAAAGTAGTTTTCACATTCCCTTTTTAAGCAAATGAATAATTCCGTATGTAACTGGTAAAATTTCTTAGTAAGGTGACATGAATAAAGGAAATTAAAAGTTTTTTTAAAAAAGCAAAGATTTGAAATTATAAGGCATAAAGTTACCAATTGTGAGCAACGCGTTGATATAATTCAATAATTTCAATTTGACGATATTTTATTGGAAAGTTGCAAGCCATAAGGAATGCCTGTTAAGTTCGTCTCTTTTTCTTTGGCCGAGCATTTAATATATAAAAAGGAAGAAAATAATGAGAAGGTTACGGCCAAAGAAGCATGGTCGAAAGATTTATGGTTGATGTTTGCAGCATCTTCCTTCTTTGTATTGAGTTTGGCAGTTCAGCTTCAGCAGCTGTAGTTTCGAAAATGAGGGGTCGAGCAGTATGGTTTATAGGGTTCATGATTTTGCATTTAATGGTGGCTATGGCGGAAAAAGAGAGGCTGAATATCTCAAACTACCACTTTGGGCCATTTGAGAGTTCCTACTACAACAGTTTTGCAGTTATAAAGCCGGCTACAATCAGCAATGATGCCCTTCAAGTCACCCCTGATTCCATTGGCAATTACAGTCTCAGCAACAGGTCTGGTAGAATCTTCTTCAATCGAACTTTCAAGCTCTGGGATGGAGATTCCAAGGAAACAGAGATTTCCAAGGTGGCTTCATTCAATACCTCTTTTGTTATCAATGTTTTTCGAGTTAATAACTCTGTTCCTGGAGAAGGCGTTGCTTTCCTGATTGCCCCTGACCTCATCCTCCCTCCCAATAGTTCTGGCCAATACCTGGGATTGACAAACTCATCCACCGATGGCCTTCCTTCCAACAACCTTGTAGCCATCGAACTGGACACTTTTAAACAGGATTTTGATCCAGACGATAACCATATTGGTCTCAACATCAACAGTGTTAATTCCAGCAAGGCAGTGTCTCTGTCCGAATTTGGCATCCAAATTGCTCCAAATGGTACTAAGTTTTACGTTGTGTGGATCCAATATGATGGTAAAAACAAGTCGATACAAGTTTACATGGCACAGCAGGAGGAGTCGTTTTCCCCAACACCTCCCAAACCCTCCAAGCCAGTCCTGAGTGCTGATCTTGATCTCAGCAGCATTGTCAAACAAAACTCTTATTTGGGTTTTTCAGGATCAACAGGGAGCCATGTTCAGCTCAATTGTGTGCTCAAATGGAACTTGACAATGGAAGTTCTTCCAGCTGGGAGCAAAGAGAAAACTTGGTCCAAGATTAGATTGGCAATTGGAGTTTCAGTGCTGGTGCTTTTAATGCTTGGAATTGGAGGGCTGACTTATTATTGGTACAAGAAATGGAGGGCCAGATCTGACCCTAACTTACTGGGAGCACTCAAGAGTCTTCCAGGAACTCCCAGGGAGTTCCGGTTTAGAGATCTGAGAAAGGCTACCAACAATTTTGATGATAAGCACAAGCTTGGTCAGGGCGGATTTGGGGTGGTCTATAAAGGGCTGCTGCAGAAGGAGAATCTGGAAATCGCAGTCAAGAAGTTTTCCAGGGACATTCAGGGTAAAGATGATTTCTTGGCTGAGCTTACTATCATCAACCGCTTGCGCCACAAACATCTTGTTCGCCTGCTAGGTAACTACTCTTCCAAACTCTTCTCTCAGTTGCTAGACATTAACATTTATTTGCTAATTTCCAAATTCAATTTCTTTCTTAATCAGATTAGGCTATGCAATCAAACTTAGCATAAAAATTTTACTTGCAGATTTGAAAAACGTGCCAACTCATAATATATTTTTACCCATGGCTTTTCTCTTCTTGAAATCTTCCTCGGTCTTTCATGAAAATACAACGCATCTAATATTGCAGTTTGTCTGTCCTATTGAAAAACAAGGAGAGATGGTTATTTAATTAATAAAATGAAAAATCGATCATATTCCAATTCTAAATTACTCGTTTGAGTAAAATACTAAAATGTCTACATCACTTTATATTTGAAGTATACTTTTTGCGGGTTACAAAGAGAAATAAAAGATTAGGATACGCAGGGTATGTTTTGGGTTATAACTTCAAAACTACTCCTTTCCGAACATTGGAAATGTCATTCTGATTGAAACTTCTTTTAATTCGTGTTGTCCAATGAAACTTCACATGGCAACGTGCAAGAGTAGGCAGCTGCTGGGTGCTGTTCTAAGCATCCAAAGGCATATTTTATTCAGAGCAGTTATCTTCATTCAGAATATAAAGCATGTTATAGCTGCTATCACATGTGTTCTTGCAATTTTAAATTCATCAGGATGGTGTCACAAGAAAGGTATGCTGCTTTTAGTATACGATTACATGCCAAATGGGAGCTTAGATTCTCATATATTTTGTGGGCCGGAGAAGACAACACTTAACTGGAATTTAAGGTACAAAATCATATCAGGTGTAGCTTCAGCTCTACACTATCTTCACAACGAATATGACCAGAAGGTGGTGCACCGGGACCTTAAGGCTAGCAACATCATGCTGGACTCCAACTTCAATGCCCGGTTAGGCGACTTCGGATTGGCTCGAGCCTTGGAAAACGAAAAAACTTCGTATGCAGAGCTGGAGGGGGTGCCCGGCACCATGGGGTACATTGCCCCTGAATGTTTCCACACTGCCAAGGCCACCACGGAGTCTGATGTTTATGGCTTTGGGGCAGTGCTGCTAGAAGTGGTTTGCGGGCAACGTCCATGGACAAAGATAGGTGAATTCCAGCTACTGGTAGATTGGGTTTGGTGTCAACATGGAGAAAGGAGGATACATGAGGCAGTGGATGAAAGGTTAGGTAATGACTATGTAGCTGAAGAAGCTGAGAGATTCTTGCTACTTGGTCTAGCATGTTCACATCCTATTGCAAGTGAAAGGCCTAAAACACAGGCAATTCTTCAGATTATATCAGGGTCCATGGCTGTGCCCAATGTTCCACCCTTGAAGCCTGCTTTTGTTTGGCCTTCTACGCCCGGACCCAGCAGTTTCAGCATCATCTCCAGCAGCAAGACAAACACTGCTGACATCACTCCTATCTCATCAGGATATACTCCACAATACATTAGAAGAGATGTTCAGGATGAATTCAGTGACAGCAGCTCTCTCATGTGAAGACTAATTTTTTGGCTTTGATTAAACTTGCTTTTGTTGAGAAAAGAAACTACTACTTTTTTACTATCTTCTTTAGCTTTTCTTGTATTAGGAAGGACAAGTCCACACTTCCTAGCTTCACTTAACTCAAGTTCTGGTGAAGAGTGGGAACTCATAATTCAATGTTCCATTTACTTTTCTTTCCCTTTCTCTTTACTATTTTCCTTTTTCTTTGTTGATTTATGATTGGGAAGCGATTGCAAATGTACATTCTGGATTATAGATATATATAAATTTAGTTTTATTTTCTCTTTTATTTTTTTAAAAAATGAAGTTCTATCTTTGGCAAGAATTGTTTATTGTACTGATGAGGTACCACTAAGCCAAAGCATGAGTTGTTGCAAGAAAAATTTATGGTATGATGAAATTGGAATAAAAAGGGGAAATTCTAATTCTACATTTGTATATATGAATTGAAATCAAAAGGAGATAATCAGATAACCATATTGAAATTTAGAGGAAAAATTAAACATTGAATTTTCAACCAGGTACGTTGGACTAATTAACTCCAATTGGTTACGAATAAAATATTCCTTAATTTGCAACATACATGGATCTGACCAAATAATATTTTCTTTTCAGGCAATCCAGAATGCTCCAAAAGAACAAATTCCCTTCATTTTTATTATTTTCATTCTAACACCTTAATTCTTTTTACTTAATTATTGAATATAATATAACTTCTCATTCATTCTCAATGCAGGATTTGGTCAAGAGTCAAAGTGTGGCCCAGGCTGTGTGTGTTCCCACTTTCTCCTGTCCTACGATCAAAAACTTTTAACTTCTTTTGGCATCTTTGCTTTATTGGCCAGGTTCTCTTTCTGCTTCAGTGTCTGAGCACTAACACAGCTCATTTTGTTGTCTAGTTTGGCTTAATTTTTCAAAGGCTAGATTCCAAATTTCTTCTTCCTTGTTAGAACGCACATAATACACACAAAGTAAAATGTCATTTGATGGAAATTATGACTTCTAAATATATGCCAAATGGCCATCAATGAGTTGTCTTATGTAGTGAATGCACTTTTAAAACAACTCTCAGAAAATCTTTAACTTAGGAACTTCAAAAAGAGAGAAATAGTAGGATTTGGAAAATTTTGATAAAAGAAAAAAGATATGGAAAAAGTGGAATAATTGGTTTTCCTCGTGATGTAGACATTGCAAGTTGATGGGATGGTGATGTTATTCTATTATATATATATATTTTATTCTCTCTAATTCTGCTATTTTAAGTATTACTGTATCTTTGTATATAAATTAATGATATTATAAAAGTATATTTGAACTTGATTGTTGAGCGTGTTGGAATAAATTTAGAAGCCATTCAGGTTTTATTATTGCTCGGAGAGTTGGACTGACATTTCTAACCAAAAAAAGAAAAGGACTAACATTAGAGTTCTTCCACAATTATGATGTTTGGAATTTGGTCTCAATAAACTACAAAACTAATTAGTGGATTAATTTACTTCAGTTATATTATAATTCACGGATTTAGTTGTTGTAGCAACTTTCATTTGATTATATGTTGAAAGTTTTTCTGAGGCAAAGGTTGGAGGAGTACACTGCCTATAGGTTTGGTGGAGATGGAAGTGATTTTGGAAAGGAAATTGATTCTACAAACTATCAGAGCCAGGTCAGTCGAGTCATCTTGGAACGGAGATCAGAAGAAAGATTAAGACAGCAGGAAAAAAGAAGCATTACATTATGCCTAGAAGTGATGCAATTGGTAGTGAAGGAAATGATGAAGATGACATTCTAGATTGTGCTTTACCCAAGTGAGGCTCATGATAAGTTAAGATGGGATTGATTGAGGTGTGTTTAAAATGTTTTATGGTTTGAGATTAATCCTGTTCCGGCTAAGAGTGATAAACGGTAAAGTCTTCTAAATAATAACGACTCCAAAATTCAAACATGTCCAAATGACGAGAGAAGAAGTCCAATTCTTCAATCACTTGTTGGTAACTAATTTTATTTTACCTCACAGAATATTCGTCTTTGGTTGTCTACAAAAGTTGCAAATATTGGGTATCATCTTTGTATGATATAGTCCTCAACTTACAAGATCATATCTTCTTACTCTGTTTCAAAATTTGAATTTTTTGAACTACGGAAGGATGAATGGATTTGCTATTTAGATAAAACTAGATAAAATTTGAGTAGATAGAGTCGGAAAGATGAATGGATTTGCTATTTAGATAAAATTTGAGTAGATAGAATTGGTATTTGAATGAGAGGATGAATGGATTTGCTATTTAGATATAGATAGAGTTGGTATTTGAATGAGATTAAAAATTATTTAAAAACTGAATTAGATAGTGATGATGATTGAAACAGATACGTATGCTTCCATGTTAGCTAAAGTTTACAGATAAGCAAAGATTCTGAAATATAATATATATAATTCATATTTAATGCTAATATTAATTCACATGTAATAATTATAATTAATAATATATTTAAATTCTAATTTGTTATTAGAATTTCGCTGAAACTTTTATTCAGCTATATGAATTCAGTTTGATAACAACAAATATTTAAGATAATCTATATCTTATCTTAAAAGGATAGCAGAATTTTATCTCGTATTCAAACTTCCACTAAAGCCCTATAAAAGCTGGATGATAGCATCTTTCTTTTCACTTAATAATTAAAAGCATCGGTCATCACAGCCATTCTTGATCATGAAGAAATTACTAAACTTGCTGTTGTTGGTTAGCATAGCTATATTTAGCATTGCTCTAAATGCAGATGCAGATGCTAATAGCTTTGATACAGGAGGTTTAACTAGAGATAGTTTTCCAGAAGATTTTGTGTTTGGAACGGCTGCGTCAGCTTATCAAGTTGAAGGAATGGCTGACAAAGATGGAAGAGGACCTAGTATATGGGATGTCTTTGTCAAAGTTCCAGGTTAAACAAATTTATCGACAATTTTCAATTTTAAATTTCTTTGTTTTCTTTTTTGAATTTTTCTCTGAATATGATTTTAAATGTTGATTTTGATATATGCAACAGGACATATTGCAAATAATGCCACTGGTGATGTTTCTATTGATCAGTATCATCACTATAAGGTATGACTTTTAACAATTTTTTTCTCTATTTGTCTTCGAGAAACTTAACTCAAATGCTTGCACTCATAAATATAGATTTAATTTGTTGAGGATCATTTTCGATACAAATTTTCACTCTTATTGTTTGCAGGAAGATGTTGATCTGATGAAAAAAATGAACTTCCAAGCCTACCGGTTTTCAATTTCATGGACGAGAATTTTTCCAAGTATATATATCTTTTATCAATTAAATTTATAGTAGCTGATATACATATTTTCTTTTTTGACTAACTGTTACTTATGCTTTGTAGAGGGAACTGGCGAAGTAAATTGGAAAGGTGTTGACTACTATAACAGATTGATTAACTACATGCTTGAGAAAGGTAGATATATTAATTTCGATATATTGAAATATATGATTAAAAATATCAATGTTCTGTAAATTTGATTAAATATGTAATTTCCGGTATTAATGTAGGAATCACTCCATATGCGAATTTATATCACTATGATTTTCCACTTGTACTTCAAGAAAAATATGGAGGCTGGACAAATAGACAATCTGTGTAAGTTGGAGATAACCCTTTTTTCAGTGAAAGAATCTATCACCTGAGATAATTTACAAAGAATATTTGAATTTTGCAGGAAAGATTTTGCTGATTATGCAGATTTCTGTTTCAAGACATTTGGGGATAGAGTAAAGAATTGGCATACTTTTAATGAACCAAGAGTTGTTGCTGCCCTTGGATTTGACATTGGCGTCAATCCTCCTGCTAGATGTTCGAAGGGAGTTGGAAACTGTACTGCTGGAAACTCTGCAACCGAGCCGTATCTTGCAACACATCATTTGATTTTGAGTCATGCTGAAGCTGTTAAAAGATACCGTGAAAAATATCAAGTATATTTTGAAATTCTCTCAATCTATTTCTTCTTGATACTAACATTATCATACTTATTTGAATGATTTTGATGTGCCCTTTCAGCCTGAACAGAAGGGAAAAATTAGTATCCTCATGGACTTTGTTTGGTATGAGCCTCTAACAAGATCAAAGGCTGATAACTATGCCGCACAAAGAGCAAGAGACTTTCATATTGGATGGTATAAATCAATGAGTACTTTTTATTTGTGGTTCCACATAATATGTAGAATTGATTATCTGAGTTCCAGTAATTAAACATTGAAATTGACCTACTAATCTAGGGATTGAATTATTATGAATTCTATTTTGTAGGTTTTTGCACCCTCTTGTATACGGAGAATACCCAAGAACAATGCAAGAAATTGTAGGAGAAAGGCTTCCAAAGTTCAGCAAAACTGAAGCCGAGACTGTTAAAAACTCCTTTGATGTTCTTGGTATTAACCATTACACTTCTTACTATGCATATGACCAAAAGCAGCCTAAGTCTTCTAGTTACCAACAGGATTGGAACGTCGGGTTTGCTTGTAAGTGCTAATAATCTTCTTATTTCTTTGATAAAAAATATTTTCATTCTTTTGATAATATAAACTTACTGTTTGTTTGTGCAATTAATAGATGATCGTAATGGCGTACCAATTGGTCCTCGGGTAACATTTATGCTTTCTATTTTTGTTTTAAATTCATATCAAAGTTTAGCACAATTCTCACTATTAATTTACCAAAAAATTGCAGTCTCACTCGAGTTGGTTGTATCAAGTTCCGTGGGGTATCTACAAAGTTATCACATATGTTAAAGAGAAATATGGAAACCCTGAAATAATTCTTTCAGAAAATGGTAAGACAACAAATGTTTCAAGCCTTGAAATTTAACTTTTAATTATTGATAAGAAAAGGGTATTTAAATCACAATTTGTTTTCTGGTTAATTGCAGGAATGGATGACCCTGCCAATCTTACGCTTCCTGAAGCATTGCATGATCAAACTAGAGTGAACTACTATAGAAACTACATGAATCAAATGAAGAGAGCCATGGATGATGGAGCCAATGTGACTGGCTACTTTGCCTGGTCAATGCTTGATAACTTTGAATGGTTGTTAGGATATACCTCAAGATTTGGGTTGATTTATGTTGATTACAATGATCTTAAGAGATACCCGAAGTTATCAGCGTATTGGTTCAAGCACCTGCTTGAAAGCAAGAAGCCAAAGAAGGCCTAGGAATGCATTGAAAGAAAGAAGCCTTTGGAATGCTTGAAAGTAATAGTCCTTGGGAAGTTATGGTTAGGTTTTTAGGTTCACTTTTTAGGTTTTTCAGGCCTTTCAGCATTCTTAAATCTTAATGCTTTTGTTTAGAACTTTTTATCTTTGTCTTTATAAATAAATATGTGAGTTTCTGTAATATTTTGAATCAAATTTAAATTGTGTCTTGGCCTGGTTGAAATTTCAATTCCTTGGATTAATTAATAGAGTAACTAAATAAATCCAGCATTCAATCTATCAATCATCAACCAGATTTACTTTTTGTTGCTGAAATGTATTTATTTCCTGCTTGAATTGCAGTATTTACGGCTATGAGTAATTGTTAGTACGGTAGAACTTTATACTCTCGAGTTTAATTGGTGAGCTATCATCACATTTTCTTTTTTGAAGACAGTATTGGAGGTCGTGCATAAGCTTCTCTCTGTAAATCTAAATTAAATCCCAGTTTCAGAAACTATTTTTAACCAACATGGTTATCTGTTGGAACTCATCACCAGTGATAATAAAAATGTTTTTCCAGTTAGAACCTTTCTGGCCTTATTTTAAACCTGTAAAGGCAGTTATTTTGATTTTATTTTGCTTGGTTTTTCTTCTCTTGGCATGGTTCTTAGAATATGTAGTTCTGAAGCGGATGGTCGGGAAGCTTGTAATATTTTCATGCTGCTGCAGGGCCTATGAAAAGAAGGGCCATGATTGGAGGAACTGCTTAGCTCCTTCAACAATGGCATCTAATGAAGGATCGATTAAAACCTCTCTCTTGCAGTAATTGAACATGTAATATTCTTTATTTCCCACGACAAAGAAATAAAAGGTTGAGGCTTCTTACTCTTTTCCTCAAAATTCATCATTTTGGAGCGAACAAAGTTTTTTCAATAAAAAAAAAAAAAAAAGAAAAATTTACCAATTCCATAGTTGAGTCTAACGACAGCATCAATTTTATTCCAAATAGAAAAATTGGCAGTTTCACCACAGCTTTAATCCAAGATGATCACTTCCGTAACACCTTGTTCTCTCTTTAATCGAAGTTTTATGCCTAGTTACCTCTCAATCAACTTTAATGCTCGGTCTTCCTTGGCTCTCATTTACCAACTAGATCAAAAGAAAATTATTGATGTGGCAAAAAAATGCCTGATGGATTTCTGATAGACTCCTAATTAATATTAGGTATATCGGTGTGCTACTTAAAATTCATCATTTAGGATTTCTTATGGTCATTATTCAAAAGGTTCAAGTATATCAATGCAAAAGTATAGCTACCATGACTTGAGTAGGTATTCAAAATTTCTCGTCCACTTCAAATTGAACATCCTTCTCATTATATAACAATTAGTTATAAGTAGTAAAAGATGGAAGAAAAATAGAAACCAAGCCTTACAGTTATCATAGACAAAAAAAAATGTATGAGAAAGAAACGGGAGATTACTGATTTTAATAAGTTCTGGGAATATGGAATCATAAAGGATTGAAAGTTGATCTCTTCTCCTAACAAAAAATCAAAATAAAAGAGCGAAACTTAATCCACATAAAAGATTTTTATCAAATTCTGTTGAGATAAGGTTATGATTTCTATAATCAATTTATTTCTAAAAAAAATTTAATAAAACTGGAAAAATAAAGATAAATTGAAAAGATTAGATTTCCTTATCCAAATATATAAGATAATCTGTATCTTATATTGAAAGAACAGCAAAAAAAATATAATCTATATCTTATATTGAAAAAATAGCAAAAAGTTATCCTATTATTAACGTATTGAAATTCGAATTTGTTATTAAAATTTCAGTGAAGTCCTTCTTCACCTCTATAAAAGCAGCTCGATAGCAACTTTTTTTTTTTCATTTAAAGATCAAAAACATTCTTCATTATGAAGACGTCACTAACTTTGTTGTTGTTGGCACTTGCTTTTAGTATTGTTTTGAAAGCAAATGCAGATGCTAATAACTTTGACACAGGAGGCTTGAGCAGAGAGAGTTTTCCGGAGGGTTTTGTTTTCGGGACGGCTGCATCAGCATATCAAGTTGAAGGAATGGCTGACAAAGATGGCAGAGGACCTAGCATATGGGATGCCTTTGTCAAAGTTCCAGGTTAAATGAAATGATTTAAAATTTTATGTTCTTTACTTTTAAAATATTTTTTGAAATATGATTTTAATGTCTGATACTGAAAGAGATTAACAGGAAATATTGCAAATAATGCTACTGGTGATGTTTCTATTGATCAGTATAATCGCTACAAGGTATGGCTTTTAACCTTTTTTTTTTCCTTTATTTTTTATTATTTTCATCTTAATCCAAGTGCATTCAATTTAATCAGTCAGATTTAATTTGGTCATTTTTCACTATTTTTTTTTCTTTGCAGGAAGATGTTGATTTGATGAAAAAAATGAATTTTGATGCTTATCGATTTTCAATTTCATGGACGAGAATTTTTCCAAGTACAGAAATCTTTTATCATACGGACTGTCAATGGACATACACATTTTAATTCTTGACTAATGTTTGCTCACATTTATACCTTTATCATGTAGATGGAACTGGAGAGGTAAATTGGAAAGGTGTTGCGTATTACAATCGATTGATTAACCACTTGCTTGAGAAAGGTATATATATTAATTTCAGTATAATGAACTAAACTATTTTGTTGAAGTGTTTGATTAAATATTTAACTTTTGTTATCAACGTAGGAATCACTCCATATGCGAATTTGTACCACTATGATTTTCCACTTGTCCTTCAAGAGAAATATGGAGGTTGGATTAATAAACAATCTGTGTGAGTTCTGAAATAACCCTTTATGAAAGAATCCATCACTTTATATATTGTGAAATGAATTTACTATGAATATTTAATCTTGCAGGAAAGATTTTGCTGATTATGCAGACTTCTGTTTCAAGTCATTTGGGGATAGAGTAAAGAATTGGCATACTTTCAATGAACAAGAGTGATTGCTGCCCTTGGATTTGACAAAGGTGAAAATCCTCCTTCTAGATGTTCAAAGGAAGTCGGAAACTGTACTGCTGGAAACTCTGCAACCGAGCCTTATCTTGCAGCACATCATTTGATTTTAAGTCATGCTGAAGCTGTTAAAAGATATCGCGAAAAATATCAAGTAACGATCGTTTTGACATTCTCTCAAATCATTTGCTTTGATATATTTAGTCCTCAAACTATATGACTCATTTGAATGATTTTGATTTGCCTTTTCAGCCTGAACAGAAGGGAAGAATTAGTATCCTCTTGGACTTTGTTTGGTATGAACCTCTAACAAGATCGAAGGCTGACAACTACGCAGCACAAAGAGCAAGAGACTTCCATATTGGATGGTATAAATCTCTGACAAAGTAGTAATCCTAGAGACATATACAAAGTATCCATGCGTGATTCTTGATATATATATAAAATCTGTATAATTGCATATCAGATAATGCATAGGCCTTCTAAGCTAAGGATTGAATTATTGTTTATTTTGCTCTGTAGGTTTTTGCACCCTCTTGTTTACGGAGAATATCCAAAAACAATGCAAAATATTGTAGGAGAAAGGCTTCCAAAGTTCAGCAAAAGTGAAGTCGAGATTGTGAAAAACTCCTATGATGTTGTCGGCATCAACCACTACACTTCTTTCTACATGTTTAACCCAAATTGGACTAAATCAAATATAACTAGCTACGAACAGGATTGGAATGTTGGGTTTGCTTGTAAGTTTTCTCATTAATTATTTTCCTGTTTCTTTGATAAAAATGTTTTCTGTTCTATTGATGACCCAAACTTAACATTTGTGTTTGGAATTGATAGTTGAACGTAAAGGGGTACCAATTGGTCGTCAGGTAACATTTGTGCTTCCCAATTTATCTTAAATTCTTTACACTACTTAGTTAGGCCAATCCTAGTACAATTGTGAATACTAATTCGCTAATAAATTTCAGTCTTTCTCCAAATGGTTGTATCAAGTTCCGTGGGGAATGTACAAAGTCATCACATATGTCAAAGAGCGTTATGGAAACCCCGAAATAATTCTCGCAGAAAATGGTAAGATAGCAAATGTTTCAAGCCACGAAATTAAACTTTTAATTAGTGATATTTGGAAAGCAATGGTATTAAAGTCACATTTTGTTTTCTTGATTAATTTTAGGAATGGATGACCCTGCCAATCTCACGCTTCCTGAAGCATTGCATGATCAAACTAGAGTAAACTACTACAGAAACTACATGAAGGAAATGAAGAGAGCTATGGATGATGGAGCCAATGTGACTGGCTACTTTGCTTGGTCAATGCTTGACAACTTTGAATGGTTACTAGGTTATACTTCAAGATTTGGATTGATTTATGTTGATTACAATGATCTCAAGAGGTATCCAAAGTTGTCAGCATATTGGTTCAAGCATATGCTTGAAAGAAAGAAGCCTTAGGAATCTTTAAAAGAAAGAGAGCATGGGCTGTTACAATTAAGGTTTATCTCTTAGGTTTTTCAGGCCTCTTCAAGTTTCTGAATGTATTTGTTAGAACTTGTTATCAATCTTATTAAATAAATATATTTGATAGATTCTTCAATATTATTAGTTTGTGAAGCAAATTTTAATTCTGTTGAGGCCTATGAAGTTTCCGATCTATTGCATCCATGGATGGAATCATTAATTAGCTACATTCATTTTATACTTTAGTTTTTCATTTTGTGATTGAAAGAAAAGAAACTAATTTGAAAAAATAATGGATTGATTTTTCTATACCTTCCCTTTTTATTCAACAAGTATAACAAAAAATGAAAAAGAAAATTTTGCAGAAACGCCTCGTCTCACTTAGATTTTCTTTTAATATGAAAATTTTATTTCATTAAAAAAAATTTGTATAAATGGAGGGTTTACGGGTAGATTAATGAAATAGCTAGTTCATTAAGACTTTAAGGTCTCAAATTTCAGTCTCACCAAGAGTGAACTTAAATTAATCTAGTTATTTACTAATTTGTTATAATTAATTACTAGTTTATCTAATTTGAGTAATGAGATTTTCGTAATTATCTGTTCATAGAATACAATACGCTAATTTTAATTATAACTTCTAATGAAAATATACCACTAAAAAAGAAAAAACTAGTTCATTGAGAAATAAAAAATGAAAGAAAATTAGTATAAAATTAAACTGATGTACAATCCTCATTCAACCCATACAATCCCCACTCCCTGTATAGATTTAAGTAATTTTTAAACGTTTTTCTTCCCTCACCAAGCAAAGTGACATTGAAAGAAAGAGTAACAATTTCGAAACAAGGTGGCAAGTTCATTTTCTACATGATTCATTAACAGGTAGCCAGTTACCGTCAAGAGATGTGATGTTGGAGAGTGATAAGGATGCTAATAATGTGTCATCCGACAATGTGAAGACACGATACTACTGTCTAAGCTGTTATGGATTCGCTGCCGCTTGGGTCATCCAACATCTCAACCACAGGAGCATACTGCACAAGTTAAGTAATGGTGAGGCTGGAGAGACAGAGTTTAAAGTTTGTGCAGATAAAAAAAGTTACAGACCTCATCATCTTCTTCAAAGTAGATTCCATCAACTGCACTTTTCTGCTGGAATTCCCATCCCAAACTGTTTTCAAGTAGCCCTTTTAATTTCCTTGTCTGCAAGTTTTCAAAGGCTGAAGTCAGGATTTCCACTAGCATAACTTACCATATTGTGTTTATTGGTAGTATAAAATCAATAAAAATTGAAAGCTTTTCTCCTTTACAAACGAAAAACTATATATAAGCTCAGTACACATACCCATAAGAGAAGATCTCCATCAACAACTGAAGCATCTTGCAGCAGTGAAAAGAAATCCTGTAATTCCATCATCAAACTACTAATCAATCTTATAGCAGGCTACTGTGACTGAAAAATGGTTGCTTTAATCTTGGAGTCAAACAGGTGAGGTGAAAATGAAACAACTAAGTCAGGTGCTCCTATTGCCAAAAAAATGCCCGAACTTAAAAAATGGCAGCTTTCAACTATCTCATGGTGAAATAATCATGCTAATAATCAGTATTCAGTAAGCACAACCATGCATATATTAAAAGAAAAAAAAAACCAGGTAATTTACCTTGCAAAGGTGGTGCAAAAAGCTATCAGAAGAAAACCATGAATCATCTAATAAAGCTGATGCCCCTGCCTCTGCAATACTGTGATCTTTCTGAAGTCCATATTTCAGTTGATAGTAGATGACCTTAATGAACTGTCACAAGCCGTATCACATGTCAGATATTAACGTTAAACTATAAACATAGAAGCAGGCAAATGGCAAAATGTGTTTTTGACAGATACTAGACAGAAAATTACCTTTGTGAACAGCTGACTCCTTGTATGGAAAGGCTGCAAAATATATAAAACAGAAAAGTCAAAGCCAAATAAAAAATAACGAATGCATTAGCTACCTACACTAAGTAATTTATCAAAGATATTGTGATTGATGAAGATGTCATGGTAATATAGAGAAGAAAAGAGAAACGGAAAACAAAGAAGCAATTAACAACTCTGCACTTCCCCCACCCCCCTTTAGGTGATAGAAATATTGCAACACCAACAGAATAAATGTCAACCATTTATCAGTGATCCACAAAGATGTCAATAAAACAGTAAAAAACCACGCTTTTAAATAGAATAATTCACAAATTGAGCAAAAATTGGCAGATAAATAACTACTTACAGCCTCAGTGCAGCCAAACAGAAGGCTCACCAAAGATTTCCACTGCATGAATGCTTCAAGTGATTGCCCCATCTGCAGGATTATCATGTAATGTAAAACTCAAACAGTATCCAAATTTAAGGGAAAATGCAATGTTATTCTGTTCATACCAAAAACGCTATACATGCAAATTGCAGCTCTCCAAGAAGTGACTCTTCAGAGCCACCATAATGCTTCGCCAGTAAGGTTTCTAATAGTTCTGTCTGCATAGAGAACCAAGATTTTACATCTAAATGAGAAATTTCCATTTAGAAAATTTTCAAATTTAATTATACTAAACGCCATATTTAGCAAAACTTTCCTTGTCAAGATTCAAAGAAGTAAGTTGTTCACTTTCAATTCCTTTGCGCTTTATGATACGGGGAATTGGTGTATAGTAGCATCCTCTTTTCTGAGGTTTCTCAGCAGGTGTAGAGAACTTGCTATTCCTCAAATGCTCATCTAAAGCTCTCTCCATGGCGCTCTCACAAGTGTTTTTCCCCATCCCAGATTCACACGTGACCGTAATTTCTCCTCCAATGGGTTCTGCACATTGGATCTATCATGTTAGATCATGTTAAGATGACTATAATTAAAGAGTATTATATATATCTAAACCCACCAAATGTCCTTGTATCACTAAAAATCAACAATGCAACATGGAACACATGACATAACCCAGATACACTGAACTCTTAGGCAGTGACAAGTCAAGCACACCATTTCAATGAAACCTAATCAAGAAAGTTCATGAGCCGCAAATTTTCCTTTGATGAGCCATTGTTTTGTTGCAGGTGTAACAAGATGGCATATCTAGGTTCAAGTGTAGATCATTCTATTAAAAAATGCTAATGAAACTCTAAGAACTTTTTTGCACACTGATAAAAAAATAAAGAACAAATTGCCATTCAAAATTATGTTTTAAAAGAGCTGTCTACCTAGTTCACATGTTTCCAATTTTAATCTCACTTCATGCCCTACATTCCCATGTTAAAACCAAGAGAAATGATAAAAACAAAAACTTAAGCATGCCCATGTGAGGTGTTAAAAGCATGAGCTTCATACATAAGCAAAAATAGAAAAATACTAACAACAGCGTCATACACGTGGTGAGGGCTGCATATAAAAAGAGCAAACCTAATTGTTCAATGGTGCTCTTTGTAATGAAATTAGACAATCTCTTCCAATCTGCATAATGGCTTAGATCATAGGGGCCAAGATTCCTGTCGAACTCTAAATTCCTAACTGCTTGACTGAATCTCTCTTCCTAAAAACAGAAATAAGAAACAAATTAATTAAATGCATTATAAAAGGGAAAACAAATAAGTCACTCTTAATATTTGCAAAATATCAGTCCAATTCAAATCTTCAAAATCATAAGCATTTCTCCTCAAAGCAGTGTTCCAAACAAACAAATATTTAAGTAAATCATAAACCAAGTATTTAAAATAGCAATAGTTAAGAGACTAGCACCATCACAACCAAAACAACAACTACAAACAAAGCCAATGCCCACTATGTGGGGCAAACTACTCATATCATATTCTGCCATTGTGCCTACATATTCCTCAGGTGATTAGTAAAATTCATTGCTTTCTAAAGATATCAGTAAAGGCATTGACCTAAAAATATCTCATGACACTAACTCAAGATGGCTGATATCGATTTTACAGAACTCAAGTCCATTTCTCTAATTTGAAGAACTGAACCAATAAGTGACAAGAACCTAGCAACTGAGGAAAAGGATCAGATTCTTTATTTAAGTTCTAGCAAAACTCCTCGCT
The DNA here is from genome assembly GCA_031772115.1 of Heritiera littoralis. Lineage (NCBI taxonomy): Eukaryota > Viridiplantae > Streptophyta > Magnoliopsida > Malvales > Malvaceae > Heritiera > Heritiera littoralis. The sequence continues at coordinate 1,532,584 of JAPDPK010000141.1, read as the reverse complement.
CCACTAAAAAAATCCTTCAGATAATGCGCACATGTGCTAGAAGGTGCATTAACCAAGAACTTATTTTCTCAATCATCAGAGCACAAGACTGGACCAAAGCAGTTGAGGAACCTAAAACAAGGCAAAGAGGACTAGGGAGCAAACTTGACTGCACATTTGAGGTCAGTTTGTTTTGCTTCTAAGATGCATATGCCCTGATGGTATACCTAATAAAAACATTATTCAAGGAATAAGACTGCTTTACATTCTAAGTTAACAAATATAGCACGTTAGCTGTTTGCAAAAGAGGTTCCATATAGAGAATGACAAACATTCCCTTAGGGTATACCTGGTAGGGTGGAAAAGTGCAAGGATGAAAGAGGGTGTGTAAAAAAGTGAGAAGAAAATGGTTTTTGTTAGTGCTTGGTAGGAAGGAAAAATGTGAGGAAAGAAAATAGGAAAGATTGCCATTTTCTTTCCTTAATAACAAAACTAAATCACTCCAAATTGGAAAGATTAGTGGAGAGAATATGAGAGAGGTGTGAGTCAAATATATATAATTACAAAATTATCTTTTATTCTTTTAATTTTATTTTGTTATCATAGCTCATTAATTGTATAATTGTAAATTAATATAATTTCATTTTCTTTCCTTCCATTTTCAACTCTGTCAAGCAATGGAAGGAAAGAAAATACAATTTTATTTCACATTTTCCATCCTTCTTACCAAGCACACCTAAGAAAAAAAAATTAATGTTTCCCATCTCTTCATTTTTCCCTCCTTTCAGTTTTCCTTCTTTCCATTTTTCTTTCTACCCTGCCAAGCAAAGCCTTAAAGTCTTGGGGCTCCAATTTCCATATTATGGAATACATCTACTATGAAATTGGTATGTGCATGCATCATCAAAAAGAATATAAGAAACACAATTAACAAGTATACAAACCTCTTCTTCTGAAACTTTGAGTAAGCATTCCTCTTGCTGATCCCACATACGAACAACTACCTGCCAATGGTAAAAGTTATGTCTTGCTCCCAATCTGAGATGAATTAACAAAGAATTGTGTTTGCTTGAGTTCATGCTCTTAACAAATTGCAACATATCAGTGAGGAACAAGTAAAAGGTTAAATTAAAATAAAACTCTAACTAGTCAACATTTTTATGTAGTAAAGATTATGCATAACAATGCCTGCATCTCAACTACTGTAATTTAGATAACATGTGCCCATAAACACCATCATTAGAAAAAACAAATAATGAAAAATTATCAGATATCAATAGACAGAAAAACATTACATGTTTAGTACATATACACATACACATACACATATATGTGTGTGTGTCTTTAAGTTTTCTTTCATCAACTTTATTGTATAGCAATAAAACATTCTATACCCCACCAATTCCTTTTTATAATCAATTTAAAATATTCGAAACATCAGTATAATATGATAATGCCACTAAAGAATCAAAATTTTCAATACATGATTAGAGGAGTTCAAACCTGAGAGTGGCCAGCATTGATAAAGAAGCCAATAATTGGTGAAAACTCTTTGCCATCTCTGCATGTTAACCAATAAAAGGCAATGATATAGATCTCCAAATGAAATTGTATAAGCAAATAATGAAATATATGACACTTTTTTTTTATGTTAAATGTTATGCTAATTTGAACTAGAGATGCATTCTCTGCTAGGTGATACTAAATTGAACCAGTCATTGCTAGGCAACATTAACAAAAACTAAGTTTTTTTTTTTTTTTTTTATTACATGGGATTGGCTATATGCATCATACTGCAACAATTGTTTTTGCTTGTAACCTCAGGAAAAATGAGATTTTAGAGTTGCATCTCTTCTCCTTCTCTTGGCAGGAGCATCCTCCACTAGCTCGTATGTTTTCACAGGTACCTTTGTAGGCCTCATCTTTATCAAAACCACCATAAACATGCTTCACTCATGAAGCACACAACAAGTGCAACACCCACTTTTTTTCCTTGTGCATTTTCTCCTAAATCTTATCTTTTCGCTGAATGCCAACACATCAGGCCTAGCATCTTCATCACAGCCACACTCAATTTTATACACGCTGATAATTTTAGTTTACTCACATTCATTCATGTAGACGAACAACATCAAACCAACAACGTGTTAAAGCTTAGTTCACTACTTACTAGACTAAGTATAATAATATCAAGAATAATCATTTAGCACATCAACCACGAATTCAGTTAACAAAGTACTAAACTTTTAGCTTATTATTGTGTAACTATTATTTAGGGAAAGAAAAGAGCGTTTTCAATAACCTGGTAGAAGAGCTGTAAAAGACGAAATGAACTCCCGGAGGAATCATTTTAATTCCTTTAAAAGCAGGCCCAACCGAAAACACCTGCAAACGACCAAAAATTTCAACAAGTCGGATTAGTTAAAATTTGACTTTCTTTTTCCAGTTTCCCGAGAAACAAACAGAGTTGATAACTGATAAAGTACCTGAGTGTCGATGCCGATAAGAGTGTATTGAGGAACGTCAAGAAGGAGAAGTGTTGCTCCGCTCTTTACTAACTCCAATGCCTTCTCTGGATCCATCATGTCGCCTTTCTTCTTCTTTTTTTTTTTTTTTTAAGTTGCTCTGTAAAATCCAGAGTCTTCGAGGAAGGTAGAGGAGGGATGGAGGTTGAGGCTGACGTGGCAGTTTCTCGGGTCAGATGAGCTCCGGGTTTCGTAGAAGCAATATAATTCTCTCTTCTTTTTTCACAGAATAACAATATATATATGTATGCGTCTTAGTTTAATAAAAGTACCTATCCTTAATATTATATTTATTTATCATATTATAATTTGTGTGAACACATTAAATACTAAATTAATTTTAAAATTTATACAAATTTGTTGTTAAAAATTTAACTCCTTTTATTTTAAATTATTATGTTATTGTATTTAAAATTACTAAATTTGATCTATTTAGGAGTCTGGCTGCTTTGACGAGTCAGAATGAGCAAATCATACATAACAAATTAATTTATTGAACATATAACGTAGAAACAAAGAGTTTGTGACAGATTTAAAGGGGATATGAATCGCATTAAAGAAGGATTACTTTGAAAGATTTTCTTTAAGGTGTTAAATGAAGAATCATGAGTTCAGCTTCTTAAAGAGTATCTGTGTCTATCAATTTAAGGCACTGCAGTCTAATCTTTCTTTGCTCTGGCACAATGCTATAAATTTTCTATCTTTCTGGGAAAACAACAGGAGGATTATTACAATTCAATACATATCACTATCAGGCATTGGCACTCAGGTGTATTTGTGAGCTTTGAATGTCAGTTTCGGGTTGCGGATGTCATCCTGGCTCTGAATCAGCCGGATCTCTAAACTGCTCGACTGAGAAACAAATCCAGCTCTTGTGTAGTCATTCACCGTCCTCTGCAGAAGTGCCTGCGTAAAAGTCGAACCATGAAGATCGATATATGGTTTTGAAGATTAAGTGTTCACATATTAGACATACCATATAGAAACCAATAATGATTAAATACAATGTTGCCATCCTTTCAAGATTCCTAGATTTAGAAGTTCATCATCAGCACTCTGAAATCAACTCAGGGCTTATTCTTCTAATAATGACACGGATTTTGTGCATTTTTATCTTATTATTTGCACATTAAATTTGAAATATAATAAAGATAATTATTTCATACACCGTCGATGAAATTAGTTTTTTTATTCTACAAACGGAATTAAGATCATGATACATGTATATTTTATTTATTTTTTTAATAATTTTATAGGATATGTGCCATGATCCTAATACCGTTTGTAGAATAAAAAATTTTACTGGCGATGTATGAAATAATTATCCATATAATAATGAGATTTCCTTTGGTGACCTATTACCTAAAATGCTTCTCAAAAATTTTGTAGACTTGAAATATATATAGATCGATCACCACTACTTAAAGATGCAGATAGAAGAAGGGCTTTCCGTCATTCCAGAAGTACTTGATGTTAATCTGACTAAAGCTACGAGAAAGAACCTAAAGATCAAAAGAATAAATACCTGTAAACTTGATACTGCAAGCTCCGCCGCCTTGTCAAGGTTGTTGGGATATTTCTGAGAAGAACAAAGAGCATGCACTTAAGAAATTAAACATTTTCATGCTGGGTTCGGGCAGGAGAAAAAGCAAGAGAATTACATTACTCCACCCTAGTAGAAGTGCAGTCATTAGATCTCCTGTTCCCTACAGACGTATAGATGTTCATCAGCATAATCATTTTTACTACACCGCATAGTCACAAAGACTGAAGAACAACCAACAAAAGAGAACACAACAACAAAAGGTACTCGTGAGGAAATTTTGCATACCGTAAAATATGCAGGAATTCTGGGTATCACAATCTTGAATTGCTCAGGAGCACGTTCCTATCAAATTCAATTCCACAATAATTGGAGACAAACTTGTCAGCACCTCGAACAGATATGGATAAGAAAAAACTACCAACCAGAAGGCTGTATTAGTTACCATGAGAAACAAAGCATAAAATAACAGCAGACATTATTGTTTATCAGTGAACATTTTGCTGATTCTCATGAATCAGAGCATCATTGACATTACCACAAAGTTAAAATTTTAATGTGCAAAAACAATCAGAAGAAAAAACCAGCATGTCAATGAAATCACTTTCATTCAGTGCAACAGTTCATTCCTCCCCCCCCCCCCCCCCCCCCCCCCCCCCCTTCAAAAGGATCAAAGAAAATAGTGCTATGGTTTTTTATATAAGTGTTTCTTTTAAGGCAAATAGCAATCAATGGTAAATTTCACCAAGTCATTTTCATTCAGCAGACTTCATGCATAGCATGTCAGGAACATTAATTAGAAACTCCCTCAATTTCCAGATCAGGTTTCCACCTTCTAAATAGCATAAAGTTTTATGCATGAGGTACTTTGTCCTTACTCTCCAATTTTACCCTTTAGGTTTCATAAAAGATATGATTTTGCATGTCAATTAGTACTGGCAAAATTTTATCTACTTTTGGAAAGTGGATATTATTCTGAAACATCCAAATTTATGAGAAGGATGTTCAATTTGAAGTGGAGGGAGTATCATTTTTTTCTCAGTATACATGTGAAATTTTGAATACCTACTTAAGCCGCTAAGGGTTTTATACTTTATATTGATATCCTTAATCTTTTGATCATAACAAAACCACAATGATCAACTTTAAGTAGCACAGAGAATTAAAAGCCAGTCTTATCTGTGTGCAGAATACTAAGCCTGAAATGCATTGCAGGTGTCCATATTTCAATATAAAATATCAGAAACATATACCATTCTACTTTTACAGTTTTACTCCAAGCTAATACAAGGCAGAATATTCAGTCACTCCTTTCAATCTTCAACTCAATTGAGAAGACAAACTTGAAAACATCCACATGCAGTCCTTTAGCCACAAAAAAATTATCCATAACAAAAGATAAGACAAATGATAAGCACAAATGTCAAGTAAATAATCTGTGTTTAGACCTGAGGGCTGAAAAAGCTCTTTCTTGAGGTACCATGCAGAAAGGCCAGTATATGAACAAATTACTGCTATTAAAAGAGCAAGTGTAAGAACATACAATCACCTCAACTGCACCAGATGTTAGTGATAGATTAAATTTTAAATGAACCTGCAGCTAACTACAAAGTCAAGGGCACAGTGTTGAATTCAGCAAACCCACCTTATCTTTCTGATGACTGCCAATGAGAAGAAGATTGCCTTCTATGTTGATGCTAGTAATCACAACCTGAGATAATCAAAATTCATAGAATATGGTATAAAGCATATATGAGAGGTAAAGTCACATTCACATGCAGTTCAAGCTAAATAAAGGTCCTCAATAGGAGAGCTAAAGTGCTAAAGAATGAGTTTACTTGTATTAATTTCTCTTAAAAAAGGGCAATCCAGTGCACAAAGTTTCCACGTTCTGGGGTCTGAGGAGAGTTATTGTACGTATCTTTCCCTTTGCATTAACAGAGAGGCTGTTTCTGCTTGAACCCGTGACTTCCAAGTCACAAAGAAGCAACTTTTACCATTGCACCAAAGTACCCCTCTTGTATTAGTTTCTCTACTTGTTAGAAAATAATGCTAGTTTTTCTTCTAACCTCAGAAGAAAAAATGGATTGAGAGAGGCCCAAAAAAAATGTACATTTGCCTGTAAATTAATTTTCCACCAACCATAACATGGGCCACAGAATCCATTATATATTCACTGAATACAATTTGCAAAAGTTATATGAGATTTATGGACTAACATAATGTTTTCCAAGTGAGTGTCTATGTCTGTATATTTGCGTCTCTTCATGCTTTTAGGAATAGGCAAAATTCCTTTAATTCTGTTGAGAGCAGACTTTAGGATATGAACCCTAAAGCAGAGTTGCATCCTATCTCAACCTAACTTTTTGTTATTCTTTTAAGGCAACAAGAAACTGCTTTGTTTTTAAGGACATTTCATTTTTGTAGATTATAAGATGGAAAAGAAAAAAAATTAATCAGCTTTCCACTAGCTCCAGATTGACAAGGCAAAAGAAATTGATACGGAGATAATGAGCTTTCATGGTCGAAGTTCTAAACCTTGAATATGTACAAAATGAAAAAAAAAAAAGAAAAAAAAAGAGGAACCTTGGAAGGGCCAGCAGCATGAAGAATATTACAAGCTTCCCGACCATCCATTTCAGAACCAATCCTGCAGCAACTATATATTCTAAGAAACTGCAATAGAAAGCAGAAGGAGCAGCAAAAGAAAGCCGACTGCTATAAATCATGGCAAGACAGAGGTATCAAATGGTAACTACATTCATAAAATTGCCACCAAAGAAAAATCAAGGTGCTAAACAGTGGTTATAAGTTTCAAATCTTAGTGTAACATATAGAAACACTTGGTGAACAGAGAGAGATAACCAAGTGAATATGTTGGTTGAAACCATACAAAGAAGGAATAGCAGTATGACCTATGAATCGTTTATGTTCATTTTCCTACAGTAACAACCTATTCATTAGAGAGTTAAATGAATTTACTTATCCTAATTCAGCATTGAACAGAGTGGTTTGCTCACAAGACAATTAACAAACTGGCAAAAGATAATAATGGAACTATTTACAACTAAAAGGTTACTATCAAGCATATATGAATTAGAGAAATGCTTGCTTTAAATTTCCTTCATTTCTACTAATTTATCTGAGGCTTAAAATTGAAGAGTGACTTCTTTTCCTTTCCTTTTTTTTATTTTTTTTTTTTGTGAAGGAAGAGTGACTTGCCAAAATGTTCACATCTCATAGTTTATAAAGATGAAATCTCCTTTCCAAAGATCTAGTTCATAAAAGAGGCTATCCCCCATGAACATAATCAGTGCCTCCTGATTCTTGGCAAAAAAGTCATACCATTGTCTAAGTGTTATCTATCTGTCCATTGCACCATGCTAAGAGAAGAAAAACCAAGCAATGATGCTTTGAATTTAGCATAAACACAGAGAACGTAAAAATAAAAAAATAAAAAAAAATATTTAATACATATCAACAACTCACATAAATTTTGAGAACTTAAATTTTGGAAATCCTTTTACAGATCAAAATATTTATAAGATATCAACCTCTTTGCCTTCTACATGTTGCTATCTAAGTCCCACAAGAATTTCAATAAAACATAAACAACAGAAAGGAAACAACATCATGGTGTACGGAAAATGGAATTTTACATTGAAGAAAGTAAGCTTCAACTATTTTTTAGTTCCAGAAAATACCTCAATTCGGTCAAAAGCTCTGCTTCAAACTGGTTAGGAGTCAACATTGAAGCCACTGGGACAACCTAACCATAAGGTGCGTTACTAATAACTATAACAAATACCAACTATAACTTAAACAGCTGATTTTGAATCAAAATAGTTATAACAGATTGCTTCCAAGATGAATAAACAAATGATTGCTATTTATGATCGCAATTTAACAGTTTTAATCGAGCTCATACATCAAAAGACAGCTCCCGATGGGTTTACTAGAAATGAAAGTCCGAAACAACCATATCCCAAAAACTTGAAAATGTGCAGAAAAGTTAAAGAAATGGAACACTTGCAAGCTTTCAGTAAACAATCGGATTTCTCACCTTTTCGCGATATACTGATACCAGATCTTCAGGCACATAGAGCTTTCCTTCGTCACCCAGTACTGGATCACAAACTAGACAAGAAATGCCAGACCTTAGCAAAATGGGCCTCTTTTTATTTTTTTTTTTTGGGGGGGGTTGGTGTGGAGGGAGAGGGAGGAGGAATGGCATTGTATATATGGAGAGGTATACAAGGTAAACAGAAGTTAAACATCAAAATAACTACCTTTCCAACCTTCAATCTTACACCAGAGGTAGATACTAACAAAGATAAAGTGAACACCAAGCATGATTAAAGACCAGAAAGGTTCTAACTGGAAAAACATTTTTATTATCACTTTGAGTTAACAGAGGAAAGGATGAGGAAACTTTGCAAGGTTCTGGCTAAAATTTAAAGTAGTGCAGTATCCCAATTCCATCCATCAGCCTAAAATTTCATTTTATTGTCTTTTCAGTATTAGTTATTTCTTAAACCTGCATTTTTGCTCAAATTGGTAATTTTACAATATGCAGGCAATGGATAAAGAAAGCAACATGTCAATCAGTAACATCACTGGTAAAGAGTTTGAGCAAATAATCATGTGTAGTCACAGGTTAAAAAATTTCAAGAAGGACCAAACAAAAGCAAGCAACGTTAAAATGAGTTCAATAACTTCTGAAGATTAGAGTAGTTTACTTGCCATAAGTAAGATTTGGATTTATAGAGCGAAGCTTTTCTACAACCTCCAATATTGTGCTTAAAAAAGAAACAGAACCAATATAACCTGCCAATTGACAAGGAAAAAGTTGAAGCAGCAAATGTTGAAACAGATAACCCTGTTAGAAGGAAATGTGATGATAGCTCACCGATTAAACTCAAGAGTATAAAGTTCTACCGTAACAATTAAACATCAGCATAAAACTTCGATTCAAGCAGGAAAGAACTATATTTCAGCTACAAAAAGTAAATCCAGTAAATGATTGTAGAAAAGAGAAATAAAAATAGAATAGTAGCAAATGATGTGGCGCAGCTATTACTTTGCCACCACAAATCCCCCCCCCCCCCCCCCCCCCCCCCCCCCACACACACACACACACACACACAATTTCCAAATGACAAAAGCTACATTATAAATAAGAATTAATAAACTACCTTAAATCAAGCATCAAATGTTAATCTTTCTGCAACACAAGTTGTCCAACATATTATGTGTTACTGTTTCCTTTCTCTACAAGGGGTGGAAAATTCCAGAGAACTGCCCCAAAATATAGCAGAGAATTCCTCCTCTTCTTTTCAAATAATGTTATATGTTCCTTCTTTTAAATATTGTATGACAATCTTCATTTTTTTTTTTGATAAACGAAGAAATGTTATATAAAAATCTAGAGAGAATTATAGCATAAAACAACTTCCATCATCAAAGCAGATACCAGAATTAAGATACCTGTCAATAAATGAGTGTAGTACAATAAATCATTTGCTTCAAGGCCCTCTATTAAATCCCATAATTGTTGTCCATTCAAAACTTGACCCTTAAATGTAGGGTACCCTGCACAATTTTCAGATATATTAAATGATGCCCTATATAGTATTTGGGTCAAAATACCGACCTGAACTTATACAGATTGACAGCTGACATCACACTGCATTTCGGGCCTCAGATTTCAGAGACATTTGAGTAATAGTAAAAGCAGCTTGCCTGTATGATTTGAAAACTGTACGGAATTGATTGGATCCACATCATAGCCTAACAGTTGGAGAGGAAAGACTGCCGACTTATTGCCAACATATCCCTGAGGAGAAAAAAAAAGGAAACAGAAGGAAGAGAATTTATCAGAAAATTTTTTATTATATAAGAAACGTTCTTGCCACATAAGGATATTAGATGAAAGTAGCATCAATCGTAAAACAAATAAATAGTTCAATTTATATTTCCAAGGTTCCTTTCACTAGTCTCTTAATGCACAGAGCATAGATGAAATACAACAGTATAATGAAAGCACATAAACGAAGTAATGCTATCTGTTCCACCACTTCAATCTCAACTATTCTACTCCTAACAAGGCACCGTTATCCTAGGAATTTAAGGTGAGATCAACCAATTCATAAATAAATCTACCTACTAGAGTTAACAGAATAAATTATTATCACGTTAAATGAGGTAAATAGCATTTTCCAAGTAAAAAATCATTTTTTTCCTAAATTACATTTAGTAATTTGAAGGAAGTCAAACCATACTTTCACAATCTTTGACTTTGAAAAGATCATTTCGATTATGTTAGGTAAAAAGGAATACTTTCATAGAAATCCAAGAAAAGAAAATTCATATTTTGTTAAGTCAAGATTGATCTTCATCATCATTTCCATTTTCAACTTTCTCAGCAATAAATCAGAAGACAAAGAAAAATGAAAAGCGTCGATCAAAGGAATAATACCTGAACCGTGTGAGATTGAATGCTGAGAACTCTACCAGTCTCCGAAGGAAGAGCCAAGGATAAAATTGGAGGCCGCGCCATTTCCAGCTTCCTCGAACTTCGACAACTTCAATAGATTCCAAAACCAATTCATCATGGTACAAATAAATAAAGAAACAAATGGAAAAAAATTTCAAAAAAAATTTAAAATTTAAGAGAAAACCTTTGAACTTTTACCGGGAAGTATCGGGTTTTAGTCGGAAAATGCCCGCTTGAAAAGAACGACCGGCGAGCGAAGACTGAAGCGGCAGCATAATTCTTTGACGAAAAAATTTATAGTGAAAAACTATCGTTTAAATTACTGAATGCCACTGAGGGCAATTTTAGAATTTCCTATGTGTGAGGTGATGGCCGATTCTGAATTGGAAGTGTTGGCGTTACTTATAAATGTGTACTGACCAAACACATTACATTTTTTTTGTAAAAAAAAAAAGGAAAGGACATTGTACTTTTAAATCAATTATAAATTTATAGATTTTATCAGTATATGAAATAATAATTTCTTTTTTAAAATTAAAAGTTTCAAATTATTTAGTATTACTTAATTTTGAGGTTAAAAACACGTTCATCCCTTTTTTTATGCATGGTTCATCCCTTTATACATAAAAAATATCTTAACAAGTGGTATAGTAATTATTATTCGATTTAAGATTTGATTTTTTTTCGTGTGTTTGGGAAAATGCAAAAAAAAAAAACTTTTGGTAGTTTCTGTAAGGCCTTAGACCACAAAGCAAGATCACCTTACTCACCCATACTGTCCGCTTTAGGTCTAGACCACAAAGCAGGACCCTCACGACTTTGTCCCAATGATCCTAAAGAACTCAAGATAAATTCACTTGAGCACGTCCATAGTGACTCGGGCCGATATGACATGACCGATCAATAGAAATACTCCAACACTCCACCTTTGTCATATATTCCATACATCACACTAGATAGATATCATATTCATGGAATACGATTCACTTTCAAGATGCCTTGGTGGTGAAATGGTAGACACGCGAGACTCAAAATCTCGTGCTAAAGAGCGTGGAGGTTCGAGTCCTCTTCAAGGCATAATATTGAGAATGGTCATTGAATTGGAATAAGTTCGGCAGCGGATCACGAGATCTTGGTGATCTTCTCTATCTAATGAATGGGGAGTCCGCTTTGAAATCGTTCGCCCTGCACCCACCCCCGAGTATATGCTTCAACAGGAATCACGCACACAAGGGTAGATTGATACAATATAAACCTCTGGTAAAATGCCCCCCCCCCCCCCCGTAACCCAGCGGATAAAGTACATTACATAGTCCGTTTTAGGGATTGGCGACTTACCCATTCCGTGACTTGACATTTGAGAAAGTCAAGTGTTCGAGTCACTACAGACGCGCTCAAGTGAATTTATCCTAAGTTCTTCAAGACCTTTGGGACAAAGCCGTGAGGGTCCTGCTTTGTGGTCTGGACCCAAAGCGGACAGTACGGGTGAGTAACGTGACCCTGCTTTGTGGTCTGGGGCCTTGCAAAAAAAGGCGCGTTTTTTTGTAAGGCCCCAGACCACAAAGCAGGGTCACAGTACTCACTCGTACTGTCCGCTTTGGGTCCAGACCACAAAGCAGGACCCTCACAGCTTTGTCCCAAGGGTCCTGAAAAACTCAGGATAAATTCCCTTGAGCGCGTCCGTAGTGACTCGAACACTTGACTTCCTCAAAAGTAGTGACTTGACATTTGAGGAAGTCAAGTGTTCGAGTCACTACAGATGCGCTCAAGGGAATTTATCCTGAGTTCTTCAGGACCCTTGGGACAAAGCCGTGAGGGTCCTGCTTTATGGTCTGGACCTAAAGCGGACAGTACGGGTGAGTAAGGTGACCCTACTTTGTGGTCTGGGGCCTTACAGTTTCTCTTGTATCATTAGCTGCCCATCAATGGATATATCGATATTCATTCTCTATGTTATTAGTTCATGCAATGTCTCAATCTTATATCAAAATATTATGAGATTCTGTTATAATATATAAATAAATGTTTGAATTCATACATTAAGACATTCTTTATAAAACAAGATTGTAAAACTTTCGATCAAAATAAATAGGCTAAAACTTAAAGAAGCCTTTGAACTTTATTCGTTTATTTAAATAAATCCTTATACTTTTATTACATTCAAATAAGCCTCTAAATTTTAATTTGTATTCAAATAAATGCTTGTCATAACGTCTAGGTCCGTGAACCTAACCGCTAGACTTTAAAATTCTAGGAATCGCCACCAACCATTCAAACCTAAGGTGTGATTGGTCACCTATTCTTGTCTAAAGATAAGGCAGGGTCTGCGTTCAAAGAATCTAGGGTTCGGGAGTACGGTTACGTGTAGGGAAGGATTAGCACCCCCACAACACCCATCCTAAAATGGTACCAACTAATTTTGTGATATCTTTAATAATTTTTAACTAAATGGTCTTTAATCTTGTCAAATTCAAATATTTAAATATTAGACAATTTCTAAGAAACTCTCCATCATGCTGGTGGAATTCCTTAAATTTCATCCTCACCTCAAGAGTATCCAAGAAATCCCATTCGTCTTTCTCGGAGAGGCTCTGTCGTCGGATTTGTTAAATCGTTTATGAGATATTTTATTTTCCATCTTTTATTCTTATTTTTTTTATCTCCTTTTTATTTCCTTTTTAATTATCCTTTATTTTTTATTTTATTTTTTTATCTTTATTTTAATATTATTTATCTTTTGAAAATAAATGTCGATTATTCTTCTTGAAAATTTTCTTTAAATCTTCCATCATGCTGGCGAAATTTAAAGAAAACATCTCACCTAAGAATTTAAAAATGTCAGCCATTCGTGACACCTTATAATTCCATCATCGGGATAACCTCCACTTATTCTCAATTTATTATTATTCTTTTATTTTTTTTAATCATTATTCCTAATTTCTTATTAATATTTATGTTTATTTTATTTTTAATAGAGATTGATTATTAATATATATTTATGCTTTTAGAAATAAATATCGATTATTAATATTGAACACTTACTTTAAATCTTCCATCATGCTGGCAAAATTTAAGGCAAATATCCTCACCTAGGAATTTCCAAAATGGCAACCATTCGTGACACTCGGAATTCCATCATCGGAATAAATTTTTTTATTTTATTAATTAGTTATAATTTTATAATAATTAAATATTTTACATATATATTTTAATATTGAACATCTTCCATGAATTTTCCATCATTCTGGCGAAACTCATGGAAAACAACCTCACCTAGAAAATCTGAAATGTCAACCATTCGTGACACCTCAGAATTCCTTCATCGGAAAATTTTAACTTTATTCTTGACACTTATTATAATAATTGTAAATTCTAAAATTTATTTACTTAAAGCTTATTTTCATTTTTTTATCTACTAATTAATATTATTATTATTTTTTACTTTAAATATTGTATTGCTATTTATTATGTTATCATGTTTTATTATTATTGCTTTCATTATTCATTAAAGAACTAAAGTACATGTCTAGCAAAGAAAACATGGAAAAGTAAAACAACACAGCAGAACATACCTTTTTAATTTAGAAAATACTTCACGTGATCCCAACTTCACCAACAGAAGAACAAGACTCCAAGCTGCAAAGTTTGCTTCACGTGGGACCCTTTCAAGAGAGCAACTCAAAACAAATGAACTCTCTTTGCGGATGCTGTCGCCGAACCTAGTCCCTTCCTCCGCAACCGCTCGTCGCCAACCTGGCCTCTTTTCTGCAAACTCCTTTCACCGGCTTCGTTTGACTTCCTTGAAGCTTCCCTTGATGATTTTGCTAGATATGCTGATTGGCTTCCTTGTATATTGCTCTAGCTTGTAGTATGTACTAGTTGTTTGATTGAAAGCCCCCATTCTCTCTGCTCTCCCCCCCTCTTTTTATAGTTCAAAAACTTGTCAGAGTCCTAATACAACTATACTTATTCTAATAATTATCTCCTATTTTATCTATTTTATTCTTATGTTAATCCTAATCTAATTCTATCAAATTTAATATTAATCCATATAATTATCCTAAGAAATCTAATTATCCTAATTATATAATCCAAAAATTAATTTTATTTTTATTTCTTTTTATCTTTTTTCTCTCTTTTCTTTTCCTTTTTTTTTATTCCTAAATCCTATTTTAATTTTAATTTCCTAATTAATGTTAATTCTAAATTCTAATTTAATTCTAGCCTAATTTTAAATTGTTAAATCAAAATACAATGTCACCTAACCCAATTAATTATTTATACAAATTAAAACCCCGGACAAAATATGGTGTCTACAGCTGCCCCTCTTTGTGCATTTGCTGTGAAACAGTAATTGCTCAAAGACATAGACACCTATTTTGTCTGACTTCTCTTTTTTTTAATTTTTTTAATTTTGAAAAAGCTCCCCCTAAACAGGCAGGCAGTCAAACTTTAAAATCTTTTCCAAAAAGCTCCCCCTAAACAGGCAGGCAGTCAAACTTTAAAAATCTTTTCCAAAAAGCTCCCCCTAAACAGGCAGGCAGTCAAACTTTAAAACCTTGTCCAAAATGCTCCTCCTAAACAGGCGGGCAGTCAAACTTTAAAATGTTGTCCAAAAAAAAGCTGATTTTTTTTTAAAAAAAATTTTAGGAAACCCCTCTAAAATTCCTTTTCTTATCCAATTTTGAAATTTTGGGAAACCCCTCCAAAACTTCTATTCTTGTCCAATTTTGAATTTTAGGAACCCCTTCTAAAATTCTTTTTCTTGTCCTTTTTTTTTTTGAAATTTTGGGAAACCCTTCCAAAACTTCTTTTCTTGTCAAATTTTGAATTTTAGGAAACCCTTCTAAAATTCTTTTTCTTGTCCTTTTTTTTTTGAAATTTTGGGAAACCCTTCCAAAACTTCTTTTCTTGTCAAATTTTGAATTTTAGGAAACCCTCTAAAATTCTTTTTCTTGTCCAAAATTTGAAATCTTGGGAAACTCCTCCAAGACTTCTATCTTGTCTAATTTTTGAAATTTTAGGAAACCCCTCTAAAATTTCTTGTCTTGTTAAAATTTGAAATCTTGGGAAATTTATCTTATCCATGCAATTGCAACCTGTTCTATCCATGCAATGTCATTCATGTAAGCTATCTTATTCAAGCAACATCATTCATGCAATCTAGTCTATCCATGCAATGTTATTGATGCAATCAATTCTATCCACGTAATGCAGTCTATTTTATCCATGCAATGTCATTCAAGCAATATGTTTTATCTTTATGATGCAATCTACTCTATCCATGCAATGTTTTTTTGAAAAACATTTCAAGCTCAATTGTGGCAACAACAAGATTATTCTTTATCAGTCCATCTCATGCATTCTTCTCTTTCATCTGTCCTCTTGTCCTTCTATTTCTTATTTCTTTCCTCGTTTTCCTTCTTCCGTTCCGTTTTTCTTGCCCAATGAAACTCTTGCCTTCATGCCCTCTTTATCTTATCTTCTCCCTTGATTCTTCTTTTTACTTTCCTCTCTATCTGGTCACTCATTTGCTCATTAAAATCTTTACTGAGACCTCATCATCCATTCTTTCTTATTCATTGGTTTTTCTTGATTTCCAATTTCCATTCATTCACAAGTTTCCTTTTCTTTCTTTTTCCTAAATAATATAGGAGTCTTTCACATATTTTGCCAAGCAAACATTTATTATCATTCCAATTTCAAAATCAATGCAATACAATTTCTCAATCCCTCAAGGTAAGGATATAGCAAAGAAATGATAGGTGAAAAGAAAAGGAATGGTATTATTCACATTTGGAAAGATTTAACAAGAAATTGCCAAGCTTAAAAGGAAAGTAGGCTCGAATGAAAAGCAAGAATTTTCAGGATTAAGTAATAGTATCCAAATAACAACAATTCAAACAATTCTGATCAATGAATACAAAATTCCCTTCAAAGTCCATCTTGTCTGATCATGTTGAGTTCATCAAAATATCCTCTTGCCTTAGTATCATTGACATCCAGTTTTTCTGGTATCTAAGCCGCCTTTTCAGGTTTTTCAACTTAGATGTACTCCATTGATCCAAATCGCCCTTTTTGGGTTTTCGATCTGAATCCTTCTTTCATTTTTTCTCTTTTTTTTCTTCTTTTTTTTCTTCTTTTTCATTTTCTTTTCGTTCTTTTTTTTTATTCATTTCTCTTCATTTTCAACTTCATTGTCCTTGATGAAGCTTCCCTTATCTGTTCTCCATTCTGATTCATGCCCCAACATCAAATATTTCTTCACCCAATTTAATGCTCACATGGATCCAAGAGAGTCTTTGGAATCCCACTTCTTCCATCTAGACGAAATCTTTTTGCTTATCTTGATCTGCTTGTCCTAATTCCATCCAAAGGATCATCATCTCATAGTGTAAGTATGCCTTTATTCAACACATGATTCTTCAATAGGAGTACTCATATTTGATCAAAATGGACTTTTAAGGCACGTAATGTAGGCTCAGGTGAGGGTTCAAGAAAGAAAGGATAATATAGGCTCAAAATAAGTGTTTCAGGGTTCATCAAACCAAGAATCATTTTTCATGAATCAATTAGGCATTTTGACTTTTGCCCCATTCTAATTTGCTTTTTCTCTCCTTTTTTATTCAAATGTGACTAGGGTTTTCACTTTCTTGATTCAAACCCTCTTTCCTTCTTTGTTCTTTTTTTCTTTTTTTTTGTTCTCTTTTTTTTCACAAAAGGGTTTTCACTTTCTTGATTCAAACCCTCTTTCCTACTAGATCGCCCAACAGAGCTCTTAGTTGCTCACCCAACCGAGCTCGCCATTCATCAATGGCTTACACATGGGAGCTCGCCCGCCAATACTCTCCATTCCAAATTGGCTTATTCGTGGAAGTTCGCCCAACATTCTCGCCCAATAACTAATTCATGTGAGTTTGCCAGACACTTCTTTCTATTCAGAGGTGAGCTCGCCCATGAATTAAACTAGTGTTGGGCGACCTCGCCTCTTAAACATGAACTTTAACTTGGCAAGTTCTCCTACTTGCCTCACTGGCAATCACTAAAATTCAACATGAGCGATCACAGTAGTCGCCATTCTCGTCACTTTTTCCAGTATTTTCCTTGTTTTCATATTCTCTAAGGATTTAACTAAAACAATTCTGCATCTATGTTTACTACTTTGTAAAACATAGAAATCTACCATTGAATATCAAGAGAATTATAAAAATGTGAAACTCACCTTAACCAACTGCACTTCCAGAACAAATCACCTTCTGTCTTACGTTGGTCATCACTTTGCTTCTTCCTTTGGCTCATCAAACGATGAAGGAAAGGTTTTCCAAACAGTTTTACTTGTTTAGCTAACTTAAAGATGAAGTTTAGTAAATCGGGCATGGTAGAAATGAGAGAAAATCAAACATAAACTTGCAGTTGCATAGCTCTCGTGAAGAAGATGAATTTGGCTAAATCGATTTTCCTCAGTTATTTCTTCTTATATAGCCATGCTATCCAATCAGAACTCATCACTTGGCCTTATCCCATCTTCTTTCATTTATTTCACATCTGTCATGCATTAAAAACCGAAGAAAACTGCAGCAAAAGAATGGCTATGAGAAGCTATCTCTGCACGTTTTGACTGCGTTTTTCTCCTTATCATTAATTGTCTCAACCATTTGTCAGGAGAATAAAGTGGCGTAAAGTCCACTATGGCCTCTTTTCTTGACTTAATGCACCTTTGTCTTATTCCTTGTCCAATAAGGTTAATTCCTTGATTGACTTTAGTAGCCTCTCTTAATTTTCTTCAGCTATGTGGCGTACAAAGTCAATCTTGGCTGCAAAATAGTTTGAATCTATTTCCCATATCGTCAGCTTTTATTTCCATTTTGTCCACACAAGCTGATTCCAGTTCGCCTCCTTGTCTTGAGACCTCAGCTCGCCAACTCTATCTCAATTTGTCAACCTTTCATCTCGCCAATAGCTCTTAGGCTCGCCTCTACTTGCACTGGTATCACCACTTTGTCTTGATGCCAACTTAATATTTGGCAATTACGAGATAATTTCTTTTACTTGGCGATCACATAAAGGTTTGGCGATCACAGCCATTGTGGCATTGTTGGCGATCACAGTGTATTACTCTACTCGTCCACTTAGCCATCATTTATGCCACAAATTGGCAATCTTATTTAGCAATTTAATTTACTCAATCCACACGGGTGATCACAAGCCCTCGCCCTATTCGAGCGATCATCTAAATCAACAATCTTGGCAAACTCACCTATTCGCCAAACACACAACTAAACCAACTCGCCGATAACAAACTCGCCATCATGCATTGGCGATTATCGTCTTGCTCGACCATTGGCGAGCTGTCTATTGTAGTACTCGCCCGTCGAGTATTTCACATAAATTGCTCCGTTCATATCTCAAATTAAGGAACTTTTCACTTAAGTGAAATCAATATTCATTATTTATTTAATTTCCATTATCAATTTTACGAAATTAGGGTCTACAGTAGTGTAGAATCAGGTCTTACAGCTAATCCTATAGAAGATCTGTAACATCCCAAATCCACAGTATAACATAATATTCACTTATCAATCACGCTTACTTACCGGTTGGGCTGTCAGTGATGCTTAACAACTCCTAACACTTTAATAAGAATTAGTACTCTTATTTCTCGTACTATTATGGAAATATGAATTATTAAAATTTTCCCTTAAGATGTATATACATTCCCTTCTATTTAAAGTAGTACTGTACAACTTTACTGAATATATAAAAGTAAATAATGTACCTTCAATATCAAATCTCTGGAAGGTAATTCCCTTAGTCTGAAATCAATAATCTGTGGAGTGGAAAATAAGGAGTGAGCGACAACGTGCTCAGTAAGAAAGGTGTATGCTGCTTTATACAAATAAAACTATATCTCCTAAATACGTTTATTTTTCTTAACAATAAACCCAGTAGGAAAACAATGGATATAGTAAACAGTAAACAGGATTTAATAGATCCTTTCAGTAAACAGAAGTCAATAAGTTGAGACTAGGCAACAAACAAATCATGCTCTCATTGTTCCCCCAGGAACACAAGTCATCCGCTTTTGGGGTGCACCCATAAACCATCGCCCCTCACGGCTATCTCGGCTAGATCTATGGCCATAATCTATAGATGGTCCTCGGGTCCACTTGCCAAGTGAGCTCGAGATCGCTGATGACTTGGTGGTTCAATCAGCCTTGTGACGCCCTGGGGTGCACCTGTTGGTCTATCGACCCGAGCCATCGCCCTAGACGGTTCACTCAGTTACGTGAATATTAATGCATGAACTTGGGGCCTAAAGTCTCAAAATCACTTTATATCTCATAACTAACCTTTAAGGAATATTTCATAATTTCATCATTTTCTCAAAATGATTTGCTTTCCAAAAAGGTTTTATATTTTCTGTTTACAAACATAATAAAAACAGCCCAAATTTTCATCAATTTACGCCTAAGAAAATATGAGTTAAATTGGCTCGCCCATGGTCAGCTCGCCCATGGTTAACTCGCCCATATCGGCTCGTCCATGGTCCGTTCGCCCATTGCGGTGAACTAGTATTCGTCTGCCAATTTTAGAATTTAAAAACAAGTTAAACTGGCTCGCCCATGGTAAGTTCGCCCATTGTGGAATTACTCATGGTCAACTCGCCCAATGCAGCATTGCCCATGGTCAACTCCCTCAATGTGGCACTTCCATGGTTAACTCACCCAATGGGGTACTTCCATGGTCAACTCGCCCAATGCGGCAATTCCATGGTCAACTTGCCCATTTTTATTAAAACAGGGTCGCCCGCCCAAAACATTATAAAAGGGTTCACCCACTTTGGCTCGCCCGAAATTTTCTTAACAAAGGGGTCGCCCGCCCCAAAACACCATAAAAGGGGTTGCCTATAGTTGGCTCGCTCGCCCTTTACTAGTTCACCCAAAAACAACATAGGGGTCGGTCATCTTTGTAGCTCGCCCAAATCAAAATGTTTTATTAAACAAATGCATGTCATAATTCATAAACCAAAACAATTTCTCAATATTTTCATAATATTTACTCCATAGGACATGTATTTTACTTCACATACTATGTAACAGCCCGTTACCACATTTTCACGTATTTCTATACAACTTTTTCGGTTGGGCTGTCTGCGATGCCATTAACATTCAACAGTGATCGTAATAAATGATAAATGTTTATTTAACAAATACGGAATATGAAATTCTTTTCATTATTCTTTACATCTGACATCCCCTATTGTCTTTATTTCAATAAAGTAGTACTGTATACCTATGTCTGAAATGTAAAAGAGAAGAGACTGTACCTGTCATGTTTAACATACGTTGCCCCAACGCTTTATACGTAGCTATATCCATCTTAGAGCTAATTCTCTAACTCCTTGTCTTTTATATGTGGAGTTAAAATAAAAGGGTGAGCGAATCATACGCTCAATAAAGGAGACATATGTTGCTTTATAAAACCAAAACTATATACCACTAACTATTTATTTTTCCTAAAATCATATCAAATAGGAAAACAGTGGATATAGTAAACAACACTCTCAATACACCATTCAAATCACTGGTTAAACAATTTACTTTAATATGTAGTAAACAGTAAATAGTATTCAGAAAAGAAATCAACAAGTTGAGACTAGGCATCACCCTACAATTATATCATGCTATCATCGTTCCCCCTCCCCCTTACGAGAACGAAAATCTACCACTATTGGGGTGCACCCGTAGGCCATCGCCCTTCACGGCTATCTCTACTAGATCTATGGCCATAATCTATAGGTGGTCCTCGGGTCCACTTGCCAAGTGACCTCGAAACCGCTGATGACTTGTTGGGTCCATTAGCCCTGTGACGCCCTGAGGTGCACCCGTTGGTCCATCGACCCGAGCCACTGCCCTAGGTGGGTCACACAATAACGTA
This sequence comes from Heritiera littoralis, assembly GCA_031772115.1. NCBI lineage: Eukaryota > Viridiplantae > Streptophyta > Magnoliopsida > Malvales > Malvaceae > Heritiera > Heritiera littoralis. The sequence goes on along the minus strand of JAPDPK010000141.1, from coordinate 1,511,103 downwards.
AATAATAATGCATGAAACTAGGGGCCTAAAGTCTCAAAATCACTTTATATCTCATAAAAACCTTTAAAGAATTATTTCATAATTTCATCATTTCATCAAAATGATCTTTTTTCCAAAAAGGTTTTAAAAACAGCCCGCAATCTCACTGAATTCCGTGTGAGAAAGGCACGGGTTAAATTGGCTCGCCATGGCTAGTTCGCCCATGGTTAACTCGCCTATAGTCAACTCGCCCCAAAATGGTTTCATATTTTCTATTTTCAAAGCTATTAAAAATAGTTCATTTTTTGTTGAAAAAATTTAGAAAAGAGAAACCTGTTCGCCATGGTCAGCTCGCCCATTCGGCTCGCCCATGGTCAACTCGTTAGTGTGGTGAACTAGTGTTCGCCCGCCACCCTTTGCATTTAAAACGAAAACACTAGTTCGCCCATTTCGGCTTGCCCATAATTTTCTTACCAAAGGGGATCGCCCACCCCAAACATTATAAGAGGGTCACTCGCCCAAGGTGTAATAAAGGGGTTCGCCATCCATTGGCTCGCCCAGATTTCAATAAAACATGGTTGTTTGCCCAAAAGAACATAAAAGGGTTCTTTGCCCAAAATCATAAAAGGTTTGGCTCGCCCGCCTTAACAGTTCGCCCAACATTAAAAGAAACAAGGGCTCGCCCGCCCTGTACCAGTTCGTCCAATCATAATATAAGGGTCGGCCTTTAGCTCGCCCAAATTAAAACAATTATAAAAACAATGCATGTCATAAAATAAAACAATTTCTCAATAATTTCTATGAAATTTACTCCACAGGACATGCATTCACTTCACACACATCTCCCTTACCTGGTTCAATGAAGCCCTGCTTCCTGCTCGCTTTCCTGATCGCTTTTTACCAAATTCCTTAATTCTCAGCTGCAAAATAATTTATAAATTTCATTAATATTTTCCTTATATATATTTCCATCATTTGGGCGAGACTTGAGATAAATCAATCAGCTCGCCCATAAATATCCTACTAGCTCGCCCAACAGAGCTCTTAGTAGCTCACCCAACCGAGCTCGCCATTCATCAAATGGCTTACACGTGGGAGCTCGCCAATCATTCTCGCCATTCACACATTGGCCAATTAGTGGGAGCTCGCCCAAAATCAACACGCATGGCTACATTTCCTTAAATGTGGGAGTTTGCCCACTACCAACTCGCCATTGCCTTGGTTTAAACTAACATGTGGCAACCTCGCCACTACCACATTCCATGACTTAGCTCGCCCAAGATGGCTGAGCTCGCTCATTATCATTTTATACTTCATCTATTAATTTCCTTATTCATTTTCTATTATTTTTCGATCATCCTACTACAATTTCAACCCAGTTTCATTTTATTCATCATCTACTTCAAGATATGGATTTATTCTATTTTTATGATTTAACAAGAATAAATCAAAAGCAACACTATAACCATGCTTCTTATACTTGAAATCATAGAAATATATCATTCAATCTCAAGAAACCATTAAATCTTACCTTAATCAACTGCACTTCCAGAACAGATATCTGTTGGTCTTACTTTGCTTATTCCTTTAGCTTATCAAACTATGGAGGAAAGGTTTTGCAAGCAGGTTTATGTGTTTTAGCCAACTTAAGGGTGAAGTTTAGTAAATCAAGCATGGTAAGAATGGAAGAAATCAGAACATAAACTTGCAGTGCATAGTTTTTGTGAAGAAGGTGAAGTTTGCTAAGCCGATCTTCCTCAAATATTTCTTCTTATATAGCCATGCTAATCCAATCAAAACTCATCACTTGTCCCTTATCCTGTTTCTTCCATCATTTCACGTCTTTCATTCCTTTAATGCATGAAGAAAACTGCAGCTCAAAGTGGCGTGAAAGTCTCCCTTTCACACGCCTTTTTCCTCTGCTATTGACTTTGTTTCATTCCTCAACCAATAAGGTTAATTCCTTTGTTGACTTTAACTTTTCTCTATTTATTGTCTTCAACCGTATGACTTACAAAGTCAATTTTGGCTACAAAATGGTTTGAATCTATTTTCATTTTGTCCACAAGTGTTTATTCCAGTTCACTTAGTCAACTTGAGGCTCAGCTCGCCAACTCAATTTTCAATTCGCCAACCTTTCATGTTGCCAACATTCTTAGGCTTGCCTATGCAAATATTCAAACTCACCTCTGCTTACACCTAGGCATCATCACTTTGTCTTGATGCCAATTTAATATTTGGCGATTACAAGCTGATTTCTTTGCCTTACGCGATCACATAGAGGTTTGGCGATTTTAGCAATTGTTACATTGTTGGCGATCACCATGTATTGCTCTACTCGCCCACTTGATGTCATATAACTCACTAAATCCATATGGGCGATCACAAGTCCTCGCCCCATTCGGGCGATCACCTTACACAACTAGATGGTGAACTCACCTATTCGCCCACGCCATCATCCATTGGCGATTATCCTTTTGCTCGCCCATTTGCAAGTTGCCCCATTATTGAACTTGCCCGTAGAGTTTCACCAAAATTGCTCCTTTTACATCTCAAGTTAAGGAGCTTTTCACTCAAATAGAAATCAATAATTCATTATTTATTTAATTTCCATTATCAAATTTGATAATATTTTAACTTTTCTCTATTTATTGTCTTCAATCGTATGACTTACAAAGTTAATTTTGGCTACAAAATGGTTTGAATCTATTTTCATTTTGTCCACAAGTGTTTATTCCAGTTCACCTAGTCAACTTGAGGCTCAGCTCGCTAACTCAATTTTCAATTCGCCAACCTTTCATGTCGCCAACATTCTTAGGCTTGCCTATGCAAATATTCAAACTCGCCTCTGCTTACACCTGGGCATCATCACTTTGTCTTGATGCCAATTTAATATTTGGCGATTACAAGCTGATTTCTTTGCCTTAGGCGACCACATAGAGGTTTGGCGATTTTAGCAATTGTTACATTGTTGGCGATCACCATGTATTGCTCTACTCGCCCACTTGCTGTCATATAACTCACTAAATCCATATGGGCGATCACAAGTCCTTGCCCCTTTCGGGCGATCACCTTACACAACTAGCTGGCGAACTCACCTATTCGCCCACGCCATCATCCATTGGCGATTATCCTTTTGCTCGCCCATTTGCAAGTTGCCCCATTATTGAACTTGCCCGTAGAGTTTCACCAAAATTGCTCCTTTTACATCTCAAGTTAAGGAGCTTTTCACTCAAATAGAAATCAATCATTCATTATTTATTTAATTTCCATTATCAAATTTGATAATATTTGGGTCTACAGTAGTGTAGAATCAGGTCTTACATACTACTCCCTTACCTGGTATTACGAAGCCTTGCTTCCTGGTCGCCTTTATCAATTCCAAATTCCCGGCTGTAAAATAATTTATTAAAACTATTAATATTTTCCTTTATATATATATATATATATATTTTCAACACTTGGGCGAGACTTGAGACTAACCTACTAACTCACCCAACAGAGCTCGCCATTCATTTAATGGCTTATGCGTGGGAGCTCGCCCAACATTCCACTCGCCATGACTATGCATTTGAGTTCTTTATTTTCCTACTCATCTCATTGGCGATGACTAAAGTTTCATATGGGCGATCATAATAATAGCCATTCTCGCCCATTTGGGCGGTCACAATTTCCATGTATTTTGGGCGATCATACGCCCTTGCCCATTCAGGCGATCAGTCTGACTATCCAAAAATGTTGGCGAGCAGGTATTTCGCCCATTCATGCATCTCATTAAGCTCGCCTCAACCCTTGGGCGAGTATCCTAATTTCCTTACTCGTCGTCTTGGTGAGAAGTTGGATAATCACGTTCGCCCATCGTGATTTATCTACTCACGTTACATATGCATAACAAAGCAGCTTATGTTCAACCATAAACATCTCCAACCAGTAAGCAATATAGCCATGTTAACTTACTATATACTTTCATGCCCAGTAATCTACCTAGCATGTCATCACTATAAACCAAGGATTAAATACATACAACGTTAGCTGAAAATTCCTTTACCTTTGTTTAATTGACCAGCACAACTCCAATTTGTTGTTGTTTCCTCCCTCGTTCGTCCTTCCTTTCTTGGTTTCTTGGATGGTTTAAGATGAAAGAGAGTGATAATAATATATTTGTTATATTATTTTATTATTTATTACCACATTTATTGCTATATTCTTGTGTAAAATTAATTGTTTAATGTATCTTGTGAATTAATTTAGAGAAAGTGATTTGGAATTAATTTTGTAAGTTATTGAGTGAAATCAAACAATAATTTATGTAATTTGAATAAATTTTGGAAAATATATTGTTTGAAGTTCTATTAAATTCTGATTTGTTTTAAAGACTTTTATACCATAGGATTAAAATAAAATAAAGGGTTGAGATTTATTGCTTGATTAAAAAGAAACCCTAGAAATTTTTAATGATAGAAAACAAATTATAAAAGGAGAGGAGGGGCAGAGTAGAAGGAAGAGAGCAACCTAAGGAGAGAAGCAAAATCAAAACAGAGATCAGTAAGGGGTATAGGTCGTGGCGTTTTTTTTTTGTTGTTTGTTTTTATTTTGCAGAGTTGTTTGCTGAGCAGAACTGTGCTAATCTTGAAGCAGTCCAAATTGTGAGCTGCTACTGCTGCTGTTGATCGCAAGTTTTTGTGAAAGAAACGTGAACTGCTGTGGAGGAAAGCAGAGCAAAGTCACTAAGCCGAATGGAAAACTTTGAAGCTACCAATCGGTGAAGCAGTTGGAACCTTGTGCTGCTGTGTGAATTAAGTTGAAGAGAATTGCTGGAGTACGTGGCTGTAGTGAAAGGCTGGAGCAGAGGTGTTAGAAAGGAAGGTAGAACACGTGTAGCTGTTGTTGAACCTTAAACCGAGGCTATAGTTGCAGTAGCTGAACCCGAGCCTTGGAAGGAGTTGCCAAATTGCTGCAAGCTTGTGTATACGTGACTTGTAGCTGCTGTCCATATGCCAAACAACCTCCTGTTGCTTTTGGTTTCACGTGTACTTGCTTTGATTTGGTCAAACAAAGGGGTTTAGACTTTCTTTTAATAGTTTATTAGATTATATATATATTTAATTAGTTATTGTTTAATTGAAGTATGAATTCTCAAATTATTTTGGTGTTTTGTGCTAGATTAAACATGAACTAATTTTCTTACTAGGAATTTGATTGAGCCTACTTGCATATTTTATGTCTTTATGATTAATTGATTAATTCTTAAATTCTAGTATCATTCATTGTGATTAATTCAATCTCTTAATTTGTGTTATTGATTGGCCACCTGTAATATAAATTAATTGATTGTTTGAGACATGGTAAAGGTACACATCATATGCTAAGCCATGTATAGCTCTCTTGAATGATTGAATAAATATTTGATGCGTACATCAAGCTAGAATATTTATTTGGTTCTTGTTATATGTTCTTCTATTCTTAATGGGTTTTTAGTCATTGATTATGCTACACATCATAGGTAATTAATGATTAAAAATACTTGATTATAGCTGCCATCAAACAGAGTAATCATATATTAGGAGAATGAACCCTAGAATTGAATTAAGATTTTTAGGATTGAAGACATAAAATTGCAATGTATTGGTGAAATCAAATTCCTAGGCTTTTCTCTATTGGTTAATTTCTTGATTATTTTAGGTTAATTAATTTCATTAGTTAATTAGATACTTAGATAATTATTTTTATTGGCTTTCATAATTTTTTTTTGGCATAAGTAGTTAGATTTTAATTGAATAAATTTAGCAAATCTCTGTGGGATCGACTCTTGTATTTGCACGCTATACTACCTTGATTCGTGCACTTGCGAGAATATAACTTTTTGTTCATCATGGAGATTTAGCAAAGAGGGTTAGGTAGTTAGCTAACTAGGGAAATGAATTTTATACCAAGACTCCTTGGAAAACAAGAGCAAAGCAATCAGCTTCCAGCTACATCATCAAAGCTGGCGTACAGCAAAAAAGATTCGAGAGAAACATGAAATTTGCTGGGTATTCGATCTCATAATTCCTCTTTATATACAGGTTGCTCAACACCCCTTTACTGCATGTTCACCTTAGCTTCTTCCCTCATCAGTTCTCTTATCTTGTAGTGTGTTAATGCATGAAGAAAATCACCCCACAAGAAATCGGCTAACTCTCTTTTCTTCCTACACGTTATTGACTATTTAGTATTTTTCTTGTTGACTTTGTTAACCCTTCTTCCTCGAGCATCTCTTATTTTGTCTTTATGCTATTAAATTCTTAATCTTCCAGCCTTAACAAACATGAGGAAAGAAAAGTGTATTAGTGGTAAAGGTATGGTTCTTGGCGTGTTGTCCACAACTCCTTGACTTTTCTTACCACTTCATACCATTTCAACCAATCACCATTAATCTCATGTGAAACCATTTAATTTATCATCTTTGGATTATCATCTTTGGAATATTATTTACTTATAATATTATCTTGACAATTTTGCTTTTCACTACCCACTAAAACTGATTAGTCTTGCCATGGAAAGGAAGTGGCGTGTACTCCACTTTGCAGCCACCTTTCTTGACTTCCCTTCACTCTTCCTTTTCACACTTCAACCAATAAGGTTTCTTTTATCCATGAACTTCATTTTATTTTTTTTTGCATTCTTTCCAACCGAATGCTCACATCATATTGTAAATTAAAATTCCAACAATTCCATAATGTAAAGTGAGATTTCATATTCCACATTGATTTAATTCCACTAAATAGTTTAATTCTGTTATCCATCATTTACAATAGGCTATACAGTATAATAAAATCGGGTCTCACAAGATCAGTTTTGTAACATCCCAAAGCTACTGTATATCATGATACTTACTCATAATTTACACTTAATTACCGGTTGGGCTGTCTGTGATGCTTAACAACTTCTACTGCTTTATTAAAAATTGGTACTTTTACTTCACGTACTAATATGTAAATATGAATTATTAGAGTCTTTTCCTTAAGATGTATATACCTTCCCTTCTATTTAAAGTAGTATTGTACAACTTTACTGAATATATAAAAGAATACCACATACCTTCGATATCAAATCTCAGGAAGTAAGCCTCTTAGTCCAAATCAGTTATCTGTGGAGTGAAAAATAAGGAGTGAGCGACAACGTGCTCAGTAAGGAATGTGTATGCTGCGTTATAAATAGAAAAACTATATTCTCAAAGCCACTTAATTATCCTAACGATCAAATCCATTAAAAAAAAACAATGAAGATAGTTAACATTAAACAGGATTTAATAGGTCCTTTCAGAAATCATATGATTGAGACTAGGAAACAATTTAAATCATGCAAGGAACACAAGTCATCCGCTTTTGGGGTGCACTCGTAGGTAATCGCCCCTCACGGCTATCTCAACTAGATGTATGGCCATAATCTATAGATGGTCCTCGGGTCCACTTGCCAAGTGACCTCGAGACCGTTGATGACTTGGCGGGTCCATCAGCCCTGTGACGCCCTGAAGTGCGCCCATAGGTCCATTGACCCGAGCCACCTGTAAAATCCGAATTTTATTATACTGTATACTATATGTGTACATTATTGATAGTGGAAATAAATTCTTTTAGTAAAATTAAAGAATAACCGAATGTGAATTTCCACTTTTCAATTTAAGTGATGATTTATAGTATGGTGTTTAAAGAAAGAAAAACAAATATTTAAGTGTAACAAGATATTGTTGAGATTTAATTTTGATATTATAGTATGAAAGCATTAAATGAAGGAATTAATGGTAATGGGACAAATGAGGAAAAGAATGAAAGGAGAGCCAATCAACGTTGGCTGACAGTGGCGTGGACTAGGAGTTAGCCAATCAACGTTGGCTGGAAGAGAAATGGCATGGAGAAGAGAAGAAAAGAAAATGGAAAAGTCAAGGAAAGGGGCTAATAGTGGACTTCTCGCCACTGGCTTCTCCTGACAACAGGATTAGGCAATAAATGGCAAGGGAAATTCGTCAAGAATAGAGCTGTAGTAGGGACATCACTACCGTTCTTTTGCTGCAGTTTTCTTTGGTTTTAATTGCATGAAATGATGAGGAAAACAGGATAAGGAAACAGGTGTTAGATTTTAAGTGAAACGGAACGGCTATATAAGCAGAGTTCATGAGGAAAAATCGATAGAAGCAACTTCATCTTCCTCCAAAACCATTCTCGCCCATTCTGTTTCATTTCAAGTTCACCCTTAGTTTTCCTCTACTTCCATAAGTGAGCAATGAGACTCATCCTTAGTTAGCTAAACATTTATCCAGTGTGTGTAGAACTGAGGAATAAGCAAAGTAAAGCTAATTGAGGTAAGAAAACACTCTGCTCCAGGAAGTGCAACTCAGTTGAGGTGAGCTTCCATATTTCTATGGTTATTTTGATAAATGAGGGTATATTTATGTTTATAACGTGATAAACACAGATATAGCCTGTTTGTAGTTAAATAGTGTGGAAATATATAAGAAATTAGATGGAAATGATTAAGAAAAACAATAGGCGAGCAAGGAGTATTCGCCAAATGGCGAGGCGAGTACAATGAATACATGACTAGGCGAGAACATGTTCGCCAATTGTTATGGGATAAATCTGAAATGTGGAAGTAAGGGCGAGGACCAATGATCGCCAATGAGGCGAATAGGTAATAGACAACTCGCCAAAGTGTTGTTCAAGAGGGCGAGGTGGCCAAGGGTTATCCAATTCATGGGCGAGCCCAATTATGATTGAAAAGCCACGAGTGGCGAACTGAATTGATAAGCATGGCGAGTTGAGCTCCTATGTTGGGCGAACTCCCATGAATAAGTCGCTAATGGACAGCGAGCTATGTTGGGCGAATGGCGAGCTCTTACCTCGCCAAAGTGCCACTATTATTAGGAAAATATAATCGTTTTGGAAAAATATTCATAGTTTGAATAAATGCTTTTGCATACGGGAATTGAGGAAGGTGGGCGAGAAGCAAGGCTGCATTAGAGACGAGGTAAGGAAGTAGTATGTGATGTAAATGCATGTTCTGTGGAGTAAAAATGTTAAGAAAATATTAGAAATTGTTTTATTTTCTGACATGCATCGACTTATAAACTGTTTTGATCTTGGGCGAGCTACAAGCCGCCATATGTTGTTTTGATGGGCGAACTGGTTAAAGCGGGCGAGTAGTTTTGTTCTAGGCAGAGACTCGGGCGAGCCAAGTGGCGAGCTCTCTTTTATGAGAACTGGGCGAGTGCCTTTGTTTTAAAGAGAAATCCGGGTAAGCCATAGTCAGGCGAACCCTTTTTAATGTGTTTGGGCGGGCGGCCCTTGTTTTAAATATAAGGCGGGCGAACCGTTATCAACGAGCCATACTTTTGTTTTGAAAAGCTAAGTGGCGGGCGATTACTAATTCGCCGTATTGTCGAGTTAGTCAGGGGCGAGCCGTGAAGGGCGAGCTGACCCTGGCGAACGGTTTTCAAGTGTAAATTCCTAAACGAAAAATGAATTATTCAAAAATAAAAATATGAAACCTTTTTGGGGCGAGTTGACCATTGGGCGAGTTGACCAATGGCGAGTTGAGTATTGGCAGACTTATCATGGGCAAACTAGCCCTGGGCGAGCCAGTCTAATCCGTACCTTCTCACACAGAAAATGTTGAAGTTACGGGCTGTTTTATTGTTTTATAAGCCCTTTTGGAAATCAAATCATTTTATGGAAATGATACATAAGATAACTTGAATCCGAGACATTAGGCTATGAGTTCATGCATTATCACTCATATACTTTGCGTGACCCATCTAGGGCGATGGCTCGGGTCAAATAAACCAACGAGTGCACCCTAGGGTGTCACAGGGCTGATGGACCTGCCAAGTTATCAGCGGTCTCGAGGTCACTTGGCAAGTGGACCCCAGGACCACCTACAGATTATGGCCATACATCTAGATGAGATAGCCGTGAGGGGCGATGGCCTACGGGTGCACCCCAAAAGCGGATGACTTGTGTTCTTTGCATGATTTAAATTGTTGCCTAGTCTCAATTAAATGATTTGTGAAAGGATCTGGTGAATCCTGTTTCATGTTAACTGTATTTATTGTTTCCTAATGAGTGTGATCGTTAGGATGATTAAATGGTTTTGAGATTATAGCTTTTATTTTTAAAGCAGCATACACTTTCCTTACTGAGCACATTGTCGCTCACTCCTTATTTTTCCACTCCATAGATAACTGATTTGAACTAAGAGACTTACCTTCCGGAGATTTGATATCGAAGGTATGATGTGTTCTTTTATGTATTCAGTAAAGTTGTACAGTACTACTTTAAATATAAGGGAATGTATATACATCTTAAGAAAATGATTTAGTTATTCTTATTAAAGTGATAGAAGTTGATAAGCATCACTAACAGCCCAACCGGTAGTAAGTGTAAGATATAAGTGAGTAATATGTTATATAGTGAAAATTGGGATGTTACACCACCGCCCCAGGCAGGTCACGCAACTACATAAATAACAATGCATGAACTCATGGCCTAACGTCTCAAAATCAAGTTATATATTATGTTATTATTTTCACAAAATGATCTGATTTCCAAAAGGTCTTATAAAACAGTAAAACAGCCCGCAATCTCAATATTTTCCGTGTGAGAAAGGCATGGGTTATACTGGCTCGCTCATGGCTAGTTCGCCCATAGTTAGCTCGCCAATAGTCAACTCGCAACTCACCCAATGGTCAACTCGCCCAATAATCAATCCTCCTCAAAAAGTTTATATTTTCTATTTTCCACATATTAGACTATCTTATTTTTCATTTAAGAAAATAAACTTTAAACCTTTTCGCCATGATCAGCTCGCCCATCACGGCTCGCCCATGACTAACTCAATAAGGCGGCGAATTAGTATTCGCCCGCCACTTTGCTTTTCAAATCAAAGTTTGGCTCATCAATTAATAGCTCGCCTGCCTTTAATTTAAGGCAAGGGTCGCCCGCCCAAACAAAAAAATTCGCCCAACTTTGGCTTACCGGGATTTCTCTTTAAAACAAGGGCACTCGCCCAGATTCTCATAAAAATTCTTAGCTTAATACTTTATTGAAGGTTAGGATCGCCCGCCCTAACCAGTTCGCCAAACAAACAACATATGGCGGCTTTGTAGCTCGCCCAAGATCAAAACACTTTATTTAAACCAATGCATGTCAGAAAACAAAACAATTACTAATGTTTTCTTAACACTTTTACTCCACAGGACATGCATTCACTTCACATACTACTTCCTTACCTGATCTCACGAAGTCTTGCTTCGCCTTACTTCCTGTTCGCCAATAGCAATTCCCAATTTCCGGCTGCAAATAATTTATGAAACTATTAATATTTTCTTTTCTAACAATTTTCCTAAAACTATTTTCAATTACTTTGGCGAGATGATAGCTCGCCCAACTGAGCTCGCCCAGAATTACTCTTTATTCATCTATTTGGGAGCTCGCCCAACATTCAACTCGCCAGACTTACATTTTCTTAGATGTAAGAGTTCGCCCAATTTTTACTTGCCCAATGCCTTATACATGTGAGTTTGCCATACGGCTTTCTACTCAGAGATGGGCTCGCCCATGTATTAAGCTAGTGTTGGGCGACCTCTTTATTTACTACTCGCCTTATTGGCGATCATTAGAATTTCTCCTGGGCGATCATTATTGTCGCCATTCTCGCCTTTTGGAGATCATTGGTCCTTGTCCACCCGGACAGTCATTCTGACTATCCCACAGTATTGGCGAACTCACATAACAATTTCTCAAACTCACCCTATCCTTTGGGCGAGTACTCACCCATTTTGACTAGCAGCTTTCTAGTCGCCCATCGTGTTTCCTTACTCATTCTTGGTTATTTTTCCATCTAGTTTCTTATATATTCAACAACATTTAACTACAACCAAGCTATATCTATCATTAAATATCAAGAGAACTATAAAACTATGAAACTCACCTTTACTAAGTTGCTCTTCCAACAACAGAATGCTTTCTTGCCTTTCTTAGCTTTACTTCTCTTGTTCCTTAGCTCTTCAACACTGTAGAAGAGTTTGGCTAGCTAAAAGATAAAGTTTTATTGCTCATATTCGAGAGAAACAGAAGAACTAAGTATGAGTTTGCAGTGGAACGGAATGAGAGAAAGACTTTGAAGAAGATGAAGTTTGTTAAATGGGTTCTCCTCATGTATTCCTTCTTATATAATCACTTAAATCTCCTCAAAGTCTACTGCAAGTTCTTATCCTGTTTTCTTTCATCATTACATTGTCTTATAACTCATTAATGGGTGAAGAAAAATAACCGTTCAAGGGCATGGCGTGGTGAAATTTTCTACAGCCCATTAAATGTTGACGAAATTTTCAGCCAAAAGGAACGGCTTGCAGTAAAAAAAAAGGAACGGGGGTGAAAGAAGTCTCTGCACGTTTTGATTACAATTTCTCTTTTTATTCCTCTTCTTTCCCACGCCAATGCCAGCCACAATTATTAACTTTGTCTTATCTCATTTAATGCTTCCACATTTCAACCAATAAGGTTCTTTTTGCATTTCTTTTCAACCAAATGCATATACACCATATTATACATCATAACTTAAAATGAAAAGTGAAAATTCATATTCAATTGTTTTCTTTAATTTTACTAAAACAATTTATTTTCACCATCATTCATGTACAAATAGGGTATATAGTATAATAAAATTCAGGTCTTATAAGTTTAAACATTCAACTTATTTCTAGTGCTTAATTAGCAAGACAAATAGCTGCTATGATATCTCAGTTGTTATCTTTAGGGATCAAGCAGATAATGAAATTTAAACATTCAAACTATTTCTAGTTTAGAACAAATGATTATTATCCACTACATTTCTAGTATAGTATACATTCAAACTATTTCTAGTTTAGAACAAATGATTATAATTATCCAATACATTGTCAATGAAATTTTTTGATTTCACAAGTGAGGTTAGGATAGTTTGTGGAGTCTAGACTCCATTAACAGTATATTAGATAATAATCCTAAAAATAAGACACCAAAGATTAGTTTAACTGCTATGATTTGGGATCCAAAAAACCCAACCAAAGTTCTTCCTTGCATTTGAAAATGTGGAGAGAAAAAGAATCATTCAAGTAGTCATCTCGACATCTCCACATCAGATCACATGAGTTTTGTGATATTTTAATAATGTTTGAAACTGAACTCAAAGTGCATAAGAATTCTGAATTTTTTAACTCTTCTGTGAACTTGGTGGGTGAAATACCGAAATGAAAAGCAAAGTGAAGTTTTTTAAGACTAGTTGGCAGATATCTGTTAGTCAAACTAATGGTAGTTAATTATAAAGAGACACTTAACAGCAATATACCAGTAAAGTACTGCGTAAAGAGACGAGGAAAGTTATCCTTTGTTTTTCCTAGTACAAAACCCGAGGGAAAATTTTATCCTACCATATAATAAATCTTAGCCAAAGAGTAAAAACAAATTTCTGACATGTTTCATGATCATAGTACAACATTTAATCCAATTCAATTAACCACTGTGCTGAGGACTGGTTGCTGCATAATCTGGAGAAAAAGCAATAGAAGCCAATCACCTGCTGATATTTGCATGACTGTTAGATATGGTAAGAAGCTCCGTGCCATAAACCAACCAGTCCACATGAAACTGAGCCACCAGGTTCCAACTGGCCATGTTTGTCAACCATTGAATTGGTGAACAACCGACGGGTGAAAACAAAAGTGAACAGCAAGAATCCAGGGTGACTGAAGCAAGCAAGATTTTCCAAACTTATATGATGGAATACACTAACGCCTGATACATTTTCTAAATTTTTAATCTTCTTCGTGTCTATAGTTGTTGGTATGGGACAACAAATTTTCCTGCTATGGAGAATTTAAGAAAAACGAATTCTGCTACGTCTCTTTTTTTTGCATTCAAGTAGGTAATGTCAGTTGGGGAGGTTGCTGTAGCTGTTCATTGGTAAACACCAGATTCGTTTGCAGAGTGAGTTTCCTGAACTATATTTTTTTTTTCTTGAAAGATTAACTTAGTTAATTTCATTAATAAATCTGGTTCATTTTTGCAGCTTTTTCCCTTTGGCTTCTACACCAAGAGTCAAATATAAGAAATTTTACGGCACATGTATTATTCACATTCTTGCCATTGCATTATTGCAACTTCCTTTTGCTTTTGGTTTTTCAGCAGTTCCACTATGACATTCCCCGTTGGGTTGCTATGCATGGCCATGTGTGTTCACTGGCCACTGATTATGAACCAAGGAAACCACAGAGAATCATCTGCAAATGCATTAGCTTCTAGATATGCATGGACAAAATCAACCAATCCAATCACTGCTCTAAGTCTATCAATTTCATTAAAATTTTTCCATTACAAACCCCCCGGATTCCCACCTTTGAATCAGATTCAGTAATGAGCACTTGTTTCTTTACCTGGGGCATAGAAAAAACCTCAAGAGCAACTTTAATGGCTGTAAAAATTTCCACAAACAGACCCAAGTGAATCCTTTAAAACTCCACCACATCCAGCAAGACTAGGTTCACCTTTAACTGAATCATCAACATTAAATTTCTGGATATTCTCATCAGGACAAATCCAAGACACTCCAGTTCAAAGATTACAAATAGGTAAACCTACAACAGACTCAGAATCTAACCACACAGATTCATTCAACAAAGCACAGACTTCAACTGCTTTGCGCCAAAGCAGACGTCTTTGTTGTATTTAGAAAAACTCCATAGTGTGGATGGTGTACTGCTGCAAACAAGTTGAAGAAGAAATTTGGTAGGCAAGACACTTCCAGGAAGCTATCTTAAGAACAATAGTTTCCCCACACTGGTGCAAATGGTTCAGGAAACGTTGTTCCCAGGATACAATGCCTACTCCAAGAGAAATTCAATTGCACTTTGAGTTTCTCTCTTGAACTCACTTGAACCAAACCAAAGAAAAAAGAGTGCAAGAAGAGAATTTGATTTTGAGTGAAAGAATGTAGAAGATTGTTATTAAATTCCATGAAAGTGAAAGTATTTATAGACTCAAAACGGTGTTATAAACACCCTTTCATGATTAGACATCATTTGAATGAAGAATCATGACCTTTGGAATGAAGAAACATGTCCAACGGACATGTTTTTTGAGTTTCCAGAATGGGAAGTCGGATGCCCGAGAAAGGGAGTCGACTTCCCTAATGTTTTTTCAAAACAGAATGTAATTTTTCTCGGGGCAGTGGACTGCCCTTTAGGGCAGTCGACTGCCTTATATGTAACTCAAATTCTCAAGCGAAAAATATTTCCAGAAAGCCCCGACACATAGAGCAGTTGACTGCTCTTTTGGGCAGTCGACTAATTAAGTAATTTCTTCATTCCAACTCATTTTTCATACTTTCAATTTCATTTTTCTTTAAAATTTATATGCAAACTAAATGATTTTAAGATATAACTTTGGTAATATATACAACAATCCCCCACTTATTACCAAAGTATACAAATGTATGCAATTTATGCAATCCTAAGAAAGATGCAAGTTGGTTCTTATGTAAGGTGTATATCTAAAGGTGGCCAAGGCTTGAACCTTTAGATTGAATATGAAACACTAGGAAACATATTCACTCCTTACATTGGTTCGTGAGTTCCTCAAATAGGGCAGCGCATTTTTGTCATGGGACTTCGCTTTTATCCTGTGTTAGCAAGTACTCTAGGATTAACCGGGAATCCATAAGAAGCGTCCTCTCACTTCTCTACTTGCATAGGAAGACTTATCAAGAGTGCATCACAACCTTCCTTTTTTACAAACACTCCACTCACAAGAGTTATAAGTCAATTATGGATTTTAATCCAACCAATCATTGTGATTAACAATGCATCTAGATATGGGATCTTATTAGGAATAGTCTTTAATTTAATTACCCCCACTATTCCAAGAAGTGATGCAATGGGAATGTCATTTATCTCATATATGAATTCCTTGGATAATTCATGATTGAAAGCCTTTTGAACTCTCATACACAAAGATCATCAAATGAGGAGAGTATCCTTTAAACTTAAAGGATTAATTTCCTAAATGACATTAATGAGATAGAGTTGGAATCAATCAAGATCATCTCTAGTAACCGGTAGTAATCCCATACCTCTCATAGTGTTAGCAATCTAATTACCCGATAAGGGTTTAGTTAGGGGATCCGCTAACATTTGCTTGATAGGTAATACCTTATCTACCTTTACAACATATGATTGTTTCTCATAGCAATGTATTTGCTACTTTTAAACAATCTTTTGCTCTTAGTGTTGTTTCTCATACCAATCTAAAGTGATCTCATCATTTAAGATAAATAATCAACCACTTGTTGATTTTTAATTCATCTCATCCAAATTCAAACTTATTTACATCATGATAGATTTAAAATCTATCTCCTTAAAATAAACATACTCGTAATAGGAAGACTTTTGATTTGATCCTCTTTATTTGTCTTCTTGTTTAGAGTTCCTACCTTTCACTTGATGAATTTAAGTCTTCAACCACATCATCATTAAGGACAATACTTTCGTGCTTCTACTTGGAGATTTTCAGCCTTGTAGATTAGAATATCAATATAACTCCTATAAAGATAATTTTAATCACAAAAGAAAAGTTGCAACTGGTCCATATCTTCCTTTAGATTATAACCTTTGGTTATAATTATCTTCCTTTGAATTTTCTAATTCACCAATTGGTTTGACATAGAAAATTTCAAACTCACAATTGTAAGTCAAGTTAGAGGAAGATCTCATTGTAATTCTTAAAGGTGACTCATCATTCTCACTTTCACAAGAGAATTTTAGTAAACGTTTATAACCATATCATCACCCACACTAATTTGTTTCCAAATTAATCACCTTTGCTTAAATGATACACTTTTTAAGTGTTTATTTACATGATATGGACTTTGAAATCTTAACTCAAGATTTCTCCAAAAAAAAAAATGTTAGGAACACAAATCTCAAAAAAATATATAAATATTTAATCATATTTAATCATGAATATGATTAAATTCATGATGCATAAATATCACAATATAATTCTTAAGTTTAATAATATATCACAATACCACAATGCATGTAAACTTCATGGTTTACTGTAACATCCTGTTACCACATTTTTCACGTATTTCCATACAACTTTACCGGTTGGGCTGTCTGCGATGCCATTAACATTCAACAGTAACAGTGATAAATGATAAACATTTATCTATTAATTATGAAATATGAAATTTCTTTTCCATTATTTCTTTCCTCTGACATCCCCTATTAACCTTTAGTTCACTTAGGTAGTACTGTATACATATGTCTGAAATGTAAAAGAGAAAGACTGTACCTGTCACGTTTAACGTGCCATGCCTCAGTGCTTTAAGCATAGTTATACCCATCTGAGAGCTAATTCTCTCAACTTCGTGTACTTCTTATCTGTGGAGTTAAAACAAAGGGGTGAGCGATTCATACGCTCAGTAAAGGAAATATATACTGCTTTAAATAAAGCAAAACTATATATTACAACTCATTTGTTCTTTTCTCAACAATAACCCAGTAGAAAAGACAGTGGATATATAGTAAACAACTCTCTTAAAACACCATTCAAATCACCGGCTAAAAGTTTACTTTAAAATGTAGTAAACACTATCTAGGATTTCAACAAATCCTCACAGTAAACAGAAATTGGTAAGTTGAGACTAGGCAACAAATAAACCATACTATCATCGTTCCCCCTCCCCCTTGCGAGAATGGAATCTGCCGCTTTTGGGGTGCACCCGTAGGCCATCGCCCCTCACGGCTATCTCAGATCTATAGCCATAATCTATAGTGGTCCTCGGGTCCACTTGCCAAGTGACCTCGAGACCGCTGATGACTTGGCGGGTCCATCAGCCCTGTGACGCCCTAGGGTGTACTCATTGGTCTATATGACCCGAGTCATCGCCCCAGATGGGTCACGCAAAGTATATAATTAATAATGCATGAATTCAATGCCTAATGTCTCAAAATCAAGTTATATATCTTATGTATCATTTCCACAAAATGATTTGATTTCTTATAAAACAATAAAACACCAAAAACAGCCCGTAATCTCAACTTTTAAAACCTGCTCGCCCATGGTCATCTCGCCCGATATGGCTTGCCCATGGCAGCAGCTCGCCCATGGCGGAGAACATGTGTTCGCCCGCCCAACTTTACCCTTTAAATCGACAAGCTTAATTGGCTCGCCCTCAGTGGTTCCCCATTAGGCAACTCGCCCAATAGTCAACTCACCCCAAAAGGTTTCATATTTTTATTTTTGAAATATTTAAAATTATTTATTTTTTCGTTTAGGAAATTACACTTTAAAACCATTTGCCAGAGTCAGCTCGCCCTTCTCGGCTCGCCCCTGACTAACTCGACAAGACGATGAATTAGTATTCGCCCGCCACTTAGATTTTCAAAATAGACGCATTTCTCGTTGATAGCGGTTCGCCCGCCTTATATTTAAAACAAGAGCCCCCGTCCAAAAGCATTAAAAAGGGTTCGCCCGACTACGGCTTTACCCGGATTTCTCTTTAAAACAAGGGCACTCGCCCAGCTCTCATAAAAGAGAGTTTGACACTTGGTTCGCCCCATAGCTTTCCCATAAAAACGATTCGCCCGCCCTTATATCTAGAAACGGGTGAATAAAAATTTATAAAATGGCTTGGCTCGCCCGCCAATACCAATTCATCCGACTACAAATGCAAGGGCTCGCCAACATAAAAATACAAGAGATCGCCCGCCCTGTATCAGTTCACCCAGAAAACAGCATAGGGGTCGGCTTTTAGCTCGCCCGAATCAAAATAATTATCAATTAACTTCTTCAAACCATGCATGTCAGAAAACAAAACATTTAACTTAATGTTTTCATAAAATTTACTCCACAGGACATGCATCACTTCACACACATCTCCCTTACCTGTTAGAAACGAAGTCTTGCTTCGCCCTGCTCTCTGTTCGCCCATAGCCATTCCCAATTATCGGCTGCAAATTATATAAATTCTATTAATATTTTCTTTATATATATCACTTGGCGAGATTGAAATAAATCAAATGACTACTCGCCAACTGAGCTCCACTAGTTCGCACATACGAGCTCGCTATTCACCATATGGCTACCACGTGGCATATCGCCCGCCATTACTCACTGTAGGTTTGTGAGCTCGCCAAACATTCAACTCACGGGGCCTACATTGGCTTAATTGTGGGAGTTCGCCCACAATCGTATTCGCCCAACGCCTTATGCATTTGAGCTCGCCCATTACTTCACTTCACTAAAGTTGGGCGTCCTCGCCCTTTTGACACACACTTTACATTGGCGAGTTACTTATCTTCTACTCGCCTCGTTGGCGATTACTTACTTTTCAACCTGGGCCATCACTGTAATCGCCATTGTCGTCACTTATTCCATTATTTTCCTTGTTTTCATATTCTCCAAAGATCTAACTAAAAACAAAACTGTATCTATGTTTATTACTTCATAAAACATAGAAATTTATCATTGAGCATCAAGAACTCCTCAGAAAATATGAAACTCACCTCAACCAACTTCACTTCCAGAACAGATTGCTTTCTGTCTCATGTTGGCCTTTCTTTTGCTTATTCCTTCAGCTCATCAGGCTAAGAAAGAAAGGTTTGCAAGCTGGTTTATGTATTTAACCAACTTAAGGTTGGACTTTAGTAGATCGAACATGGCAGAGAAATGGAAGAAACAGAGAAATGGCTTTCGTGAAGAAGCTGGAATTGGCTAACTCGTTTTTCCTCAATTGTTTCTGCTTATATAACCATACTCAACCAATCAATAGCTACCGCCTGTCCCTTATCCTGTTTCTTTCATCATTCCTCACGTCTATCATGCATTTAATGCATGAAGAAAACTGCAGCTCAAAGTGGCGTGGAAGTCTCCCTTTCACATACCTTTTTCTTCTGCTGCAGACTTTGCTTAACTCCTCAACCAATAAGGCTAACTCCCTTATTGACTTTAACTTTTCTTCATTTATTGTCTTCAACCGTACGACTTACAAGTCAATTTTGGCTGCACGATTTTCTGATTTATTATTTCATTCTGTCCATGCTAATTTCAGCTCGCCTAATCAACTTGAGAGCTCAGCTCGCCACACTACACCAGTTCGCCAGCCATTCAACTTGCGAGCTTTATCTTGGCAATTAAAAGAATTTCCTTTTTCTCGGCAATCATATTGAGATTTAGCAAGTGACAGTTGCCTTTCTCGCCAACTAGGCTATTCTTTGCCTATCAGTATGGCGATCATAAGTTCTCGCCCAATTAGGCGAACACCAAGTATGCTCAACTCGCCAGCCTTTTTCTGATTCACCTCACACATTGGCGAACACACCTATTCGCCCTTACATCATTCGGCTATCACCATAAGCCACTAGCTGGCGAACTCACGTATTCACAAAAAGGCAATTGCATTAACTCGCCAGCATCAATCTCGCCATCAACTCTTGCAATGGCCATATCTTGCTAGCCCATTGGCGAACTGTTTCATTATGATACTCGCCCATGGAGTATCTCACGGGAATTGCCCCATTTGCAACCAAAGTTAAGGAGCTTTTCACCAAAATGTAAATCTTTTTTTATTATTTACTTAATTTCCAATATCCATTTTATGAGATTAAGGTCTACAGTAGGGTAAAATCAGATCTTACATTTACAGCAATCATGCATCAATAACACATTCATGACTAAAACTATATTTAAATGTATTTCACTATTTTCATACTTGTTAAATTAATGTTAGCATCATGCATGTTCACAATAAACATTCTAAAATAATTTTCAGAATAATCATATAATGACTAACAAAATTGTGAATCATAGCAATTTAAGTAAAATAAACACACATTATGCTAACTTATCAACTCTTCAAAAAATAATGAAACAATCTCATCTTACAAGTCATAGCAGATTATCATAACTTTCCAATGTATATTATAATTACTATTACCACTAAATATATTTAGTAACCTTGATAATTCAGTCATAAAATTTTTGGTGTTTTTGACTAAATAAACACATCTTTTCATATTGTGTTGATTAATCAACCAATTCATATATTTTGAGTTCACATCTTTTGAACCTTAATAGTTATCATTGACAATTCTTAACAAATAAAAGATTTTTAAAAAAAAAAATAGACATTATGTGTTGATTCACACACCCATTCAAAATTGTAGTGATTTTTTCACACAATTTTTCATATGTTGTTTTTCAACATTTCATTTCCATTTTACATGAACATGATTCTTTGATCAAGTATCAAAATATAGCGAAATGAAAACTTAAATAATAACAATTCATATATTTATCTATCTATTCTTTTAAACTTCAGTCTATGATTTAAAAAATTATTTAAAAACACTATCAAGAATTAAATATTCAACACATATGAATATAGTTCATATTACTACCATCATATAAAGTAGTGCAATAAATATTAATTGCGTACCTTGATATTCCAAAGAAAACATTTACTCTTCATGGCACTTACCAGTTTTCTTCTTTGATCTTGAATTATACTTACTCTTATTTGAGTTCAAGATTTGAAGAAGAAGAAATTCAGAAGATGAACTTTCTATCATGCTTGATTATCTTTAATAATTTCTTCACTTCATCAACATGGGGCTTGAATGCAGAAGTCTCCATCTTGAAGTACTATTGTTCTTAAATTGTTGTATTTAGAAAAACTCCATAGTGTGGATGGTGTACTGCTGCAAACAAGTTGAAGAAGAAATTTGGTAGGCAAGGCACTTCCTTGAAGCTATCTTAAGAACGATAGTTTCCTCACACTGGTGCAAATGGTTCAGGAAACGTTGTTCCCAGGATACAATGCCTACTCCAAGAGAAATTCAATTGCACTTTGAGTTTCTCTCTTGAACTCACTTGAACCAAACCAAAGAAAAAAGAGTGCAAGAAGAGAATTTGATTTTGAGTGAAAGACTGTAGAAGATTGTTATTAAATTCCATGAAAGTGAAAGTATTTATAGACTCAAAACGGTGTTATAAACACCCTTTCATGATTAGACATCATTTGAATGAAGAATCATGACCTTTGGAATGAAGAAACATGTCCAACGGACATGTTTTTTGAGTTTCCAGAATGGGAAGTCGGATGCCCGAGAAAGGGAGTCGACTTCCCTAATGTTTTTTCAAAACAGAATGTAATTTTTCTTGGGGCAGTGGACTGCCCTATATGTAACTCAAATTCTCAAGCGAAAAATATTTCCAAAAAGCCCCGACACATAGAGCAGTTAACTGCTCTTTTGGGCAGTCGACTAATTAAGTAATTTCTTCATTCCAACTCATTTTTCATACTTTCAATTTCATTTTTCTTTAATATATATGCAAACTAAATGATTTTAAGATATAACTTTGGTAATATATACAACAGTCTTAACTCGAAAAGAAACAAAATTCCTCACCATCCCATATATATATATATATATGAAAGTTTTAGAGGTTTAAGCATTAATTCTCTGCAATAGCAGTGAAGATACTCGGACTGGCTGAAAATGAAATGTTAAGAATCTATTTTCATTTTGTGTATATCAAAAAGGTCTAAACAGTTCATTCTTTTGGATAGTCTGAAAAATTTTAAAGAAAAAAGCAAAACTTTAAGAAAATTCCTAAAGTCAAAATCCCATTTCTGGAGGAAGGAGTTGATTGATTATACATTTGGTATCCGATATATATAAATATATATATATATATATATATATATATAAATTAGTATTTGAACCAAAAAAAAATGCAATAAAACAGTTATATGCTTATAAAAAAAAAAGGTTAACGTCTTAGTTTAATCCAGTTAAATGACATTTAATTGATAAGAATGTAATATGTGTACGTCACATGGAATATACAAAAGATCATTAATGAAATTTAAATTTTAAAAACTGTAAATTAAAATAGAATATTATACAAATATCACAAATACCTAATACATTATGCACAAAAAAGAATTCAAAATTTGAGTTGAATTTATAGCAATATGGTTCACTCCCTTGAACCACTTGAATTAAGCTAAAATAGTTATAAATAAAATGAACAATTTCATCGACAAGAAGAATCTAGCCCTTGTGAATATATAATAATCTGAATATCTGGTGATTAAGCTTTCTCCTTCTTAAGCAATACTTAGTCATTGGAGACTAATTAAAACGCTGATTACTAAGATAATCCAACTGAAAAAATTAAACTTATGGATGATCGAGAAATGATTGTATGAAACAATTACACCACGTCAGCATATATCACTTCCATTTAATCATGCAACATAATTACTTTGTTAAAAAAGTCAATGATTTATTATCAAAATCATTAATGAGTTTCTTAAAATAAATATTTACTGTTTAATTATCAAATATGATGTGTAATAAATAATTGACTTTTTTCAACAATATGATTACGTGACATGATTTGAATGAAAGTGATATATGCTGACATGAAGTAACCGTTTCATATAATCCTTTCTCGTGGATGATCTTGTGGCTAAGAATTTGATAATCCCAATGACAAAATGAGTAAATGAAAATCACAAGTTTGCGTAGGTGAGGAAAGAGACACATACTTAACGGTAAACAGCTTCAGCATGAAAAACAAAGACCTTATCCTCTTGCCTAGTGCATTTGCAGATTCAGAGCTAGTACATTCTGACCCACCTAAACTCCCAAAACCACCAGTCCAAGTCAACCCTTTCTCCCCCACACCCCCAAACCCTCTCCTATATCAATGTTTCCCTTGTGGTTTCTCGTGGGTTCTCTGATTTCTTACTCTCTCTTTG
Organism: Heritiera littoralis; assembly: GCA_031772115.1. Lineage (NCBI taxonomy): Eukaryota > Viridiplantae > Streptophyta > Magnoliopsida > Malvales > Malvaceae > Heritiera > Heritiera littoralis. The sequence goes on along the minus strand of JAPDPK010000141.1, from coordinate 1,487,277 downwards.
CCAGATTCTGAGTTCATTTCCGGAGATTTCTGGATATACAGAAGACAAGAGAGGAGAAGGCCAATGAGGAAACCTTGCTGTGACAAACAAGGCACCAACAAAGGAGCGTGGTCCAAGCAAGAGGATCAAAAGCTTATTGATTATATACGTGCTCATGGTGAAGGCTGCTGGCATTCCCTTCCCAAGGCTGCAGGTTTTGCCTCTATAAAACAAAACCAACTTCATTTTCTTCACTTATATCCCATTGTTAATTTTATACTAACTTTCATCCATATAATTCATCAGGTTTGCACCGTTGTGGCAAAAGTTGCAGGCTAAGATGGATAAATTACTTAAGACCAGATATCAAACGCGGTAACTTTGCTCAAGACGAAGAGGACCTAATTATCAAGCTTCATGCCCTCCTTGGTAACCGGTATGATTAACTTCTAACACGCATTTTGCATATATACATGAGACTATAATATGCATTTGCACGAATACATATATGGCACAATTTGCTAAAATTGTTTTTCTTTTTTTTGGTTTATGGCTGTTAGGTGGTCGTTGATAGCTGGTAGATTGCCAGGAAGAACTGATAATGAGGTGAAGAACTATTGGAATTCTCATATAAAGAGAAAACTAATCAAGATAGGAATTGATCCTAATAACCATAAGTTGAACCAATATCCTCTTCGTCCTCAACCTCAGCATGTTTCTCCTAATCCCACCTCCATGATTGTTGCATGCAAACCTAGAGGGTCTTCCGTTGATAATGATAGGGTCTCAGATGCTGCTAGTTATCTTGAAGATGAAAGATCTGGTGTTTCTAACTTGGATCTTGATCTTACGATAGCTTTTCCTTGTACTCCAACCAAGGTTAACATTGAAGAGAAGCAACAGACTACAGCATCGATAGTATCAAGTGATCAAGAAGAAAATAATACAGCTCCTACCCTTCTTCTTTTTAGATGAGAAGGAGCCTGGCATGTATGGAGATTCTTGCTAAGACCCTGGGAAGATGGGAGATAAGTAAAAGACCACATTAACAAGGAAACATATCAAATACTTTTGGAAATGAAAGATGATATGGATAGAATTGTATGCAAATGGAGGAAGACAATTGCTGAATAGTTCTCTCTGAAAAAAGGGTTGAAGCCTCAAGAAATTCTGGAAGTGATCTGTAAAATTGTATTCTTGTACATAATTTGGTAGAAAGAAACAAATTAAGGTTTCAACTTGAGGACCAATTAACTGAAAGATAGAATGCAGAAATTGCAGATCAGTTCTTTGAAAATGATCCTAGAAATATATGGAGCTTTTTATATCACCTTGCATATTATTTGTCTGCTTAAAAATATTCTCTTTAGCTCTGATCAGCTGAACACAAGTATGGAAGAAATAACTTAGCTAGTGAAGTATTTTAGTGTTGTATCAAGAATTTGAAAGCATAATTCACTTTAAATAGAGATTTATATTTTCATTTAACAAAGAGATTTAAGTAAGGTATGGTTAGTTCATTTGGTTATGCATGCATGCTTTGCTTAAATTTCTCTGCGAAAGTAATTTTGTTTTCTCCAAAAAATGGTGAAGGTGAATGCGTTTGCCATGAATAGGCCACAACTATAACTCGGCTGTGTTGGCTGCTAATGTGTCTCTTTCGTGTTTGTTGGAAATTTACTCGTAGCTATACAATCTTTGGAATGTGGACTTTCAGCTTTCTTCCAACCAGTGGTGATTGGAAAGAGGCATTTGATCAAATTCCACTGACAAGGTTAGGAGTACCTTTCCGAATTTGTTCCACGTCAGTGTAAATCTTTTCCCATCAAAGCATACCATATAATCGCACCAGAAATTTTACAATAAAATCATAAATTTTGATTTTACTATAAGATTAATATTAAAAATACATAATTAAATGTAAATTAAAAGTTATTAAGCGTAAAATATGTTAGAAGTATCCTAAATACTTCATAATTAACTTAATGTTAACGTAAATAATACATGATTAAACATAAATCTATAATTAATACGTGTAAAATATGTTAAAAGTATGTAAATACATGATAATTAATATAAATATACATTATAACAAAATTATCATGATTTAAATCTATTGAAGCTAATATTTATAATTATAATAATATTTTTACAATACTTCTAATATATTTTACGTCAAATAATTCTAAATTAACACTTACTCATATTTTTTCGTTGACATTACAGTAAGATCAAAATTTGTAACTTCACTGTAGAAATTCTTATAATGGCATTATTACTGTTAATATTGTTCATGCATATCTATGTAATATTAGTAGTTTGAGAACAATTCGTGATCATCACCAATCTATTCATGATCTCTTGCTCAACGGTAGCCAGTCAGTGATAATAACTTACAAGAGCTTGAAGTTTCAGAGACATTAAACATCCTAATAATTGAAATTAGAGTTCGAATTTCGCAACTGTCTGGACCTGTTCTGGCACAGAAAGGTCTTAAATACCATGAGCCAGAATATTGGAAATTTGGTGAGGAGGGAAACAAGTATTTTAGGATTGCAACTGGACAAATATACGCAATCTCCAAAGACTTGGCCACTTATATATCAGTCAATCGGCACATACTTCATAGATATGCAAATGAAGATGTCTCCTTGGGTTCATGGTTTATTGGTCTTGATGTTGAGCATATAGATGATAGAAGTCTCTGCTGTGGTACTTCCCCTGATTGCGAGTGGAAAGTTCAAGCAGGGAATTCCTGCGGTGCATCATTCGATTGGAGCTGCAGTGGCATTTGCAAGTCGGTGGAGAGAATGGATGAGGTGCACCAGCGTAGTGGCGAGGGCGATGAGGCGATCTGGCATACAAGTTTCTGAAACCATACCAGTAGCCTGGTTGTAGTATATTTGTGTATGTTTGATCAATGCTATGCATCCAATGACGCCATCTGCCCCTATTTTTGCCTATCAATGACTCGGGACAGTTGCTACAGGATTAAACTAAACACTGCACATATTCTCATTTCCAGAAAAAATGAAAATCTTTTCGTTTTGAAGTGTCACTCTCTTTAACTGAAATTGACGACAGTTGATTGGCTGGCATTGTTGTGCAAAACACAAGAAGGTTAGATCAGAACCATTTAAACGGGTTGAAGCGCATCTTGATTTGCAGCCATGTAAGCTCTCTGATCGGCGCACCCACGTCGCCTTGTTAGGTGAAGAAGGTGCTTTCTTGGGACCAGAAAGTGAAAAGTGCTAGCTTAAGGATGTTGACGATGGGCAAGTTATGAGTTTGTTGATCAATCGAAGGGGAAGTTAGATGACGGCAGAGCAGAGACATTGGCGGAATTCTTGTGCCAATGAAGAACATTTGGATTTTTTTTTGGCTTTGTGTTTAATTATGTTAATTTAGACAAGCATATGCCATGGATTGTTCATGGTTATGACCTTGCATTTATGGTAGGATGGACATCTTGATAAGATCGCCACATCTCTCAAATTAGCGAGATCGCCACATCTCTCAAATTAGCGAGTCCTGAAAGAAGCCTCTGATGCTGACTTACCACCGAATGCCCGAGTAGGAAAGGATGTAATGTTTCCAAAGCTTGAAGCTTGAAACTCGTAATGAATTCTAGATCATCCTCTAATTGTTAAAAAAAGAATTTCGCAACTGTCTTTATTTTTTTGGTACATGGTTAAATATTTGTCTATTTTTGATTTCTTAGTTTCTATGTATGTAAGACCCGAATTTTATTATACTATATATCATATTTGTATATAATTGATAGTGGAAATAAATTCTTTTAGTAAAATTGAAGAAAACATTGAATGTGAATTTTCACTTTTCATTTTAAGTTATAATTTATAATATGGTGTACATGAATTGAAAAGAGAATTTACTAGTGTACATGTATTATTTAATTGGTTGGGAGTTATAAAGAAAGAAGAGAGAAAAGTCAAGAAAAGAGGCTATAAGTGAACTTCACGCCACTTTGCTTCTCTTGTATACTTCGGTTTAGGTAATTAATAGCAAGGAAAAGATGAGATAAAAAAAGTCAATAATAGTGGCTGGAAATGGCGTGGAGAGGAAGGAGAAGAGAAGAGGAAAATTTTGTCAAAAAACGGACTGCAGCAGAAAGCTTCACCACCGTTCCTTTTGTCATAATTTTCTTCGGTTTTTAATGCATGAAAGACGTGAAATGATGATATAAAACGGGATAAGAACAGGTGGTAGTAATTGAGTGGATTTGGATGGCTATATAAGAAGAATACATGAGGAAAAACCATACCATTGCTACTCGCCCATCCTATTTTGCTGCAAGTTTAACTTCGTTTCTTCCATTCCTCTCATACATGAGCCATGGAACTTCATCTTTTAGTCAGTTAAATCTTTCCTCCATCGTTAAAGAGCTAAGAAATAAGATAAGTAAAGCTAAGTGAGGCAGAAAAGCACTCTGATCTGAAAGTGCAACTCAGTTAAGGTGAGTTCTATATTTCTATGGTTCCCTTGATATTCAATGGTAGATTTCCATGTTTTACAACGTAATAAACATAGATATAGCCTTGTTTTAGTTAAATCTTGTTAGAATATATATGAAACACGATGGGCGAACGGGGTTATCCAACTGCTTGCCAAATAGGCGAACATTGGGTACTCACCCAAAGGATGAGGCGAGTTCAATGATGTGCGTGACTCGGCGATACAATGTTCGCCAACATTTATGGATAACTAGAATGATAGCCAGATGGGCGAGGACCCATGATCGCCAAAAAAGCGAGAATGGCGAACTCACAGACATCGGTATGGCGAGTAGAATCTTGGGGCGAGTTCCCTCATATAAGCAAAAGTGTATGGCGAGTTGAATTGTAAGGGCGAGCTCCTATGTTGGGCGAACTCCCACAAATAAGCCATTATATGAATGGCGAGTAATGATGGGCGAGCTCCCAAGTCTAAGTCAATTAACGAAGGGTGAGCTCTATTGGGCGAATGGCGAGCTGTAGAGTAGTCAAGAATCTCGCCAAAGAGTTAGAAATATTAATAGTTTTAGAAAATATGTGAAAAAAATATTAATAGTTTTAATAAATTATTTTGCAGCCGGGAATTAAGGAATTGGTAAAAGCAATCGGGAAGGTACTCGGGAAGCAAGGCCACGTAAGACCAGGTAAGGAAGTTGTATGTGAAGTAAAATGCATGTCCTGTGGAGTAAATTATTATGAAAATATTGAGAAAATGTTTTGATTTATGACATGCATTCATTTGATAAATCATTTTGATTTGGGCGAACTGGCAACAGGGCGGGCGAGCCAAAGTGGGCAAACCCTTGTAGGTTGTTTCGGGCGGGCGAACCCAGTTTTAACATAATTTTGGGCGAGCCAAAGAAAATAACTTATGTTTTTATATAGATGGGCGAGTAGACCATGGTCGTGCCATTGGGCGAGTTGACTAAGTTCAACGCCATAATGGGCGAACTGACCATGGGCGAGCCACTAAAGGCGAGCTAGTTAACTTGTTTCTTTGATGAAAATGTAGCAGGCGACCACTAGTTCACCACACTGGGCGAACTCCCATGGGCGAGCCGTAATGGTGAGCTGATTATGGGCGAGCAGATTTTAACCGTATTTTCTCCACGAAAACATGGGCTATTTGTATTATCTTTGTAAATAGAAAATATAAAACGTTTTTGAGGTGAATTGACCATGGGTGAGTTGTCTATGGGCGAGTTGACGATGGGAGAGCCTCTTCGAGCGAGCCAGTTTACTTGTGTTCAAAAACTAAAGTTGGCTGGCGAACATTAGTTCACCGCACTGGCAAGTTAACTATGGGCGAGCCAAAATGGGCGAACTGACCATGGGCGAACAGATTTCAAATTTGCATTTTCTACGAAAATGAGAATTATACCTTTTCGGAATTATTATTTATTTAAATGATTTAAATTCATAAATAAATTTCCTTAAAGGTATTTTGAGTTATAAATATGACTTTGAGACTTTAGGCCCCGAGTTCATACATTACTATTGAGTGAATCGCCTGGGGCGATGGCTCGGGTCGATGGACCAACAGGTGCACCTCAGGGCGTCACAAGGCTGATGGACTCGCCAAGTCATCAGCGGTCTCGAGGTCACTTGGCAAGTGGACCCGAGGACCACCTACAGATTATGGCCATAGATCTAGCTGAGATAGCCGTGAGGGGCGATGGCCTACGGGTGCACCCCAAAAGCGGACAACTTGTGTTCCTGGAGGAACAATGAGAGCATGATTTAGTTGTTGCCTAGTCTCAACTTATTTATTTCTGTTTACTGAAAGGATCTATTGAATCCTGTTTAATGTTAACTATATCCATTGTTTTCCTAATTGGTTTGATTGTTAAGACAAATAAAATGATTTGGGGATATAGTCTTTAATTTTTATAAAGCCGCATACGCCTTCCTTACTGAGCACGTTGTCGCTCACTCCTTATTTTTCACTCCACAGATTATTGATTTTGGACTAAGAGAATCACCTTCCAGAGATTTGATATTGAAGGTATGTTGTATTCTTTTATATATTCAGTAAAATGGTACAGTACTACTTTAAATAAAAGGGAATGTATATGCATATTAAGGAAAGAATTTAATAATTCATATTTCCATATTAGTAAGAGAAATAAGAGTACTAATTCTTATTCAAGTGTTAGGAGTTGTTAAGCATCACAGACAACCCAACCGGTAATTATGTGTGATTGTAAGAGAATATTATGCTATACTGTGGATTTGGGATGTTTCAATGTATCACAAAAAATATTAATTATCGATAGAGAGAATTAGGCCAAAAAAATTAAAATTACTTGAAATTGACCTCAAAATTAAGTATTGAGTGCGACAGAAACAAAGATGTTAAACCCTAACTGTGTATTTCCTATTTTTTTTTGGTGTAAACCATCCGGTTTCCCCACACCATTCTGGTATAGGACTAATCCGGATTCGAGCCGGGTAGGACCCAAAGGGCGGCAAAGCTCTCCCTCAAGAGTTTTAACACAGCTGCATACCCAGGACTCGAACTCGAGACCTCTGGTTAAGCTAGAACAGCCCCTTACCAGCTGATCTACGTGCTCTTGGGTGTGTATTTCCTATTTTGGGCGTATGAGTTTTGAACCATTCAACAAGGGCTGTTGAATATGTGGATGAGCATTCCATTCAACAACCTCAAAGATTTTTCCATGTTTAATTATCTTCCTTGCAACACAATAATCTTGCATGCTGGCCAAGATAGTTTGGACCTAAAGTCCTATCTTGAGTTATTCTTGGTCTATAAAATAACTAACAGTCAAAATCTGACTTCTCAACAGCATTTTGGATTGAAATTCATAATCTTTTCTGTTTGCCAAGTTTAATTAGTTGAGGGGAACGCTTCATAAATGGATTTCCCTTGGTGGCATTAATTGTAGCTGTTGTTTGGGAACATCACGAATCACATTCAATCATTTCAAAAATATTTGTGCAGCATTTGGCATTTGCACGCCTTTTTCTTGCATAAAACTATATAGATATTGAGAATTTTATAATAAGACATTCTATCTTTTCAGAATATTTTCCAAAACAACAAGGGAATGTTTTACATGTTTGAAGAACTTGTTTTTTAATTGTAACTAGGACGATGCCCTACTTCGCATGAGTTTTTTTTTTTAAAAAATATTTATATTATAAATAGTATTAAAAATAATAATAAATAAAGATAATTATTTTTAAATTATTGATTTATCAAATGAAAATGATAATCTTTAATTTATCAATTAATCATTTTATTTATTTTTTATTTTTATTTTTTAAAAATAAAATAAAATTCTCATATAAAGTTAGAAAATTAAATAGACAAAAAAAAGCTTATAAAATGTTTAAATTTTTATACAGATTGACCTTAATTTATTTGTCTTAAAATAAATTTATATTAAACTAATCCTCACTATCACTTTTTATTTTTATTTGTCGTAGTCTTTAAGTATTTAATGCTGAAATTATTTATTTATTACTTTATTTTCTCTTTTATATCATTTGATTTTCATAATTGAAGAATTTTCTTTAAAAGTTTTTGATTCGTAGATTTATTTTTTTAAAATTTTTATAATTATTTGTGTTTAAGTTTTTTAAAAATTATTTTTTGAAATTTTTTGCTTTATACTATAATTTTTTTTGAATTTTTATGTTATTTGTAATATTTTTAGTATTTTATTTGAATTTTTGCAAATCAAATTTTTTGAGTATTTGATTTGAATTTTTAAAAACTTTTAAAACGTATTTTGAATGTTTGTTTTTTTTTACATGATATTTGGTTTAATTTCTTAAAAAATCTTTGAATTTTAAATTTTATTCTCTCTCTGCTTTTCACATCTTTCACTTTTTTTATTTTAATTTTAGAAAAATAATAAGTATTTATAAAAAAATTGTGAATATCTTATTTGATTTTTTTCAATTTTTTTGTTTAAACTTTTCATTGTCTCTCTCTTTTCTTCATAGTAAGTTCATTTTTTTCACATATTTAGTATTTTAACATTAAAAAAATTTAAAAATAGATATTTTTATTTCAATTAAAAAAATCACATATGAAACTAAAAACTACCACATGGCTAAATTTATTTTTAATATTTTAATTTTAAGAAAAGAATTAAAACTAATTATAAATTTAAAAAATAAAAATTACTTTTAAAAGGATAATGAAGTGTCATGTGACAACTACTCACTCATTAAAAGATAACTTTTATACCCACCAATATTAGAGGTGTCAAACGGCCTAGACGATTTATGGCACGATACGATTTAGCACAATGTGGGTCGTGCTTGGCACAATTCGTAGCTAAATAACTGGACTAAGCCAAGCACAATATATATACATGGGCCGTGTTGGGCTACGAGTTTTAAAGCACGTGGATTGGCACGACACAATCCATTAAGGGCCAGTGCTAGCACGTGGCATACGGGCTAGCACAGCACGGCACACAAGCCCATGTACCATTCCATATTGACCCATAATTATAAATGACACTTTGGACTCAATTTATTGGTTCTTTAAATTTATATATGTTATTTTTTATTTATGATGAAATTATATTTTTATATTTTATTGGTAATTTGTAAAAATAAAATTATATATTTAATAAATCTAACTATGATATATTTGGATTATTAATATATAGATTTATAATTCTTTCATTTTGAATACAAAATATATAATTGAATCATTAGATGAAGAGAATGAAAAATAGAATAATAATGTTTGTGTGTACGTGTGTGTGTTTTTTTAATATTAAGATTGTAAATTTTGATATCTTTATTTAGTAGATTGTTTATGCTTCTCTGTGGATGTAGACATTTTGCCAAATCACGTAAATTATGTGTATGTTTTATTTTATTTTTACTTATCTCGTATATTATTTAAATTAATAAATAAAAAATTTAAAATAATAAAATCTCTAAAAAATTATTGATGGGTTGGGCTTGGCACGACACGGCACAAAAAATAGTACCATACCTAGCCCAGCACAACCCATTAGAGCTATGGGTCATGTGCCGTGTTAGGCTATGCCTTAATTTCATGGATCGTGCCAACACGGTCCATTAAAAAACAGTGTCGTGCCAGCACGACTCATTATCATATGAGCTAATATTTAAATAGAACGTACCAACCTAACACGGCCCACTTGACACCTCTAAACAATATTTTAACCCATGCTATGTCTTGGCTTTTATCAAATTAAAATAATATAAAAATTGTAAATATATATATATATATATATATATATATATATATATATATAAAATTACCAAGCCAACCCAAAAAAAAGGCAAAAAAAAAAAACAAATGACACATGTCAAATATAGGTTAATGGGTTACTTCTTATTAATTATAAGTTATAGATTTTTCTAGTTTCTTTTATTTTTCTTGAGTTGTTTTTAGGAATGGTGATGTTTGTTTCTTGGCCAGCTTGCATATGAAAGTATTTAGGATTAAAAAAAAAATTAACTCATGTGCACAATAACTCTTATATTGTGAGATTTAAAGAGAATCATGTGAATCCAGGTTTTTTTTGTATTAACAGATAAATTTGAATTCATGATTTCCAAATTATAAAAAAAAAATCTTCATTGTTACATTAAAGTTCCATAATATTGGACTACTTTTCTAAAAATCTAACTGATAAATTTAAAACTACGAACAATTGAATATTTGATAATCTGTCCGCATTGGTTCAGAATTGTGCACTTGAAATCTGGTTCGCAAAAAAAATTCCAAAGTGAACAATTTTAAAATTATATCTAAATATAGGGCCTAGCAGTATTGGGCTTGCAGAAAAGTTGATTCAAAAGTTTTAATTGCCATTTTGTTTCTCATTATGGATCGTAGGCTTACCTGATTTGGCCTTGTTGGAAATTATGTTGATCCTCGGTGGAAATTTTCTTTCTTGTAGTTTAGCATAGAGAAAGGGCGGAAAAATCCTAAAGGGTTAAAAAGATAGCTCTATTAGCATGTTATGAGTGTCAAAATAATTTTATAGGCACTGACAGTGAAGGATGAAACTTAAATAAGAAAAAAGAATAATGGAATTAAATATCAATTCTTATAAAGTTTATATAGTATTATCAAACTTTTTTTTTGTTTAGGTCTAATCCCATTGTATGACAATAACTCTTCCATATCAACTTTATACCTTCAAGATTTTATTTTCAGCATGTTCTACATCAAATTTTAGTGACAAAAAATCCTACCAATTGGATTAATTCTCCACGAGTGATTTAGGACTTAATTTGAACCTTAAAACTTCTCCTAGTAGAGGCATGCTTTTAATTAATTGAAAAAAAATTATATAACTTTTGAATGATTTCTAATTTACTTAAAGGACATCTTTTTAGTCCAAAATATAAAAACCCATCTTAAAAATCCAACATAGTTTTAAAGATAATAAGCATTCTCAAATGTAGATCTGAAATGTCTTTGTGAAAGAGACAGTGAAAGTAATACTGTACCTGTACTCCTCATCCATCCATGAAAATGAGTTTTAGTTTCCCTATCAGCGGGCCCCTTTGCCGGAGAAAATGCATTCGCAGTGGACCCCAAGCTTTCACCAGCACAACATCAATTTGCTTGCCACATTCAAATTCAAGCTTACGTTCAAATTACCGGAAACATGCAAGCCGGCTATACGTAAAGGGGACTGCTGCGTGAATTCCGCCATTAGAATAATATTTTTTCATTCTGATTTTTAGCACATAAAGCGTTAATTTCACCTTTAATCACAACCAGTCAATCTAATTTTAATGAGTTAGCAAACCCAAACATAGGCTGTTTCGTAAGAACATTAATGTTGTAAGCAAAAAGCTTTTTCAAATTTTAATTATCGGCTTATAGTTAGACGATTCTCCGTGTGGGGAAGTATAGCTTAACCCTTAGAGCATGGAATTAACATTTAATTAATGTGAAAGCAACTTTATCTTAGCAAACCTGAAACTCAAGAATGAGATGCCATATATATCATGGCATCGAAGAAGTCAAATAAAACCGACAACAATACCTAATTGCATGCCAAGTGGGTTTGGCTGTCCTTTATTACTTCTCCATACAATTTTAATCAATCAACGTTTATACGTATAGAATTCACAATTCAAAATCAATAATTAAATCCATGTATTAATGTTTATATCTATACAGATCAATAAGTGGTTGGAAGAAGTGAAAGTAAATTTTTTCTCTAGGTATTTGAGCATGGTTCGAATTTTGTAGTCGTTACTGTTAGAATGATTTTACCATTTATTACTTTCGACTCGAATATGATTAATCTTAAACTGTAAAACGAATATAGATACTCGTAGTTACACAAACAAAAAAAATTACATTGTATATAGATATATTGAAAAGCAAAAGAAATATATGTATAAAATAGTTATTTTAAGTTAGAATATGTTGTAATTATATTATTTAAAAAAATCATTTATTACAAATCATAATTTAAATATCATATTACAAATCATAATATAAATGAAAATAACATATGCTGATATATTCTAAAGGATTGACTCAATAGTATAAAGTTCCATTGAGTTCTTAAGTGAAGACAATTCATAAAGAAAGATTTGTTTTTCAATTCTCACCAGATTAATTTTTTTTTAGCTAACGCGAGCAAATATTAGTCTCATATTCAATTGAACACTTTGTAATTTACACAAAAAAATATACTGACATAAAATAATCCTTTCATACAATTTTATTTTATCGTTATCAGTCTTTTTCGTAGCACTCATGAAGGACTTATTCTGAGAGAGAATTAATTGGATAGTTCAACCATGCAAAACCCAATGAAAACGCTTTATATATATGTTTATAGTTTAGAAGGCAATGTTCCAAAACATAAATCCATCACCATATACAAGTATCTATACTTTAGTGATTTCCTTTCAATGTCAAATATGGGAACATGATCAAAGATTTTCTTGTTCAAATAACCAAATTATGATCAGAAATATTCAACATGGTTATCTAATTAAATTGAACAAATCTCTGGTAGTTGTTAACTAATCCTCTATTGTAAATTATTTTTTATAAAATGAGAAATATTAACGTGTATAACAACTTATTTTTTATTTTAAAGTTTAATTCGTTGAAAGGGAGAAAGAGTGTCACCAATAAACATTTTGTACATAAAGTCGGTCAAATCAAGCCGTTAGCAACAAGTTGAAGAATCTCTTAATTCTCCGTAAATTGGGTTGATCAAGTCTTCAAATCAAAGGCAAGAACGTGGCATGAAACATGGTTAATAGTCCTCAAAAGAATTGCTTGGACAAAGATTAACCATACATCCGTAAAATTTTAAGAAGGAAAGGAATCTAATCATGCATTTGATTTTTCAAACATACAAATTAATAAAGAAATTATTTTTTTTTGGTACAGAGGAAGCAGTAACCTGCTTAAACTTCGCATAATCTAGGTAGACTAACACCTAAACAATCATTTCTCATCAAGCTTTCTAAGCTCTGTGGTGGATCCGAGAAAGTGGTAATGTCGGTCGGGCTTTCATGTACAAGATTTGCTAAATGGTCAGCACACAAATTTGCTTCTCTAAAAACATGTCTGATTGTGCAACTCCACTGTCTGCCAATTAGCGATTTACATGCTTGAATTATCTGAAAAAGAGGATCATAATCTTTAAGAGGTTGAGACACTTTGGACACTGCAAACAGGGAATCAGATTCAAGAATCACTCGTCTGTAGCCTCGTTCCCATACCATTAAGAGACCATAATAGATGGCATAGAGTTCAGCACGCGAAATAGAACCCCACCCAAATGTCTTCCAAATCCACATAACCATTGCCCAAGGGAATCTCGTGCAATGCCTCCTGCTGAGGACCAACTCGGATTATTCCTGACTAAGGCATCCACGTTCACTTTGACGCAATCTTCTGGTGGATTTTCCCAAGCGATATTTACTTCATGTCTCCTGGTAGTTGCATGTTGTTTTGATTTCAGCTCATTAAATTCTGTTAAGTAGCTACTGATCACCTTGTTGCCATCACGGGGCCAAGAAAAATTTTCCTCAAAGATGAATTGATTCTGCCACTTCCATAGATACCAGCAGGTAGTAGAAAATATGGAAGACCAACTAAAGGAATGATTTACAGCAATCCTCTGGTTCTGCAAATTCTGTATAATCCATGGAACAAGATGCAAGTTATTAAAAACAGTAAGATCAGAAATGGAGAGCCATTTAGACCAAACCTGTTGGGCCATTGAGCAATCTCGAAGTACATGCAAGGTGTTCCCTAGACCAACCCCACACAGAGAGCATCTGGTATCAGTTGTCAATCCTCGCTTAAAGCAGGCCTCCTTAGTAAGAAGTCTATCTTGTATCACCAACCAGAGAAAAAATTTGATGCGAGGTGGAATCTCCAAGCTCCACAAATGTTTCCATGGAAATGTGGAATTCAAAGTACCTAATATTAAAGTATAGGCCGCACTAACAGAAAATTCCCCTGAAGAAGAAGCTGCCTAGTAGATGTTATCTTCTCTAGTAGATAAAGGAGGAAGCACTTCAATTAATTGAGTAATCTCCTTAGGTGGTGAAGACATCCGCGACCAATCCCAATTACCATCATTGCAGACAAAATCACTAATTTTCCACTCAGAGCTATCCGTAGGAACAGACCCAGCACAAGTTTCTGCTAATGGTTTATCACCTAACCATCGGTCATACCAGAAAGATGTATTCCTTCCATTGCCCACTATTTTAGCACAACCACGAGAAATGCACGACATGATGCTTCTCCAAGTAGAAGAGGAAGTAGAGCTAATTCTAGCTTGTAAGAAGGATCTCTCACATCCATATTTAGCTCTAAGAATTCGTGCCCATAGACTAGTCTCTCTTGTCTCTAATTTCCATCCGAACTTGGATAACAATGCTAAGTTCATATCCTTGTCTTTCGAAGACCCAATCCACCCTGAGTTTTTGGCTTACACAGTATCCCATTTGACCAATGGAATTTTCCTTTTAGACTCTGAAGAACCCCAGAGGAAATTTCGATTCAATCTGTCAATTTCCTTTGAGATTGCAACAGGTAACTTGGCTGTCTGCATTGTATAAGAAGCAATGGTACTTGAGACCGATTGAATCAAAGTAACTCTACCTGCCAGGGAGAGTTGTTGAGCCTTCCAAGATGCCAATCGAGTCTTAACTTTGTCCAACAAAGGTTGATAAGTCGACTTCTTCACTCTTTTGGAAATAATTGGAACACCTAAGTAGGCTCCAAATTCTGTACAATATGTCATACCAGTCATCATTTGAATACTAGCTAGAACATTGCAATCTATATTCCGAGAAGTAAAGATTTTAGATTTACTAAAATTTACTTTTTGTCCCGAAATATCACAAAATTGATTTAGGCAATTCATCATAACTTGACTCTGTCCCACAAAAGCTTCCCCAAACAAAATAAGATCATCTGCAAAGAAGATATGAGAAAGTGCAAGACCGTTTCGAGATAAAAGAACCGGCTTCCATGCCCCACAACTCACACTTTGTTTAATAATATCTGAAAATTTTTGAAGACACAATACAAATAGATAGGGGGAAAGAGGATCTCCTTGTCGAAGTCCTTTCGTGGGATTGAAACTATCTGTCATCTCACCATTCCATAAAATGTTCATCTCACGCAGAACATAATGAGAGTAATAAGTGACCGTGGCAAGCCAATATCAACAAGAACCCACTGCATAAAGTCCCAATTAACTCTATCATAAGCCTTCTCCAGATCAATTTTAAATATCATTTCCCCTCTTCTTCCTTTCTTTCGAGACATAGAATGAACAGCCTCTTGAACTACCACAATGTTATCTGAACTGCTTCGTCCTGGGATGAAACTACTTTGTGTATGTGCAATCAAATCACGTAAAAAAGGTCGTAGTCTCCCAACAATAATTTTGGAAATCAATTTCACAGAAACATTACAAAGGCTAATGGGTCAAAATTGAGTAATGTATTCAGGATGATCTACCTTCGGAATCAAAACTACTAAAGCCTTACTCATTTCAGTATCAAAGGATCCCCTCGCAAAAGCCTCCTTGATGGTGTTGCATAGTGAATCCTTCACCACTGGCCAATTAGCTTTGTAGAATCCTGCTTGAAATCCATCCGGCCCTGGAGCTTTGAAAGGTGCCATTGAGAACAAAGCTGTATAAATCTCATCATTGTTAGGTAGGGTTCCAACTTCCTTAGCATGTAAAGAATCAAAAGGACATAAAGATCTTGGACAATTATCAAAATTAGTAGGTACTAACTCAGCAGTATAAAGTCTTTGAAAAAAGGCAAGAACCAAACCTTTTAATTCAATGGAGTCAGAACACCAATCACCATCTGCTTTTTTCAAAGCTAAAACTTTGTTTCTATGTCTTCGTATCAAAGTGGTTGTATGGAAGAATTTGGTATTTCTATCACCAAATTGAACCCAGTTTGATCTTGATTTCTGAAACCATAAGATTTCCTCCTGCTTTAAAACTTTATTGTATTCTGCCAAAAGTTTACCTTCAAGCCAATACAAGTGAGGGTTTGGTCGCAACTCCATTTTCCTTTGAACACCCTCAAGTCTAGCTAGAATATGTCTTTTCCTCTTAAAAACATTGCCAAATACAGTTCTATTCCAGTCCTTAATCACAGTCTGGAAACGAGAAAGGTTCTTGTTAAGTTCTGCACTAGTATCCCATGACTCCTGAAGAACACCAGGGAAAGACTCATGTAACTGCCATGCAGCTTCAAACCGAAATGGTCTTAGAGAACGGTTTTGGGGGGTATCCAAAGTAAACTTTAAAAGTAGTGGGCAATGGTCACTGTAAACTCTTGGTAAATTCGTGATCGTTGCTTCTGGAAAAAGGTGTCTCTATGCAGCATTACAAAGACCTCTGTCTAGCCTTTTATAAATTAAATCACCAAAGAAATGCTTATTTGTCCAAGTGAAACGACAGCCCGATGCCCCCATATCCAGTAGATTACGTGCTGCCATAACCTCACAGAAGACACGCATTCTAGATACTGACTCTGGAGCACCACCTTGTTTTTCTAAAGAGGAAGCCACTTGATTGAAGTCTCCTAATAAAAGCCATGGAGTGTTATCAAAACTAGTAAATTCAGTCAAATAATCCCATAACCATTGACGTTTCTAGGGTGTGGGGCTAGCGTAGACAACTGAGAAAGCCCATTGAAAGCCCTTCTTATCAGTCACCATTAAAGAAATCATTTGTTCACAGCTATTCAAAACATTAACTACACCAAAGGTTGATTTCCACAATATCCAGAGTCCACCAGAAAATCCACAGGCATCCACTTTAAATGAGTAATCAAAACGTAGTCGTCGAATGACTTTGTCAGCTGATGCCCCACTAATCCGAGGTTCTGCAATTACAAGCATTTTCACCTTATGAACTTTTTTTAACTCCATTTTGCTCCTGTGAAATTCACAGCTTGCAGCACCTCTACAATTCCAAAACATGACTGTCATGATAAAATAAAGAATATAGTATAATAAGAGGTTACCTCTCTTATTACATAATCTCCATTGAGACCTGGTGTTGACTAGCATCACCGAAGGATGCATCTTTGACTGCTTCATCTAAGTGGACCTCTAGTTCCTTACTGGAGTTGGGTGCACCTTCTGGACTATAAAGAAATTATTAATAAACTATTTTTCTAAGATAGAAATTGGTTTTGTTTAACACTTTTTTTTTAGTAATATATTTTCATTAAAAGTTATAATCACAGCAAATTACATTCCATGAACAGGTAACTATAAAAATCACATTACTCAAACTAGGTAAACTAGTAAATAACTATAACAAACTAAACAAAGTAGTAAATAACTAGACAACTTGGTAAGACTCGAACCTAAGACCTCAGAGTCTCAGAGCCTCCTCTTTGCCACTAAGCTAAGGCCTCATTGGCAACACTTAAAAGAAAAGAAAATATTTTTTTTATATAAAAGATGCCGACATGTAGTTTAGGAATAAGAGAAAGAATTGCAAGTGTTAAGTTTTTTATTTCAACTAGGTTGGATATCACCTTTTAATCATCTAAATTAAACTTTAAGTTCAAATAGAATAATTTTCTTATTATGATCTATTAATGATATATTATTTCTTTATTTGCATTAATTTGATGTCGTGATTTCTAGGAAAAATTAGAATTATTATGGTTATCAATATGTTTATCACTAATACAAAAAATTAACATGTGATAGTTTCATTCATATTTAATCTCAACTTTTATTACGAATAGAATTACATGAACATTCTTGTAAATAGACCTGCTCAAAAGCCGAGTTGCCCTCCCAAGCTCAAAAGCTTATTTGAAATTTGGTCGGATTTTGACAAAAATATAGAATACATTTAATGGGGTTGGATAAAAAATTTAGGCTTGATTAAAAAATTGGTCAGGCTCAAACTTGACTCTTCGAATCTCAACCAGGTCCGAATATAAATAAAATCAATTTTTTAAAAATATATTTACAAGTATATTATAATTATATGTATATAAAACATTATTGATTAATAAACATGATTACATCATGATTATATATATTTAATATGCAAATTGGTATGCAAATTTTGACAAATCAAATTAAACTTAAAAGGAATTAAAAGAATAAAACATAAATAAATAAAAATTAAAATACTAAAAAATAAATAAAATCATATTTGGGTAGACCGGACCAGGCTCAAGCTTGCAATATAAAATAAAAAAAGGTGTGAACTAAAAGTCAAGCTCGAATTTACGGGTTGAGTCGGGTTTGGACTTGCATATAACCCATTAATATATGACTTAGACCTGGCCTGACCTCAGCCTGAGCCCACCAATAATCAGGTCTACTTGTAAAGTTTTTATATCGTATATAAATAAACCATATATACAAAGAATAACAATAGAAGAATTTATCATTCTAGTAATTTATTTTATTTTCACTTTATCTTTTATATATATATATATATTGAAAGATATTTATAATTTGAATTACACAATAATTATTAGTATTTTTTTCTAATTATCTCATCTCAAAATTCAAATTCAAGATTTTCAAATCCGACATCAAGTTTTATTCTTGTTCGTTTAATTAGACGTTACAAAATGATATTAGTGGAATAATTGAATTGCCATACGAAAACATTGATCCTAAATCACATCACTAACAAGCTGCTCAAGTGGCGAATAATTCAACCACCATCAGCTTACTGGCTTACCCTGTTCTTTTCAATTCATTCTTATCCTTATTAAATTCCAAGCTTATCCAACCACGCACACCCCAATCTTAAGACCCACAACCTCTTATTTTTCACGGAGAAAATGAACGAGACTAATATGAAACCGGCCCACTACTTTAGCTTAAGGGCCATGTTAATTAATTAACCATCAGAATAAAATAAAAGTTGATAGTGATTTCGGCGTTGCTTTGGCAAAATCAATTACCCTTTTTCTGGCTCCACCAAACCGATATTTGTCTGAGTCAGAATTGGGTTTTCCCACTTCATTTCACAGAAAAAGTCACCAGGAATTTATTTTTTGGAATATTCATACAATTTCTCCAAATTCACACCATGGCTTCCCACAATAAATGAACAGTTCCAAGAATAGCATTAACACTTTATATATATAGTAAAAAAGAATTGCTTTTTGTAATAATAAACGAGTTCTTCAAAGTACTAGCTAGGTACAAGAAATGGGGAATAGCATAGGAGGGAGAAAGAAGGCAAAGGTGATGAAAATTGATGGGGAAACGTTTAAGCTAAAGACCCCAATTCGAGCTTGGGATGTAATTAAGGATTATCCAGGCCATGTTCTACTGGATTCGGAGGCAGTAAAGCATTTCGGAATTCGTGCTAAACCATTAGAGCCGCAGCAGGACTTGAAGCCTAAGAGAATTTACTTCCTGGTAGAGTTGCCACAGTTTCCTGAAGAAAAGGCTCCGGCACCAAGGAGGGTGCGTTCTGGAGGGATCCATATGAGTGCTAAGGACAGGTTAGAGTGCTTGATGTTGTCAAGGAGATCAGTTTCCGACCTTTCCATGGTTCGACCATCATCGGGTCTAGGTTCTGACGGAGTCAGACGGGCTGGTTCCGAGGGGATGACTGTGAAAATGAGGCTGCCCAAGTCTCAAATGGCCAAGTTGGTGGAGGAGAGTAGAGATGGGGTAGAAGTGGCTGAGAAGATCCTTAATCTTTACATGGAAAACGGCGACGGAGGCGATGCCGACGATCAAAGGCACCGGGAAGCACCATGGAAGCCTGGCCTTGGCAGCATTGGAGAAAATTTCAAGGCCAAACGTGAGGTACGTTGATTTTCTTCGAAATTTAATCAGAACTTTATGCTCCATAATTCATTCAATCACTTTCAAAAGATCCTGGAAAATTAGGTAAACTGTATTTTTGCACGAAAATGTAAATAATTTTGGATGCTTTTGGGCCTACTTGTAGCTAATTTGGAGTACATAAGATATATTTTAGTGGAATCAATTGTAGCAAAAGCATGCTTTAAAATAAATTATATGGCTTGA
The DNA here is from genome assembly GCA_031772115.1 of Heritiera littoralis. NCBI lineage: Eukaryota > Viridiplantae > Streptophyta > Magnoliopsida > Malvales > Malvaceae > Heritiera > Heritiera littoralis. The sequence continues at coordinate 1,467,252 of JAPDPK010000141.1, read as the reverse complement.
TGCAAAGCATGTAATCAAGCAACTTTGTTTTGTAGCAAATTTTGAATAGATTTCAAATGTGTGATTTATTCCTCATAGTGTCACTTTACCAAAATCTAGAATATCATACTTCTTTAGGAAACAATGAACAATCGGAGAACTAATGAAACTAAATATTTAACATTTTCTTGTTGTTTGATTGTGTATAAGCATAACCAAACCCATTTTTTTAATTCAAATATATCATAAAGTGTGTGTGTGTCTATATATATATATATATATATATATATATATATATATATCATTTACTCATGATCAGGTCACAATTTCTCATTCAAATTTGACATGATTTAGTTATAGTTTTCCCCTTTTACATGTATATGTTAAGGGTTTTGGTGTCTTAATAAATTAATTATTTGTTCACATTTGACTTTTTAGATCAAACAAATAACTTTTTACCATTATTTTGCATGACATTATACAGAATTAAAATTTCAGAACAATATTTGAAAATGGTAAGTTTAGAACTTTTCAAAACATTTATTTTAAAATTTAATTTAACATTATATAAAAAGTCAAAGTTAATTTAATTTGACCAAAAAAATTAAACATGAACAAAATAATACGGAAGAAAAAGAGTATTTTTTAACTAAGTTTACTGCAAGAACAGGTTTTGAATATATTTAAATGAAAGAGAATAACACTCTATCTGACTGAATGATTCGTTTTTCATAGTGATATAATTAGAAACCGATAATAGAAGACAATATAGTTATGGTCATGAATTCCAGACTTCGTTTTCATGGTGATCAAAGAAACATTAATAGCTACCAATATTGGTTAGGATTGAGTGGTAAGGGATTCATTCTCCTTAAGCATGATCCGGGTTTAAGTTATGCGTATGGAGCAAACCGTGCTGGGAGGGGCGCCCCATTTTCGTGGCCTGATAGTTTTCTGACTCTTAAATAGTCTCATAAAGCGAATACCAAAAGTCAAAAACCAAAAAAAAAAAAACATTAATAGGTATGTACCAAGAAAAAGAAACATTAATAGCTACTAACTCAGCATCGACCAGTTGGCAGCAAATTAAAAAATAAATAAACAAATTTGACTTTTAAATCTATTATTTTTCTTTTGTTCAATCAATTCATCAGTTTCAACATAGCACGACCAAATTTTCTCTAGAAAATATATAAAGTATTGGTCAAGTTGAACCTTTCAACTGTTCTTTTGTTCTTTCGCCTTTTTTCTTTCGACTTATTCAATGATTTCTAGACGTTTGATCCCAAAACAAAGAACAGAATGTTTTAGGATTTAATGCCCAAATATTAAGAGTCTTACACAAATTTCAACTTTTCAAAACTTTTTTTTTGGATCCACTTTTAATTAATTTTCTATTTTTGTTAATTATATTCTCCATTTAAACCTAATCAACTAGTAATTACTATTTTCTTTTGTAAAAGAATTAAAATGCTAGAGTTAATGTTAATAGTTTTTTTTACCCAATTTGCAGAAGCGAGTGAGTTTTATTTCACAAGAAGGTGAAATCCATTTAGCCAAAGAAGCAACCCAGAATTAGTTCAGCATCAAGACTAGCTACCTATTACCTCTTTTTTTTTTTTTTTGTTCTTTTGCAGCCTCTATCGGAATCAATGTAAATCTGCCATAAATTTATTTGGAGATATTCTTTTGGTAGCCGTTAGAGGCTCTACCATACAGAAAGCCTGTAATTATTTAGACTGTAAATGCTACCGTGGGCTTTTGTTACAACCTTTAATTTTCTCAGATTTTGCAGCCTCTATCGGAATCAACAGACGGGTAATTAGATTGGTATTATTACTACATATTCTTATTTTCTTATTATTCAATTTTTGTTTAATTAGTTCAACACGCAAACTCCCACTAGATCATCATCAGTCCGAGCAGGCTTCGATGATGGATAGTAAATAATAGATTTTGATGAATTTATATACATTCATCTTCGGTTCTTTCTTTCCATTTGGGGTCATTGCCAACATCTGTGAGTCATACCTTAGAGCTGCAACGTCTGGATGAAGAACTGCATTCTCTATTACAACGTGTAATATTTTCAGATATTTCATTGAAAGTTGATCAGACAGGCAATTGAACTGCCCAATCCATTTCTTATTACAAAGGATTCTTATTTTGTGTAACATAATCAAACTTGATAACTAGGTAACATAAACCAAAGACATGAAATTACAAAGCTTAAATTGCTTTGTTTTTATGCAATCTTTGCTTATTTAGTTCATCACTCAAACTCCCACTAGATTATCATCAGTCTGAGCAGGCTTCTATGATGGATAGAAAAAAAGGGATTTTGATGACTTTGTATTGAGAGAAACCTCCTCCTTCAGTAGCTTATTCCGTTCATCTTCAGTTCTTTACTCCCCGCTTGAAGTCATTACCAACATCTGTAAGTCAAGCCTCAGAGCTGCAACGTCGAAAACATTCTCACCTTGAGGATAAAGAATTGCATCCACTATTATCACCTTCCCATTCTTCTCAGGCAGAGCTTTTTTGCAATTCTTCAGGATTTCAAGGCATTCGGCGTCGCCCCAATTATGCAATATCCACTGTAATTGAAATTATAGATTATTAAATCACATCAATTAGCATCAATTTAAATATTCCATTAATATATATAGGATTAATATAGATATAATACATATATATGTTATATTTGCCTCCGAATTTTTGAATTAAGAGGTACCTTGAGAAAAATTGCATCGGCATGGGGAACAGTGGCAAACATGTCACCGCTTAATATGAGGATGTGCATTGACGATCTCGGCCATGGCTGCTCCTGATCCTCCAACATCAACGATTGAGCCATCATTATTGAACCCATCTTTGTAGTACATTAGAACCGCATTCATAGCAAGCTTAGAGTTAGAGGCCACTGCTTCACCAAATATCTTTTCGAATTCATAATTTTTTGATAGGAAATCATATAAAGTTGAGCCATGTGCCCTAGAAAACCCACATGCTCCACCTTCAGCTACACTCCTAGTAACGCAGTTCCAAGAAGCCAGGACGCATGGATGGGTTCCAAGAAGCAAATAAGACACGAGGCTTACTTCTGACTCCCACTTGGTAAGAAGCCATTTATAAGAATTGGCGAGGCCATACATGATGTCTCCACTCTCTTTATCAATGGTAGCATCGAAAACCTCTTGCAGGAAAGAAATCTCATTACACGTGAAAGACGATCCATGTCAAGGGTTGGGAAGGGAATGCAAGCGGCAATTTGAGACAAAGTCATGGGATGGGAGTTAAGTGCGTCCGCAACGCCAAGCTCCACAACACACCTCAAAGCCATGCTTTCCACAAAGTTATCCAAGAATTGTAGTGTCTGAGCTTGCTCTTGCAGCATAGCTTCTTCGCCAATATCCACTGTACTTGACATTATCTATCTTCGTTCCGTCCCCTAATTCATGACCTGATAGTCCTGAATTGCTGTAAATTATATAGATGGATTACTTGGAGCTTTGGCGTACGTATTAACGCCAATTACGAAAAAATCGGTTGCATCATGCCGAGTTGCGGCTGGCTTAATTTATGGTTGCGTGCTTAATTTCACCTTGCATTTGTTACCTAATTTATGGTTGCGTGCTTAGTTTCACCTTGCATTTGTTACTCTTTTAATGGTAACGTAGCCTTTTTCATGAGTTGTCATTGGCCTGTATTTTTTTTTTGGGGTAAGCAGAGAAATTTTATTGAATGAAGTCTGATCCAAAAGCAGGAAACACTTAAAGATCAGAAGAACCGAGAACCAAGTTACATGACAAAGTAGACAGCAAGAACATGTTGCTAACAGGACAGGAGCACTGAAAAAAAGAAGCAAATAAACAACTGCACTTCAAAGGAGAATGGAAGCCTCAAAAACAAACAAAGTCTACCACAGAAGAGGCAAACGAACTACCTAAAGGCACCAGCATTAGCTAGAGAATCGGCAAAACCATTGCCTGACGGAAGATCTTTGAAAACTGCACCGATCCAATCTTCTGCACCAGCGAGTCAATTTCACAAAGAGTCGACCAATGGTTCCACGGTCTAAGAGAAGAGTTTGAGCACCAACCAATAGCCAACTCAAAATTACAAAAACATTTCCAATCCTTGTTTGATCGCAAGCAGTTCAGCGAAGCAAGGATCTTGAAAAACCAGGGGGCCAGCAGAGATGGCGACAACACGACAATCTGAATCTTTGAGGACACCTCCACAACCGGACTTACCGTAGTTTTTTTGATAAGCATAGATTTTATTAACAATAAGATTGGCTCCAGGAAGAGATAATTTTCACGGATGCCTTGGCCAAACAGAACACCTAAACCAGCTAACAGATACAGAGGCATCATAACAGAGTACTCTGGACAGCTAAAAACAGAACAACGCCTTCTAAATAGAAAGCAACACAAAGCTATAAACTTGGAAGACAAAAATTAGAAGCTGATAAAGAAAAACCCACTTTGAAGACACCAGCCTCAAAAGGAAACAACAATCACTGATGGCAGAAAGCCAAGGCAGCTACCGAAGCTTAGCTAGAAAGGGAGTCTCCTTCTTGCACCATGTTCCATTCAAACCGGCCAGCTACAATGACCAAGGGAGCCTTACCGTAGTTACTAAACACTGAAACATCAACATTAAATTTCAAAAACCCGACTGCAGGAGGAAGCCAAGTGATGCACCTTCAAAAACCCGACAGACTTACCGTCATTGGCCCGTATTAATTTGGTTGCACATGCTTGCTAATTGGTTGAATGAGACAGGTGGAGGATCACGGACGGATCTACCTATCGGGGTGTGGTGATATAACTATACGACCGAATAAATTGTTTCTGCATACATTTCATTTGTATATGCTGTTCTTTCAATGGTTGCGTAGTCTTTTCCGTGAGCTGCCACTACCCACTGGCCTGTATTAATTTGATTGCATCTGCTTTCTGATTGACTGAATGAGACAGGGGAGGATAGGGTGGTTGTCATTGATTCTGCTAGATATCTTTAGGAAGCAAAACTAGAATCAGAATCAGATCCCACAATCACGTTTTTAAATCCCATTCTGTCCTCTTGACAGTCCAGTGAATAAAGGAGTTGAATGGGATGTAGTGCAGCCACTCATCCCAGCATATAGCTTTAGTACTTCTACACTTTCTAGATGTAATATTGTATTTCCTCAAACCTGGGCAAAGCATATTTGACTCCGAATCTGATGAAGATGGGAGCAAAGAAAGCAAGAGATCCATTGTTACGACTGCATGTGACCTCCTAAGGAATTCCTTTTTAATGGTTGAATAATCAAAACAAGAACCTTTATAGAAGTCAGTGATCAAGCAATTATTTTTCAAAATTAAATGACTAAAATAAAAACACAGCTAAAAATTATGTGATCACATGTGTAATTTACCTAATATATTAAATTATGATGTATATAATTGTCATTGTTTTTTTTTAGATGGAGAATAAGAGGGTAAAATGCAACATTTTATAATATACACACACACATGCATATGTATGTCTTTGCTTTTTTTTGTTAACTTATATTTATAAATTATATGTTATAACTATAGGAAATAGTTAAATTTATTATCCCAAATTCATGGACTATATATGTACCATCACGTAATAATAAGTTCATTAATTGTTTATGCACATGAATGGATGTGAAGTAGTTAAAAAATAAATCTCATATTGATTATATCGTCATACTAATATATGAAACTTATATACAGCAGTATGTATAAATCTCTTCTATTATCAATTAGTTCATATATAAGTTACCCATCACAAAGTTTTGACATGTTATATCATTGTTTGGCATGGTAATTATCAACGAAAGTCCAATTCTTGATTGCTTTCATTGTGTTTATTAAATATTATAATTGAGATCAATCAAATTTCAAAAACATATATATGATCCTTTAAATAAAAGAGTAAACTTTTAAGCTATTAAAATTTGAGAAAGAATTATATGAAACAATACTCCATGTCAGCATATAATTAATGTCTGTTCCATTCAAATCATACCAAATAATCATATTATTAGAAAATGTCAACTATTTATTATACATAATATATGATAATTAAATAGTGAATATTTATTTTAATAGATTCATTAATGATTCTAATAACAAATAATTTCTTTTTCTTATATTTTGATTATGTAATATGATTTAAATGGAAAAAAATAAATTATATTGACATAGAGTAACAATTTTATACAATTATTTTTCTTAATTAAATATTTTAGTTTTCAGTAATTGAACGAGCCACCAAAATTTGATGGTATATATCTACTGGCCGCTAAATATTAGAGCAATTATTAACTTCATCAACCATTAATTTTGCATAGTAAAAGCTCTAACAAATTTCTTTAATTTTTGCCTACTCTTCACTAGTTTTCTATTGAAATTTTGGATGGTATTAATGAATCGATAAGCTCAATAACATGAATTTCTAATTGTAAGCAGCAGTCTTTTTTTTTAACATCAATGCTTTTCTCTGATGTATCACTGGCTTCTTATCTTCTGTTCTGTTTTCTCTGAAGTTGCTTGTGGTCTTCCTCAGGTTTTGGTTTCTATCAGCAGTTTTTTTCCTAAAGTTGTTTAGCTTTTGATTGTTCAAGGTTTTTGCGTGGTCCCCTTTGTAAAGGGTTTTATCAGCTGTATTTTAAAGTTAAATATCAATGAAAATGGATCTTTTGACTGAGCAAAATATATATATATATATATATATATATATATCATCTAATTAAGTTAATGTAAGTAATATAAGTAAGAAATCAATAAGAAAGTTTCATAAAATTTATCATACAACAATTAATAAAGCAGAAGGATGGAAACCCTACTACAATATTTAGAAACAAAGTAAACTAAAACTAAGCCATGACACCCTATACCTAGAGAAAAATCTTTAAAAACTTATTATATTGGCATGCCTAAGGGCTAAGCCTATCTAAAAGAAGAAATATAATGCTAAAGAAACCATGAAAAAAACTCCCATGTTTGATTGCTTGATAGTTGTTGCCAATGAGCAGTCCTTCTTCTTCTTCTTCTTCTTCTTCTTCTTCTTCTTCTTCTCTTTTTTCTCCTCCTTCTCCTCCTCCTTTTTCTCTTTATCTGATTCGGAAGACAGCTGGCGAGACTCTGCAAGAGGTGGTGAAGATGGTTTTGCATGTAATTTGCTGCTGCTGCTTCGGCTGGCCACGATGGGTTTTGAGGGTGTTGCTAGTCGGAAACGAGAATGGCAGGTGATGGTCAGAGAGTGTGGGTTGAGGCATTGAAGTGGAAGCAAAATTCAGCAAAACAATGTTCAAAAGGAGGATACCAAGTGCTGGGCTTAACATCTTTGCCGTGGTGTTAGCTTGCTTGCTGCTGCAGCCTTTGGGTGACAATTAATTGAGAGAGTGTAACGACTTACGAGGCAGAGGCTTTGGCTTTGGTTGGATGGTTATTTCTATATATAGTAATTAAGGAGTCGAGGAGCGGTACTAGGGTTTTATTATCAATTAATTTATATACTAATTAACTTTGACTGTCAATTCCTCTTAGTATATTCATAGAATCATAGTTATCGCTCATCATTGTTATTATTAATGAAAACTTTCCAAAGAAGGCCTGGTAATATTAGCACATATAATAGAAAGCTTATTATTTTCTCCCTTTAAATGAGGTATTTATCTTTTCTTCTATTTTTTTATTTCTTAATGTCAACACAAATTATATCATGCTCTTTTTTTCACACTTAGATGCACTACTTATTCTTTGAAACATGTTCATTATTCATGATTTTTTTTACTTTATTTTTTATACACTAACTGTGATTTTTTAACTTCACAACATGTTAAGAAATTAATTATTATATCATTCCAACAAAATTATCTATAAAATTTAAAAACTCAAAGAAAAAGTTAAAAACTTTAAGTTTGAATTTTTCATAAAATAATTAATTTATTATCAATTGATTTTAAATTAAATCATTTACTCAAAAGTTTGACATATAAGACAAAATTTTTCGAAATAATCTATATCATCTTGAAATTTCAAAATTTTGCAGAAATTCCACAATCACCTTATTAATACCATGTCAGTATGAGCAATGTTAAATCAATGAAAATAACAGTGATATTTTAACTCTGTTAACAATTGAATTGAATTAAAATTCACTAACACTTTCTAGATGTAATATTGTATTTCCTCAAACCTGGGCTAAAGCGTATCTAACTCTGAATCTGATAAAGATGTGGGAGCTAAGAAAGCAAGAGATCCATTGTTGCGGCTGCATGCGACCTCCTAAGGAACTCCTTTTTTAATAGATGAATAATCAAAACAATAACATTTATAAAAGTCGGTGATCAAACCATTATTTTTCAAAATTAAATGAGTAAAATCACTCTGAAAAATCATTCGGATAAATTTTCATATAATAATTAATAAAGCAGGAGGTTGGAAAACCTATGATAGGTCCCAGTCAATAGCCAAGTAAACAGCCAAGAAAAAATAAAAGAACTTGTTCTGCTTGGGGCGAGAACTTTACCACAGATTTTCTTAATGGATAAATTCTTGCCTTACAACCAAGAATGATAGTGGTTTAAATACAAAAACAATAACTCCTTAGCCTAAAATCACGTTGCCACAACAGCAACATGGCCATGATATCTAACCAAATCATGCCAAGTATTATTTGCAAAAAATCAAGGAAATAAACAACCAACTACTTATTCAATTTGACTCCTTCTTTCCCACGACCATGCAATCAACCCAAGTATCTCGGGTTTGGCTTAGGAGCCCTCCTCGACCTGCGAGTCCTATCAATACCCTCTTCCGCAAGAACGAGCTTGTCCTCAAGCTCAAAGGTAGGAAATTGCTGCTGCAACAAAGCCGTTGTTTCCCATGTGGCTTCCTCCTCGGGCAGGTGTTTCCAACTCACTAAATGTTCAGTGACGAATGCACCATTTCTTTTAACCCAACGCTGATCTAGCACTTTGTGTGGCTCCAACACAAGATTTCCTTCATCTGATACAGGTGGGACATCGTTAGAAGTTTCGGTTTGAGTGCCGTATACTTCTTTAAAAGGGAGACATGAAATGTTGGATGGATCCTTGCTGAGGTTGGCAATTGCAACTCATAAGCGACTACTCCTATCTTTCGCAGCATAGGATAAGGGCCAAAGTACCTTGCTGCCAATTTTTGTTGTGCCCGTTTGAACACACTTTGCTGCCTGTAAGGATGTAATTTAAGTAAAACCAAGTCCCCTATCTCAAAGGATAGATCCTTACGTTTTGTATCTACCGTTTGCTTCATTCGATTATTGGCTTGCTCCAAATTGACCTTGAGTCGCTTTAATAGTTCTTCCCTGTGAGATAATATCTGTTCCACTTCATGTACTTGGGTTGTTCCCTCGGTATAACCAGGAATGGTTGGGGGCAAGCGACCATATAGTGCTTCAAATGGTGTCATCTTTGTTGAAGCATGAAAAGTTGTATTGTACCAATATTCTGCCCAAGAAAGGTACCGACTCCAAAGGCGAGGCCATTGATGCACAAAACATCGAAGATACTGTTCCAAACAGCGATTTGTAACTTCCGTTTGGCCGTCAATTTGTGGGTGGTAGGAAGAACTTGGCTTGAGCTTTGACCCTGATAATCTGAAAAATTCTTGCCAGAATTGGCTCATGAAGATTGGGTCTCTATCACTCACAATGGAGCGTGGCATCCCATGCAGTTTGATGATGTTGTCCACAAATGTTTCAGCTACAATCTTTGCTGTGAATGGATGAGAAAAGGTATGAAATGGGCAGACTTACTTAAACGGTCCACTACAACCAGTATTGTGTCTTTGCCTCCTGACTTTGGCAAGCCTTCGATGAAGTCTACCAATATCCTCCCATATTTGGTTTGGAACAGGTAACGGTTGTAAGAGACCTGCTGGTGGTGAGCAATCAGCTTTCACCCATTGGCAAACTTCACAATGATGAATATATTCTTGCACCGACTGGAACATGTTGATCCAATGAAATTGCTGTCTCCGCCTTTTGTATGTGCGAAGTACCCCGGAATGTCCACCAATGTTGGAGCTATGGACCTCATACAATATGCGAGCTCGAAGTGCAGGGTCAGCAGGAACCACTACTCGTCCTTTGTAAATCAACAATCATCCCTCCATGTAAAATTAATAAAATGGCCATTTTCCATTTGTTTTTTAATTCCCTGGACATACTCATCCTCCTTGGATTTGTGCCTGATTTCATTCCAAATTTGCACATTAGATATATAAATTAAACAAAGGATAGGGCTATCACCTCGTCTCGATAATGCATCTGCCGCTCCATTGTCTTTCCCAGGCGATAAAGTATTTCATAATCATACCCCAATAGCTTAGCCACCCATTTTTGCTGCTCTGGTGTTGCAACCTTTTGCTCCAAGAAAAATTTAAGGCTGCGCTGATCGGTTTTGATATAGAACTTTCGCCCCAACACATATGGCCTCCATAATCGAACAGCTTCTACAATTGCTAGCATCTCTCTTGCATAGATTGACCATGATTTCTTGGTGACCCCCAGGCTCTACTCATGAAAGCAATTGGCCTATTTTGTTGAGTTAATACAGCACCAATCCCCTCCCCTGAAGCGCTGTCTCGATAGTAAACGGCTCGGTGAAGTTGGGCATGGCCAAAATCGGTGTAGTTGTCATGGCTTGTTTGAGGGCATGAAATGTTTTCTCTGCTTCGTCACTCCATTTAAAATTCCCCTTTTTTAACAGGTTGGTTAATGGTCGTGCAATCTCACCATAGCCTTTCACAAATTTATGGTAGTAACCCATAATTCCTAAGAAGCCACGAAGCTCAGTGATGCTGGAAGGTCTTGGCCATGCTAGCATTGCTTCAATTTTCTTGTGGTCTACCTTCACACCATTTGGGGTAACAATGTGGCCAAGATACTCGAGCTCTTGCTTGCCAAAGCTACATTTGTTCAGCTTTGCAAGAACTTGTGTTGTTGAAGGATGGCCAAGGTTGTGCGTAAATGTTCCAAGTGAAGCTCCCATGTAGGACTGTAGACCAAAATGTCGTCAAAGAAAACAAGAATAAATTTTCTTAAATGAGAACGAAAAATTTCATTCATCACCGATTGGAAGGTTGAGGGTGCGTTGCACAATCCAAAGGGCATCACCATATACTCATAGTGTCCATTGTGGGTCCGAAAAGCCGTTTTGTGCACATCATTTGGTTGCACTCTAATTTGATGGTACCCCGCCCTTAGATCAAGTTTGGAAAAATATGCCGCACCATATACTTCATCTATCATGTCCTCAATAGTTGGGATGGGGAAACGATCTTTGATAGTCACCATGTTAAGAGCCCGGTAATCTGTACAAAATCTCCATGTGCCGTCTTTTTTCTTCACAAGCAACACCGGTGAAGAGAAGGGACTTGTGCTTGGCCTGATTAAACCCGATTGCAACATCTCATTCACTTGTTTCTCAATTTCTTCCTTTTGAAAGTGGGCATATCGATATGGTCGAACATTGACAGCTTCTGTTCCTTCCTTCAAATTAATGGCATGCTCAATTTTCCTCCTTGGTGGTAAGCCGTCGGGCTCCTAAAAATATTTTGGAATTTTCTGAGCAGTGCTTGCAAGTCTGGTGGATTGGCTTCACCATGGCTTAGTTCCATGGCCTGAGGGTATATCATGAACATCATTTGCTGCTGCCGTACTTCTTTAGTCAGCCCATGCAGTGACTTTGTTTGAATGGTCTGTGCTTTAATACCCTGCAAACATTTCTTTGTTGCTTCCCACTTAAATGTCATGGTTAGCTCCTTCCAGTCACAACTAATAGTTCTCAATAATGCAAGCCATTGTATACCCAATACCAAATCGACTCCATATAAAGGTATAGCAAAGAAGTCAATTAAAAATTTGGTACCTTGTAAATCAACCGCAATTTGTTTAAATTTTCCTTCACACTTCAGCTGCTCCCCATTTGCCACCCGCACCTTAAAAGATTTGGTCACTGTACACTCAAACATAGTTGATCTGCCACCTTCTCATTGATGAAGTTATGTGTGGACCCGGTGTCAATAAGTGCAACTAAGTCAGTGGAGCCAATCCTCACCATAACTCGTATGGTTTTTGGAGCCGTCCACCCGGTTAAAGCATGCAATGTTATCCCAGGTTCTACATCTTCTACACGAGCTTCTTCCCATTCAGTGGTTGTGTTCTCGCTCTCATCACCCTCTTGCCATTCTAGCAACAATAATTGTGACCCGTTGCATTTGTGCCCTGTGGTGAATTTCTCGTCACATGAAAAATATAATCCTTGAGCTCTTTTCTTTTGCATATCCTCCCATGTCAATCTTTTGGCCGATTGATTTCTTGTGGATGAACTAGCCCCAAAATTTGAAGCTCGATTAGCCATATTTGAAAAGGTCTTCCTCACTTTTTGCAACTGTTCATCCCTCATTCGCGCCATTCCGAAAGCATCTTTGATAGTCTTGGGTTTGAATAGCCGAATACCATCAGCAATCTCAGGTTTTAAACCGCCCATGAATGTGCCTACCAGTGCTTTTTGTGTCCACCCTCTCACGCGATTGCCCAAGCGTTCGAATTCCCGCAGATAGTCCCTCAATGAACCAGCCTGTTTGATGCGAGATAACGCCTCATCAAAGTCCTCAGCTTCGGTTGGCCCGAACCTGGTCCGAACCTCATCCTCAAAATCACTCCACGTGATGTCTTTCCCTTCCTCTTGGAGAGCCTTCTTAAGCCATTGCCACCATTGATTAGCATCACCTTCAAGGTGAAAGGTAGCTAACCGCACCTTATCTCCCTCATCGATGCTCTGAAATTCACAAAACTGATTGACTCAGTCGAGCCACACCGTTGGATCATCTCCTCAAAACTTAGGGAATTCAAGTTTGGTGAGTTTAGATAGAAATGGCTTGCTGTTCTCACCGAAATCCCTTTTGGGACGGGATTGGATTTCATGACTAGCGACACCGGATGATCCTTGGCTTGACATGATTGTCTCTATGAGCTTTAGAATTGTTCCCTCCAGCCGGTCAATCTTAGAATTCATTCCTAACTCGATTTTCTGCATTCCATCATGGATTCCTCCAATTTCTTTCTCTAGAGCTTCGATACGATCTTTGTTAGTTGCTATAACCTGGGCTCTGATACCAATGATAGGTCCCAGTCAGTAGCCAAGTAAACAGCCAAGAAAAAATAAAAGAACTTGTTCTGCTTGGGGCGAGAACTTTACCACAGATTTTCTTAATGGATAAATTCATGTCTTACAACCAAGAATGATAGTGGTTTAAATACAAAAACAATAACGTCCTTAACCTAAAATCACGTTGCCACAACAGCAACATGGCCATGATATCTAACAAATCATGCCAAGTATTATTTGTAGAAAATCAAGGAAATAAACAACCAACTACTTATTCAATTTGACTCCTTTCCCACGACCATGCAATCAACCCAAGTATCTCGGGTTTGGCTTAGGAGCCCTCCTCGACCTGCGAGTCCTATCAACTACTACAATATTATAGCAACAAAATAAACTAAAACTAAGCCATGACACCCTTTATTTTAAGAAAGAACCTTAAAAGCTTACTATATTGGTATGCCTAAGGGCTAAGCCTATCTAAAAGATGAAGAATAATGCTAAAGAAACCATGAAAAGAACTCCCATGTTTGACTGCTTGATAGTTGTTGCCAATGAGCAGTCCTTCTTCTTCTTCTTCTTCTTCTTCTCCTCTTTTATCTCCTCCTTTATCTCCTTCTCCTCCTCCTTTTTCTCTTTATCCGATTCCGAAGACAGCCGCTGAGACTCTGCAAGAGGTGGTGAAGATGGCTTTGTAGGTAATTCGCTGCTGCTGTTCTGCTGGCCATGATGGGTTGCGAGGATGTTGCTAATTGGAAACGAGACAATGGCAGGTGATTGTCAGAGACTGTGGTGTGGGGCATTGAAGTTGAACCAAAATTCAACAGAACAATGGCCAAAAGGAGTATGCAAAGTCCTGGGCTTAACATCTTTGCCATGGTGTTTGCTTGCCGCTTGCAGCCTTTGGTTGAGAGTGTTATGACTTACGAGGCAAAGGCTTTGGCTGGACGCATATTTCTATGTATAGAAATTAGGGAGTCGAGGGGCACTAGGGTTTTATTATTTTTCTGATTTAGCAATTAATTTGTATACTAATTAACTTTGGCTATTAATTCCTCTTATTTTAGTCATAGAATCATAGTTTTTTTTGGTTCATAGAATCATAGTTGTTCATCATCATCATATTATTATTATTATTATTATTGAAAACTTTCCAAAAAAGGCCCGGTAATATTAGCATATATAATAGAAAATTTATTATCATCCCCCTTTAAGTGGGATATTTATCGCATCATATTATTATTATTATTATTATTATTATTATTATTGAAAACTTTCCAAAAAAGGCTGGTAATATTAACATATATAATAGAAAATTTATTATCATCTACCTTTAAGTAGGATATTTTATCGTCTCCTTTACCTTTTTAATGTCAGCACGCATTATGTTACGCTCTTTTTTCCTTCTTTTTTTTCACTAGATGCACAGCGCTACTTGTCCTATATAACATGTAATTTTTCATTATTTTTTACTTTATTTTTATGTACCAGCAATTATTTTTTAACTTCACAACCAATCCAGTTTAAGAAACTATTATATATTTTATTTTTTAATTAATTTTTTAAATTTATTTTGAAAGACATATATTACACCCACCAAAATTATCAATAAAATTTAAAAACCCGCCGAAATAGTTAAAATCCTTTTAGGTTCAATTTAAAAAAATTTTTAATTTATCGATTTTGATTGTAAACTAAAAGTTTTGCATATTAGACGAACTTCTCGAAATAATCAATGTCGTCCTGAAATTTCAAAATTTTGTGAAAATTCCAAATTCATCCTTATAAATAGCATGCAGTATGAATCCATGATCAATGTTACATCAATGAAAATAACAGCAGCATTTTAACTCTGTTAACAATTGAATTGAATTAAAATTCACAGTCTCGAATAAGTTAAGAATAATATCACTTACAGTGATATCTAAGAGTAACAACAAACAAGTAACAGGCATGTATTAAAAATTTAAATAGAGAAGTAAAATTATATAAGAAGAGATTGAGGGAAGAGGTTGACAAATCATAATGAAGCTGTTAACTTATATTTATGAAACCCAACCAAAGTAAACTGCAGAAATTTTTTTCTTTTAAGTTCGTGCAATCATTCACCTATGGTCTATAATTGATTTACCACAATATGAAAGTAGATGAAAATAAATTATATTTTCATACAACATATAATCATCTAACCGTGCTCAATAAATGCTTAGGCCTCACCGGATTGTAAAATACGTTGAAACTTGTACCTCACAAGTTGGCACCAATTCGCTACATAACCAAACCGACTGTGAAAGTCATGCCAGCACCCCTGCACCAACCCTCTGCCCAAATTGCCGATTGCCCCATAGCCACAGGCAATTAGCAAGGAAGTATCCAATTCCCTTGTTCTGCTGCTTCCCAAAGATAGGAGTAATAGCATAAGATCCGGTTCATAAGTTACCAACATCTAAGGTCTTGATCATCCTTCGATGCCAGATTGCGGTCTCTGGATCAAATCTCAGCTCCCATGTAGGCCAGTAGTGCAAATCCTGCTTCAACGTTAAAACTCGAGGCTTGCCATTCAAATGGACTGTCCTCACTCGAACAAACTCCCCGTGTTCCAGTTCCTGTTTACATAGGAGGAGCATGCAGTTATTATTCAAGTAAACTAAACAAAGGAAGAAATTTAAAAAACAATAAAACTCGATAAAACTAAAACCCTCATCTTCCAAATAACCTGCTCCAAAGAGCTTTAAAAAGTGAAATTTGAAGGCTTTCAATCCATCTCAAAGCCACATTCATAAAAATAATTTTTGAACATAGAACCCAACCTTTATTCCCTCCGTCTACCCTTCTTTGTTACAATATACAAATGGGGAAAAATAGAAGCAAATAGGCTTACCTTAGTCACATTAACAAAAGCATCTAAATCAGGAGTTGGTTTTCCATTAACTTCAACAATCCACTGTAGAGCATATAACCCATATCTATGAACAGGACTACCATGACACCACCTGAGAAAAGAACAAATTGTTACGAGAAATACCCAACAAACAAAGCATTATAAGTGTAACTTCTGTTAAAAAGAAACTGTCATCCTCACAATATAGGAGATAATTCTTCAGTATAAAGTCAGTTATTCACAATATGAATACGTGTGTGGGTGAGTGTGTATATATGACTATGCAGTAAAACAATGCTTTCCAATACAAAACACCAGAATTTTTTAATTGGATTTTTAATGTAATTCTCAGCAGCCCAACTCAAATAACACTTGCTAGAGTATTAGACAAGGCCCTTAGTATGGCGTAGGGTCCCTTCATTCTTAAAACTAGCGTGTGAAGATTTATTAAAAAAATTTCATAAAAAGGGACTTACAAGCAAAATTTGGTAACCTAGCAGATATTTAACTAATGTAAGAACAAAAAAGGAAAGATGAACCATCTCTTTTTTTTTAGGGTCAGAGATTGGGCAAGATCAAGCTTGAAGATTGGAAAACAGTAGCCATACTTGTTTTTCTCTTTTCAAATGAGTAAAACCCCTCTTATTGACAAGAAAATATCAAGATGGTGCCTATATTTCTTATCCAGCATGTATCTTAAGTGAAGTTGTACTTATTAGCTCATTACCTTAGAACTTTCAGAAAAGTTGGATAAATACATACTAATTATTTGTCAAATGCAGTTACATTAAACATCAAAATGCTTCTGTGAATCAATCAAAAAGAGATTCAACAAATTCTAAAAGGAATCTGATTGTCACTCCCTCACAATTAGGAGCTTATAAACAGCAATCTATTAATATATGTCAGATCCAAAAGCCATCAATCCATGACAACCATGTTTTCTAGAAAAACATCAAAAAATACAGGTTAAAGTAGCTTGATATCATGTTTTTAAAATTAAATGTCAATTGCAGCCCTGAGCAATAAACTTGCAAGCATTTTTCCACCTTCAGGTACGTTCATGAGTTTGCTTGTTAAGGAATTCACTTAACATATCGAGGCCAAAAATGGTTCCGCTGATTGCTATGTTCCCAACCTTACTTTCCAATTTCCAACTAAAATGAATATGAAAACTTTTTTCTACCAAATAAAAAGAACCCTTACCGTGCCACATAAACACCATGCCCTTCTTCAGGAAGATATCCAAGAGCACGAACAGCTGGATGAGGATCCTGAACAATACACCCACACCAATTAATCACCCGTGCTGTGCCATTCCCATCCCTAACATCTGTCCCCACAAGAAGATCAATTTCATGTCCCTGGAAAACAAGAAATTAAAAGAAAATGAGGCAAAATTGTTTCAACATTTACATATTAGTTTTAATAAAACTTCAGTCAAATTAATAATAGTAATAATTACAAAGTGGAAAAAAGAAATAGATAATCTTTCCGCCCGTATCTATTTACTTGCCTGACGAAAAATTGTCATGTTAAGGTTCCCACCGCCGTCAGCGTTGTCCAATGCTTGACAAACATTTTCTATGTCTCGAAAGCAAGTAACTGGCTCTTTATTTACTGCTAAAACCATGTCACCTTGTTCTAATAAATTTTCAGCTCTTGATCCCGCCAAACAACCTTTAACACGTAAAACTTGACGTCGAACTGGATCTTTCTTGACCAGGTCCTAAAAGAATACCAACTAATGTGACAATGCGATGTGATCATATGGAACTGACAAAAGGATATTAATAGAAAACTGCAAAAAATATGTTCTGACGTGTTTTAGTATTGCCAAGATCCTGTTTCAAAAAAAAATGCCAAACAAAATCTATGGAGTAAAGAAACAAATAAACATACTTGGATCCAGTCATCACTCAATCCAAAGCTTCTGGCCTTTGAAAGCAAAGTAGGATAAAGTTCAACCTCTAAGATCCTGACAAGTGGCATCGGCCTTTTGATACCATTTATGAGAAGAGGCGGTCCATTAGCACCAGATATGATCTTGTCAAGAACTTGGCTTATTGCATAAACTGGGATGCCTCTCACAAATTGGTGATCTTCAGATGTATTGCAACCAAATTTCAGCTGAAATCAATGATAGCGGGCATCAAAATACATGGGCATAGTGGAGTTTATCCAAAGGTCTAACTATTAGAAGACACTTCGTTTTTTTTTTTCTTTTCTATATTTCTTGGTCAGAGTGGAAACCTGTGTTGAAAAGCTTCCCCAGATTGCCTGAACCCTTCCATGCTCATCTGTTAGCACGCCCGAGAATGAACTACCAAAATCTGGAAAAAAAGTACAGGACGCATTTTATACATTAAAACCAGCACCTGGGTAAAATTATGATTCCACCATAAGTAATGGCAACAAACATACCAGTATCAAGCTCAATTACTTCCATATTTGTTGCTCTGTACCGTGGACAGTCAGCAGAGCCAATGTTCAGAGCAGCACATGGATTGGTCACAACTGATTTCCTAGATGTTGCTTGTAAGCTTCTACTTAAACCAACAAGATAGACTGAATCCCCACGACGTAATGCAGGCTCTGTCTCAAATATAACACAAGGTAAGTACTTGCTGCAAGAAGTCTTGCGGCATTTTACCAGCAAAAATTAACAGAAAACACAAAATAAGGAAATCAATATTAACTTTCCCACCCAGCCCCTGTTTCAATGCAGAACTGAGAACAGACTTCCTTTTAAAAAAATGGACTTTTAAGAATGTAACACTAATCTTTTCACCCTTTTGTCATCAATTCCCAACCAAAATTTCTGGTCATGATGAAGCATATAGTATATTTATAAGAACAAAAAAGGGCAAACCTGGTTGCATAGGAGAAATATAAGCTGTAATAATACATCTAATGATCAAACTATAGAGTAATTGCAAAGTAGAACCTACCAGGAAGTAGTTCTGCAGCACGAACCACCGAAGCACCAACAGGCCCTAGAGCTGAGGGGTCATATGCAACTAAAGCATAATTGTGAACAGGGTGAAGAAAAACAACCTGCAGTTAAAAATAGTAAAATCAAAAAAATAAGCTTTGTTTTTTCAATGCTGTTTCAAAAAATAGCATACCTCTCCAGGAATTTCAATTGGATAAGCAGCAAAAGACAGCATCACATCTGAGGCGCAAATTGCCACTGTATTCTTGTCAACAGCAACTAAACCCATACTATGAGAATGATATATAATGACACCAGTCCCGAAAAAATGTTGTGAATGAACACCATCAAGCATGCATGATGGTGGCACATGAACCTGCAAGCATGAAGATCAACTTAGGTTGCTCTAATGAGAAAAATGAGAGGAGAAACAATCACCAACAATAACAATCTCAACAACAATCATGAAACTCGTGCAGTATAACAAACATAGAAGAATGACTCATGACTTAAAGACAGTGGGAACATCATCTATCACCATCAAACTTATGTCATGACAGAAATAATTAACAAAAAGGAAGGGTCAAACTGGGTAGTTCATCAATCAACAGATATTGTTACCTCAAACATTACAAGAGTAGGCTCTATTACTCGTTCAGCAATGGAAGCATTAGCTGCTGCAGCTGTTGCACCTTGATAGTCCCTTAACACAGCATTTTCCATGGCACTGTTATTCTCTGACTTAACTTCAACAGATTCATTCAAGGAACCGTCAGCAACAACTCCTTCAGATGACATATCCTCTTCCACTCGTCTTTTTTTTGAACCAATACCTGTTTCATCCTGAGAATGCAACTCGGTAGAAGCTTGCTCACAACTAGTTTCCATACTAGTAACACCATCAGTCAACTCTTGGAGGTTATCTTGATGAATGTGTTCCATATGAGTAGCCTCACCATTAATCCCAGAAGTTGGCATCATGGACTCTGGCTGAAAGGCAGGCTTTGCCGTCCATAAACCTGAGCTGTCATCACGAGTGTATATCTGCGGAGGTGCATACCATTCATGGCGATCAACCGTGACCAAGACAGACTGTACCCAGCAACAGAATCAGAGAGATAAACAAATAGCATGGATAATCTCGCTTGAAACAAAACCAGTACACATCCACAGAGCAAACAAATAGCATACAGATAGAATGCTGGCACCCAGAGGCAGAGAGAGGAGCAAGGCAAGGGAGGGAAAAGAGCATCAAAGAAGAAATAGAAGGAATAACATGAAAGCAAATCAGAAAAATGATGAATCATAACTTCCACCATTCACTTGAAAAGATAGGACAAAAATCACTTTCATAATAAATAACAGCAACTGCTATCCTGACTACATTTTTGGTTCTAAATACTTAAAATTTAACCATTCAAAATAACCTGTGAAGCTTGTAAGTTTTCAGAACTTAATATAGAGCAGCTCAAATTCTAACATTATTTGGCTCAGTAAAACTGAAATGAGGTTTGACCAGATCCAATAACCCAGATCAAGACCCTATCACAATCATTCCTTTCAAAATTCTAAACAGATATTGGAAGTTGGAGCACATTGGTTTTGGGTCAAAGAAATTTAGAATCATGCAGTGAAGTCAAGACACACACACACCAGTGTATTCCATCTATTGTTAAAAATACCTATGGAATAAGAGTAAACCTGACCCATTCAATTTGCCAAAAAAAATTCAAAATTCATGAATAGCTTATATGCAAAATTTTCAACCACTGCAGTTTGTAGAAAAATAAGCATTATGTGAAACTGGATAGTCGTCATCATCATCAAAACCTTTATCCCAAGAGATTGGGGTAGGTGAAACTGAATAGTCCAACAATAAAATACCTTTCTCCGATGGCGATCCATGTAGCTTATATATTCTAGAGGAACCCGAGCACCCCGAGACAGCTTAGATAGAACAGAGATTAGATCCTCAAGTTTTGATATCTCCTCACCAGCAAACTTCTTAATGATGGCATGACGAGGAACAGCAGCTCTAAATAGCATATATCTGCAACAGATGAAAACCTAACCATCAACCAACTGAAAAAAAGCTCACAGCAATAAAGAAAGAACCTCATTATTGATACAGATTAAAGTAAATCTAATTGTGTCACAGAGAACTCCAGTATTTCCCACTTTGGCCCAAAAGGACAAACAATCAATGATGCTCACTGAGAAACACCATTCTTGTTGAAAATAACATTAAGCACAAATCATCTTTCAATATCCAAAAGTGATGAAGCAATCCAGGATGCCATGCATGGGCAACAAAAAATAATTTACTAAATGATAATAGGTAATTCAGAACTTATATCATGGATAATGGCCAAAAACCAAGCTTTACTTATTGGATAAATTAGCATAAAGAATTTAGAAAGACAAAAATTGCAATGACAAACATTGTATGCAAGTTAATGTATTCAACATCAAAAGTAATTTTTATTAAAAATGGATAGCCCCTGAAAGTAGGCACAGAAACATATGCATGCACTAAGCTTTTTATTTTTTTTAACCTTCAAGATTTGAGTAATTAGGTAAGAAAATTCCATAAATAGAATCAGATAGACTAACCCAGGTTCTGAGACATAGACAAGACCACATTGGAAACGGAAATTTCTTGCCTGTTTCAAGTAACAGAAAATGAAGTCAAATTATCTGCCAGCAACAGCAGTACCATCCTCAAACAGCATAAGGATAAAAGAAAATATATAATCCTATACAGGAAACAATGTATGGAAATCAGAGTAGAAAAGGGAGAAGGAGCAATGGACACAGAGGTTCCAAGCGTTAAGCAAAATCTGTAACCTACCTGCTGGTAAGAGAGGGGATGTATTACTGCACCACTTACTTCTAAGAAGTGAGCAGGAGTTATTGAGTGTAAATCTTGAACCTGACAAAAAAAGGGAATCACATTAGATTTTGCAATTATAGTACATAAAGCAAGCTGACAAACTAAAAGGAGCCTCAGGAAATTCAGTCAATAGCTACTGCCAAAAGGAAGTTCTACAGCACATTACAACAAACTTATTTCAAGAAATCATTGGCATCAGTATCAAGCAAACAAACTGAGATTGATGCCACAATGATCATTATCAGGGTCAACACTCTTAAGAGCTGGGTTCCCCTGACATATGTTCTGCTGGGTCAGGTGGGATGGAAATGAAGGGAAGAATTGTTTCACCAACGAATGTCCCAACATTATTTTCAAGCAATTTGACAGTCTGGATAACAGATATGTACTAAAATTATATTTAGGATTCATAATTCAAATCAATCATAAGAATGTATGAAGCAGCCTTATGCCAGTTAATACTAAATTCTGAACCATAGTCCAACAAAATGTCTGTACAAAAGTAGAAATACTTAATTCCCTTCCAAAGTTCTCGATTCAAGGACTTGAATATTAAGGAATCTAGGCACATATGCAATCAGAGTGCCAAATCCCTTTCCTCAAAAGCAGCAGACCATGTAGGAACCATAATGACAATGATAGCAATTGAGAACACAGTTAATCTGCTCTATCATCCGTGCTTTTGGAGTTAGAAAACAGTAACATGCCAGAATTGGAAAATGCATGATCATCATCGTCATCAGAGCCTTTATCCTAATAGATTGAGTTAGGCCACATGAACCTAATATATAAACTCAGGCTAAATCATCAAAATGCATCAAAAACAAAAACAAAAATAAAAATGGACATTCAAATTAAATAATCAATATCAAGTCCATCATTTACTAGACCATTTAATTCACCAGTGAGAAACATACCACCTTCACTTTTTGCTACTTTTACGAGCATTTAATTTGAAAAATCATGTTAACTGCCTGTCATACATTTTATTATTTACAAGAACTACTACTTCAGGTTCAATGGGGTACAACAACGTTAGCAAATCATAAAAATAACTCAATTATAAAAATTCACATCAACATGCAGACTAACGGTAAAAATTGATCTTCCCGAGATTAGGCTTATTAGTAATGCTGCATGGGCCACATTGCCACAGTTACAAATGAACCCCTCGTGTTAGCCATCATAATCAAAGTCGCAATGAATCCCAAACTATATAACATGAGTTCTAACTTAAACCTCAAGGCATCAAATAATGATGAACTAAATAGACATACATGAGAAAAAAAAAGTTTTACCTCTAATTGCACACTCAATGGTGTGCCACCTCTTTCAATTTGTAACTCTATCTTCTGCTCAACACTATCATCAAGTAAAGTTTCAAACTTCAGAAATTGAGTAATTACCTGAAATACGTTTACAATAACACATTAAAGACAATAATGAAGCGATGTCATTTCAAATTACAATAATTAAGCAAATTCTATTAGGGAAATGAATAGCTGCCACTGTCAGTTTTTTTTTTTTTTGAGAGTCTCGCAGGCACGCAGAAATCAAGTATCCACCATAAAAACATTGAGGCACCAAAGCACAAAGCATATCACTCATTAAACCAGGTAGAGGTAGGAAATTTTCCAGAGTTCCTTATAAATCATAGACATTAAACATAAGTTCACATCCGAGAGAGAGAAAGAGAGGGCAGACACGTCTCTTAGGAAGATACTTTACAATAAAAAATTAGGAAGATACCCTAAAATGCATTCATGACCATACATGAAGAATTTGTTCCTTAAATTAATACCAATATCAAAATTTACCAAGGCAGAGACAGAGCTGATCTTTCTTTAAAAGTTCAATTACATAGGAGTAAGCAAAAAAGAGAGAGAAGATCCAAATCATTCCAACTAAAGAATTAAAACTTGTTTCTTCAATAACTGAGTGCATAACTTACCTCCCCATTCACCCGAACAAGCACATCACCTGGCTCCAAGTGGTTATGAGCAGGGCCACCTGGCACCTAAAGATAGGTACAGATTCAGAAGATGACAAAAAAGGGCAATCCCTCCAAATTAATGGAGATAAAAGAACTTCAAAAAAAAAAAGGGAAACAGAGCAAATTCAAAGCAAAATTTGAATGACGAAAACCGAACTTTACTCACCACAGAGTCAACAACAAGCATTCCAGTTTCACCTTGTGCAGATGCATGACGTGCCATCTAAATTAATCAAAAGAAAATAAAATGAGGAATCTTTTTTTTTTTTGTAAATTAAACCACAGGGAAGCAAGCAAAAAAGTTGACCACAAAGAACTAGGAACCTGCTCTGTTTCACTTTGGAGACCAAGCCGACGTATCTCGTCAAACCCCTTATGGAGAAACGTAGCCTATGTCAAAAAAAGTTCTAAATTAAATTTGCTTAAAAGCAAATTCCCGAACATTGACAGAAATGCCAAAAAGCAGAAACACATAAACAATACTATCTACATAGTCCAGAAGTTGACAAACTATGCTTTATGCGATGATGACCAGCGTTAGCAATATGTTGTAGTGCTGTAATAGAAAAGAAGATCAGCAATTTACGTTAGGATTACTGAATATTAAGCCATATATAGCTGGGCTTAAATTTTCTAGGGAACTTCTGGATTATGGATTATCAATATATTAAATAATTGGAATCGGATATTCACCCTACTTCTTCCTCACTAATTTCTCATCCCTTATTCCCTCTGACCCTCAATTCTCTTTCTTTCTGCATGTTTGTCTCTGTTCTCACCTCTCTTCTCTCTTTCACTCCCCTTTCCCCTATTCCTCACTCCTTCCTCCAGCCCTACCCACATCAGAAGGTGAATCAGTG
The DNA here is from genome assembly GCA_031772115.1 of Heritiera littoralis. Classification (NCBI taxonomy): domain Eukaryota; kingdom Viridiplantae; phylum Streptophyta; class Magnoliopsida; order Malvales; family Malvaceae; genus Heritiera; species Heritiera littoralis. Next base: position 1,442,531 of record JAPDPK010000141.1, on the reverse strand, counting down.
AGTTTAAGTTAATATTCCTGGGGTTTGTTAATGGAATGAGAGGTCCAAGCATACCTAGTCAGTTTATTTTTTAGGGTTTACAAAAAAAAAAAAGCATAAAACCAGGATCCAGTGGGGCGTCATAGCATCTTAACTCTAATAAAATACCAGAAAAAAATAAACAAAGCATGGTTCTAGTTTTCAGTTTAATATGATTGCTTGAACATAGAGAAATGCACATCAATAAATTTTCCAATAATCTAACCCAACAATGAACCTTATGTATTCGAGAAAGAATGGGGAGAAAAATACAGAATAATGCTCAACAAAGATAAAATCAACAACAAACCTGAAGCGTACCACGAGGTATAGAAACTGCTTCCCACTTACTCATGTACGAATCTCGTCCTTTCTGGAGAAACTTTAATGCCCTTACTACCTGAAAATTAAATAACTATGTTTCAATATCTGATTTTTTATTGAAAGCAGACATAAACTATGAATGTTCTGTCTGTCCATGGATCAAAGGAAAGGCTATTTCCAGTCCAAATGAAACTCTAGAAGGAGTACGAGTTCCACACAACAATTTTTAGAATCATGTATCTATAAGTTAGAAGTAAATTGGATGATAGAATACTTTAAAACATCAAAAGTTCGAAAATATATCCGAATACGTAAAATGAGCTAGTTCTGCAAAATTCTGACCCAGAAATACAAGAGCAAAATATAGGTGGAGAAACATGGGATGAACAAATAACCTACACAACAACAAACTTGAGCAGGTCAATGTTAGTTTATAAGGCTTCACTACTCATCTAGTCAACAATTAACTGGCTGAAGTAACTTTGAAAATGCAATTCTTGCAATATAAAATCTTCTCTGATTTAAATACATTTATTAGCAAGAAAAAACACTGAGCTTATGCAGAGAATAAGTACATTGTATAAGTTGAAGCTTCACATTTCAAGCCACAGAGGCATAACCAGTACAGGACTAACTTTTATGAGTTCCAGATTTGTAGAGGATAATCTGAAAAATATGCAATTCCCAATAATATTTGCAAGGCATCATCATCATCATCATCATCATCATTAGAGCCTTTATCACAATAGATTGTGGTAGGCTACATGAATCAATATCTGAAGTCACGTAATGATCATAAAGAAATAATAAAAATTTTATTAAGGACTAGACCTTTCCGATGGCAACTTGGGAAAAGGTTTCAAGCGCATAGGTTCAGGTCTTTTAGTAAGTCGCTCTCTTAGGCTACGAATTCTAGGGGAATAATAGAAAGTTTGAGCTAGATAAACCATTAAAAATTTTAGTCTAAATCTCTCAATTGGGTTTATACAATCTTCAGTCCTCACAAAAAAAAAAATGAAATCTCAGATAATACCAGAAGCATGGCATACAAGGCCAAGCAGTTGAAATACTACTCACTCGTTCTAGAGGTAGAAAAAAGGCAGATGCACTGGATGACTTGCTACCAGCATTCAAGGCCACTGCCCTGCCCTGCCAATCAATCACTGGGGATCCACTTGAACCACCTTTAGTCCCTGATGCTGCCTGAAAGTTAAGCATAAGTGTAAGACAATACAATCAAGCACAGACAAGCATGAATGTAAAAGTAGGACAATTAAAGAACCAAGAAGGATGCTTGCTTCTTCAACAAAAACAACGTAAAACAAAACTATCAACAATGATAACATCATTGAACATCATAACATGCCAAACTAATTGAAAACATTATAAGAAATACTTGCCAAAATGTTGCAGATCCATCATAATGCTGTTCAGGTTATAAGCATTTAATACTGCCTATAATTCTTTTCTTATTCCAAACCTTGTTAAAAATCATGTCCACATGATTGCATTATATAACTTACTTCATAGAAAAAAAAAGCTACATAACTTTCCAATGACTTATCATAAACTTCTATTAGATATGCATACAGTGACATGGTTCCTCTTTTCCAACTTGAATGTTTATCTTTCCATTTTAGGAAGTTTGAAAATTGTCCTTGTTCCCTCATTTTGGTACAGATCGTCCATTTTCCTTTTTTTTGAAAAAAAAAAAAAACTCTTGCTTCTAATATTACATATTACAATTTTTTTTCTTTTTGGCATTAAAAACCTTAAACATCAATATTAAAAAGAATTGAAATTTTAATATAAGAAATATTAAAGTGAAAACATATTTCTTAGACTATTTGCGAGTCAAACAGGGGTATTAAATATGGAAATTAGAGAGTATATAATTTACCAAAATACATTGAGTAAGATATGTATTAAGAACTCCAAGATAAAACCATGTTTTGGTTTTATTCAAAGCAAATTAGAAGAAATAAATAAAAAATTTATCCAGAAAAGGCTAAATACAACCCCCCCCCAAAAAAAAGGAAAAAAACTCAAATGGATGGCATGAAGAATATGATACATACTTGCATGTAGAAAGTGTTGAAGTCATTATAGCCATCCCTGCAAGAAATAAGCGTGTCAACAACCATGACACATACAACAGTAAAATAACCAATAAAAAGCAAGAAGGCTATAGAAATCATAAACTACACAGCATAGATCAAATTACTGACCAGAAGTCATGACTAAAACCTAAGAGACTGAACACAACATCAAACATTCTTCACGATATAATACTGTCAAAGGAAAATGTGATGTCAAATTAATTTAAAGTTATGCCTACTAGAAAAATGAGTGACACAGGATGACCACCTACAATGAAAAGTGTTATGTGGTGTGCATGTAACTCCTATACAGCACGCACCACCAGGTATAAAGCATTAGAATGATCATTGTAGAGGTCAAAGTAGATAGGGGACCATGCCTTCAATTGGTAAAGAAGGCCAAATGAAGATATGATCCAAATCAAGCTTAAAATCAATCTCAGTCAGATTCAGTAACAACTGTGCAAGAAACATGGCATAATCAGAGGATAATTCAAACAGCACCTCAAAAGAAAAGTTCAATCAAGGCCGAGTTCCAAATCTCTGAAATGCTAATAAAAATATGTCAAACTATTATCAAGATTATGAGGCACAAGGAGAAAATCAACAATGGTACAAGAATACCAGTTTCATAGGACAAAAGCAAGTGGTCATCAAAGGGTTTTGCTAATGTTTATCAAAACAACATCGATGGTACATTCATTCAGAAAGTACATGATTCAAAAGGAAAACATTAATAAAACTGCTACATACTTTTTATAATGAGGAGCATCTCTATCCAAACGCGCAAGAGTACCAGCCAATATGGAAACCTACAAATTTTGATTCAAATCAGCACAACAACTGTTAGGTATCTGGTTTTCAGGTTCTGTGGCAGTATTACATGGTGAGACATCACTCATGACAATAACTGGTATCCAATCAGCAAAACCACGAATTTCTCAAAAGCCAACTTAAAGGACTCATTTAAGTAACATTTTTTTTCTAACAACCTTTCATTAAATGGAATTAAACATAAAACCAAACACCGTTGCATAATGTTAATAAAATAAATTAAATTAACAGAAGTAAAGAAAGGAAAACTAATGTGATTCAATTACCTTTTCTCCACTATCATTACCAACAACCCTGATTTCTAAGCCAACACAAGCGGCCTCAGGGGCAAGTGGAATCTCCTCGTAGTCTAAAAATTGAATGGCATCAGGCTTGTAACGAAAAAATCCAAAATCATGAACCTAGTGAAGAATAACATAGGGTTAGTCAGTTAGAAGAACCCACTATATAACAGGTGCTGTCACAGAAAAAAAACTGACTTGAATGCAAGGATAGGATGCGCAGATGATATAAATACAACTCAAGTTGGGTAATTTCAATCCGTATAGAAGCTCAAATCAAGCCTTCCTTGGACAACAGCCAAATTATACACATCGGAATTAGTACATTTCAAAAGCCATTTATAAAAGGCCTTGTGCACGACAATGAACTAAACTAGAACTCAATCAACCAAATGACCAACCAAAAAAATATATGAATCGAAGCAGAGTTCACTCACCGGATCTCTATATATAGGATGCACAGTAATTTCTTCTCGGTTTACAAACATTGCTTCAGCAACAACAGGTCCTAAAAACAGACAAGACAGAATGTCATTCTTCTCAATTTACAAACGTTGTATCCAACTTTTTAGAGACATAAACAACAAAAACAAACAAGACTACATTTAGCTATTGCATTTTCATCGTATTTGCTTTCTTCTTCTTCTTCGAAAGTTGCTAAAAAGTATAAACAATAGTTAAAAAAAAAAAATGCTCATATACGATTGAAAACGAGCATATAGCTAAATACAATGCACATTCAAACATGATTGAACCATGCAACAGTGAAGTCATCCATTTTATTACTCAAAACAGTTAAATTTATAATTTTTTCATAAGTAAGAACTTTTTTCCTTATATTAATTTGGAGAAGCAAAGAGAAATTAGCAAAGAATCAAGCAAAACCAACCAAAAAAACGAAATTTAAAAAAATAATAATTCTTCACGAGAGTCAACCTGGTTTGACCACATGGCGATTAGTGAGAATAATTCCTCTTCGCTTATCAACAACAAAACCAGTAGCATAACTAGCACCAGCTGGCTCAGTATCAAAAGCACGGCAAGCAGTGGTACGGAGGACGACGACGGCCGGAACAACTTTATTGAGAGCCTTCCGCCAATCCTCAGCAGTAGCGACGTTCTCTTTGAACGGAGGATCGATCTCCATACAAAGCTCTTCTTTGATCGTCGACTCAAATCCCGACGCTACCTCCGATCCTAACCTCTCCAATGGATCTCCCATCAATTAGGGTTTCGATATTCAGAGAAAATTAATAAAAAAGCTTCTGTTTTTGGGTTTCCGAAGTCTTTGTTAGTCCAAATTACTGGTAGCTGCTTTCCCTTTTATCGTTTTTACAGGGTTGCTTCGTGGAGGAGTAAGATTTGGGGTTTTTCTTTTTATAGTGGCGCTTCTAGTTGTACTTTGGACCTTTCTTTCGGCGTTTTATGGTTTGGTACGCTTCCATTTTGCTCCACTCTAAGGTCTTGTTTGGCACATGTTTGGCTTCCCATTGGCTATTGCATTACTTTGCCCTGCCTCGTCTTGCTAATTGGAATCTATATTGGTTAAATATACCATGCCAAACAGGGTGTAAGTGGGCTAAATGTCTTTTTTATTGAGAGACCTAATATTTTTAGTTTGATCAATTTAGAACCTTTGATTTTTCAACTTCCTTTGATGAAAGAAATTGATGATGAAATTAAAGAATGTTGCTAATTTGGTTAAATTATAAATTATAATGTATAATCATTCATTCTTCCAGTTCTTTCTGCTCTTTACATAGTAAATAAGTTAAAATTTCTTTTTATTTTTTTCCAAGATAAGGGCAATTTTGTCACTTCAATTAAGATGATTGATCAAATTCATCACTCATTTTTAAATAATTCAATTTTACCATTATGCTTTCTACTTTGATTAAAAAATTATCAAAAGTTACACTAATAAGATTGCAATTATTCAAAGATAGAGATTGACAATAGTGAGACAACCTAGGTTAGTCACAAAACATGAATTGTGATTTGTTGGCTTGATAGCATTAGGTAGATCCCACTCCAAGCAGCAGCCTTACATAGCATCCACCAAGAAACAAGTGATTAGATTTAGCTAGCATTGCAAGGCCAAATCTTAGCCCTTTGCAAGCATGGATTTCCCACTACATGATCAAATCATCCCCTTCTTAGCACCAAACTTGAGATACAAGGCCAAACCTCCACCTTTGCTAATGTTTGCAAGTCAGCATGTGATGTAGAATCCAAACCCACTAAGAACAACAACAATCGGCATTCATTCACCTTTCAACCATGGTGAAAGAACAATTACAAAGGAAATGGAAAGAGAAAAGAGTATTGAAAACTAATAAATAAAATGCTATCTGATGATGCAAGGATTATTGAACTTGCAAATACGCATACAATTGATTTCATGTTTGTATTAATGTATTTAACTATTTATGTCAAACTCATTCTGATCATTGACAAAATTTGTTAATGCAGAGAAAAATAATAGAGAGCCAAATGAGGATATACATAAAAACCTCTAACCATGTGAGATGTGAATCTTGCCCGCTTAGATAGTCTACAAGAGCTGCCGTACCTTGAAACCAGCTCCACTTGAGGTTTAGCTTGCAAGATGGGAGGTTAAACTCGAATAGGTTCAGCTAAACCGTTCACTTTCATCATACATGAATATTTACTTGGAATAATTGCACCTGCCCGTGAGCACAAATCCACCACTGCCGGTGCATGCCCATAGTAATCACGAAATTCATTCAAAAGCACTATTGGATCCTGAGGCCGTGGACGCCACACAATCTTTCGAGGGACCAAGTCATCAACCTTTGCCTTTGTCCAAAAATGGGCTCCATGCCAACTCTCATATCTAAATACTCCACAATGACGAGCCATATGGCCAGATGGCCCCACATGAACTTCAGAACAATATTTACAAACTTTTGCTGGATAGACTAATAGCAGCTTCTTAACACCTGATCTAAGTGTCTCCCATGCCCTCAAGGTGCCATTTGCTATCACCCTTAAATCATCATTTGACAAAGACTCAATTCCGCTGACACCACTATAAAATTCATCTGCAGTTAATGAACCAACATTCAAATTCTTGCCGTTTAGATCAGCCCCTGCTTGCATGCATAGCTCCACAACCGCAGGAACACGTTTGAAATCAAATCTTTGTTGGTGCTTGATAACACCTTGAAATATGTTGTCCAGATGAAATGCTTCTACAGGGACAAGTATATCATTCAAACCACCACAGACCCATTCATGAACCCGATTCTTTCCGATGCGCTTGTATCCACAGCAAGTTTGGATTAAATGACCTTTCTCACCAATGTATACTTCCGGACAGAACCTGGAAAGATTTACATCAATCAAATGGTTTTTGGTAGTTTTTGCTGAATAGAGGCTGGAGAAACACAATAAAAATTGAGAAATGTTCATTATGGAAACAAAGGTTTCCTCTCCACTCTCATCTATCATGAAAACTAGTAGACTCCACACAAGCGCACATAACTATTCAGCTTCGTCTGAAATTTCAATCCAAATAAGAGAGAGAGAGAGAGGTATTTGACTGGTTGACTGCAAAATAAAGTTGCTATTTTGTTCTAAATGCATGTTTTATTCGCTTAAAAAGTAAGCAGTAATATCATGCAGATGAATCTACTGAGTAACAAGCGACAACAAATATTAGTAGCATGACGGTTGTCCGTTGTTGTCTGCCAATTGAATGAAAGCGGTGATAGAAACAAGAAGCAATTGCTCCTTGCGGCAGAAAGATGCAGAACAAGTATAAACATGGTATAATGGAAAACAAAGGAAATCATGCTTCCTTCAACAGTTTGATTCATTCTCATGCATGTTACAAGTCAACTTCGGTTCAAGAGTCAACGATCCATCATATCCCCATGAAACCGATTTCTCCAGGTTTAAATTAATAAAAAATTACCAAACTTGTCCCTATAATAAATCCACTGACCAAAATAGCCAAATTTTATCCTAGGACTTGCAACTAAAATTTCCATCCAGTCCAACTTCTAGGACAAGATATCATTGCAGATGAGGGTTGCTTTGTACGTTAAAAAATTTTAGCAATTTGCATAAAATACTTCCCTGCAAGCATTCGGATAATATATATACAGAGAAAGCAAAACAGGAAGGCCCAACATTATGGGGCAGTTAAATGAGTAAGATTCCACTGACTTCGCCAATATACCTTAAAATAATGGATGCATTTTACAAGATCCACAGTGGAATCAGGATTGCACTTCCATTATCTTAGAGCAAACATGGCTTGATTTTACTCTCAGCAAATCAAAGGGTACTAAGGTCTCTGTGATTGCCTTTTCAGAGGAAAGCACTACAGTGGCAAGGGGAATGTTAAAATCCAACTCGAGACTAAACTAGCATTTAAACACTAGTCTACGGATAAACTTGTCCTAATCATTTACTTGAATTTCAATGTACTTACAGCGAGGGTCTTTCCACAGACATATTGGGAGTGTATTTGTAAAACATGTTTTCTGAATTTATTGATAACTAATGAAATTTCCAAAGTTGTTACTTTGTCAGCCTAACTAGAAGTCCTTGATGCACATGTTATAGAAGTTAAGTCTAGCACAAATTAAAATTTATTTCATACATGTAAAGATGAGCCAAAATTAATTGAGGTGTATTTAAATAGAAGAGATGATGGAGGGAGGGACTTACTTGCACGAAAGGACAGGGAATAGTTTAAGAAGGGATGAGACTCCTTGAAAGAGGAGTTCTCTGGCCTTGAGAACCTCTTGAGCCACCGGAATCATTTCATGCACCGGATAATCCTTGGCTCGATTCTCTATTCTCTTGAGTATCATCGGCCTCAGCTTCTTCAGGTCTACCTTCGAGCTGTATGATCTCCAGTGACCCCTGAATGCCATTAGCATAGATCCTGCTAAAAGACATCGCATCAAACACCTTGCAAACAGCACAAATAACAAATAGAAGCATCTTCAATATGCTTTTGTTTTGATGCATTTCGAAACTGACAACAGTTAGATTAACCTTTCAAAAAGGAGAATCCAACATAACCAGTTAAAATTCTAGATAGCATAAACTGAATTTGGCGAACCATGCAAAGAAAAAAAATGAAACCAAAATTGGAAATTTTCGAAAAGAAATAAAATCAACAAACATGAAAGCAAAGTAGCAGAGCATCCCCTAAAAATCAAGCTTCTTGAAAATGTTCATGACAATTAATAAACTAATAAAAGTCACTCTCAAAGTCCTCCAATTCACTAGAAAACATTTGAAACATTCCCAAGAATCTCAAAACATATCATATATCAATGTTCAACCAAAATACTTCCCACTTTCACTGACTTCAATTCCAAGCATTAGCAGTTAAACCTGAATCCCGAATTCACACCGACGAAAAGAATCAAAGAAGAAACAAATTATAGTAGCACTTCATTGTCTAGCATAAACAGGCACCCAACAATTCACAATTGAGCAGGTAACGCACATCCAATCCAATTTATAGTAACACATAAATTAAAGCATAAGAAATCACCAAAAAAACCCATATATTTTCATAAAAAAGAAACATTTTGACAGAAAAATGAAAACCCATAATCTATATCAACATTTAGAAACAAATGAAACTCAATTTATCAAACACTAAGGTAAAATAAAATTAACTGTTCTACTAATTGGAAAGGAACGCAAGTAACTTTAATTCCAAATTATAGTAAAAATTTATTTAGTTAAACACTCAAACACAGAATGATAAATTTAATACCTCGTAGAAAACTGGGTTATCGGGGTTTATTTCAAGTTTGAGTCTGCAGTTCTATGGGGATGTCAGGTTTTCAAGATCCTCTGTCTGGTTTCGTTGGTTTCAGGTCTGGTTTTAGGGGTTTTAACCTTTAAAGCCCTCAACCAATGTTTAAATTCTCAATTTAACCCCTTGGCGTTAATTTATTGCAAATGAGCCCTTGACCTATTATTTTATTTGATATCAAATGAATAAATTTGGCTGAAAATCACTGACGTGGCTAACGGATCTGTTATGTTATGGGGGTGTATCCCATAAGCATGTACAAAATTGGATGACATTTTCCACAAAAAAAAAAAACAAAATTGGATAACATTGTAAAGTAGAAAAATTTTAAATCAATTAAACATAAATTATTATTATTAAAATTGAAAGATATGTTTTTCTATTCTATCCATCTTATGATACACTCATCTAATCTTAGATTTATTATTAAAAATATATTTAAGTAGATCGAATTGAATCAAACTTGATAAATCTTTGAAGATTTTTTCTTTAAGATTCAATTCAATTCAATAAATCCAAAAATGAGTTAAATATATTTTTGCGATTGGTAAAATTTTTTATTCAGTAAATAGAGCAAAATTTGGACTTCAAAAACCTTGTCCAAAATCTAACCGCTGACTAAACCTATTTCCTCTCTTTTATTTCCTTCATTCGTCTCAAAGATACCTGACTTAACCGTGAAGAAGGAATCACTGAGAACCTTCACTGCTTCATTTCTTAGAACCCTCACAAAGCAAGCTATTAATATGAAAATGTTCCGAAAAATATAAACAAAATTTACGAAACAAACAAGAAAAGAATATTAATTTTAACGATAATTAAGATCGATTATTGCTTAATTATCTGAGATGCTGATGAGGAAATATCAGCTACTTCTGGTTAAGTCACGAAGAGATTTGCCAGTAAATCTGAGTAGGTTATAGGCGAATGCTAACCAAAGTCCCTTGTAAACATGCTAAACAATGGTTGGTCCAATGCTCCTTGCGGGGTTCATTGACTCTCCAGAAATTGGCCTGCACCACATCAGTATTCAGTAATAAGCTTTAACCAAAGGCCGGATATATATGCGAGGAAGTGAAATAACAAAGGCTCAAAGTTGAAGATTACCCGGCAACAAAGACATTCAACATAATAGTCATTCCAATGGCTACTCCTCCTAGTTCTCCCGCCTGTCAAACAGACAAAAAGAAAAAATAAGTCATGATTCTATCAAGTTCTTCCATGACTGCCATAAATTAACACTGTGATTCAGTAAAATCGATATGACTTTTGTATATCGAAAAACTAATTTGACAGCAAATTATTTTGCGTGAGAGCTACATCAATTAGATGAGTTTTCTCTCACATTAATTTATTTTGATCAATGTGAAATTCATCAAATACTTAAATCTCTTGTTCTTTGTAACTACAACTTCAATGAATAAATAATATCCTGTCATCTTGACCAAAAATAACTCTAGTATTTACCGTAATGCTAAGGCTTTAATAAGTTAGTGAATACCAATCATATTAAATTCTATATAATAACAAAGATGATATGTTTTAATAACAAGACGAATTTGAGACTGAATTTTAAAATGAGCGGAATGAGATTTCAATGAGGATAGACTATGAAATATCACTCTATCATTAGTGGAAACGCCAGAAATTAGAACATCACGAGGAAGAAGATGATGATTTCTACAGCGAAAGATTGGGCAGTGGAGCCAACTGGTACAGTTCAAAATAAGCAGCAGGGGTTACATCCAGCGCCAAGGCTAATGTGGCACTGGCTTGACCCATTACCTGAGCTGCAACGTAAAGTGGAACCTACAACTCATGCAATGTAATAGCAAATTACTCACCAATTTTACTGAAAACATAAAGAATAAGGCCATGAAGTCACGAAGAGATTTGTCAGTAATTAACCTGAGTAGGTTATACCATGCATTTGGATTAACTTGTACCATAGGCACCGATTACAGCTCTAGAGTGATTTCACTACTAAAGACTCACGCAAGTGAAGTTTGTTTTCTCTCTATTAGATCAGATAAAAGAGTATTGGAAAAGATTAATTCACCTACTTAAATAGAAATCTACCGAAAAGTGCAAAGGTGATGGTAACAGCAGGATTGAATTGAGCCCCAGAAACATGGCCAATTGAATAGATCATGATCATGACAATTGGCCCCTATGTTACACAGATGCCTGGAAATGTGACTGAGCCATAGATTTTATTCACAGCCACAGCACTGCAACCGGTAAATATTATGAAGTAGGTGCCAATAATCTCAGCAATCAACTGAAAAACAAGCCAAAAATAAATATATAGCAAAGAATTGTTCCTGGATTTACTGGCTATGCTGAACTTTTGCATTGTAGTTACTATTGCAGTTGAAGAACAAAGATTGAATTGATCGGTTTCAGACTTATTTGGATTAGTTGCATCTATGAAATTTCTTCTTCCTCTTCAATGTTGTCAGTCTTTTTAGCCATAGTTAAGCACTGAAAGTGAAAAACAGGAGAGAGATTTTTTTAGAGAGTGAGGTTGCAGGATAATTATTAGGGCTTGAAGGGGTCTAACACTAAGATGGTTTTTAAAGATAATGTCAAAATCGATTTACTTTGTTCCGGATAAAATTTGATATATAGATTTGTCATTAAATTAGTTTAATTTTCTTAGAGTTTTGGAAATTGTAGGAAGTTGGATCCCCTTGAATGACAATTTGCAAATTACAGGTTTAATTGAAAACAATCTGCAAATTAATTAGGCTCTAGCAAGGTGGAATATTAATAGAGTGGTTCAAAAAGATGATAAGTCAAAATATTTGAATTTTGAAGTACAGACTCATTTTGATTCAAGCTTGAGTGGGAACCAATTCAAGATTGTAATAACTTAAATTTATAAATTGATATGATACAGTGCATTCTTAAAATCATTTTTGAGAAGAGTTGTACCATTTAAAAAAAATATTGGGTGATGCAAGAAAGAGATAACTTTGGTTAAAGAGAGCCAATGGCAGCAGAAGCACTCATTCAAAGCTGCCCAAGTAGGCAGAGCCTAATAATAGGTGTGTACTAAGTTGGCTCATCAATGCCCTAATTAATGCACCAAGTTTCAAGGACTAGTCCTACATTTAATAGTTAAATTGATAACAAAGAAGACAGCCGGCCAATAGCAATTTATAAGAGCAAGGGAAAGGTCCATGGCCTAACTAGGTTAGAAACCTTCCATTAGACTTTTCAGAGCTGGTAGCCTAGATACGGAAGTGGAAGAGCCTATGTTTTTGCAGTAGATCGCAGTGCCTCCTTGCCTGTTTTTTTGCCAAATTTAGACCCAACACTTTCATTTCAACATGCCTAAAAAAGGGGCAATATTTAAGAGAATTATGCCCCTTAAAATCCTTTAATTGTTTGATTAAGTCTGAAATTTAACTCCCTAAAACAGATTATAGTTCTCTTGATACACAAGAAGATTCATTGGTTTTTAGTTACAAAAATGAATAATTCTTTATCATCTTATAAACGCTATCTTTCGGTGTTTAGTCTGGAAAAATGAAAATACGAATGCTTAGTCTGAAACTTTAAATTCGTAGAACTTCCAAAGTTTGAAAGTGAAAATATGATCATTAATACCAACGATCAAGATCGATTTTGAAGTTTTAATTATTGCAATTTGATTAGTATACTTTATTTTACTTTCTTTCTTTTTCTTTGTTTAAGCGAGTCATACAAGAGAATTTACCCTGTCGTTTTTTTTTTTCAGGAAGTTTCCTTGTTTTGTTTTGGTACATATAGTGAAATAATAATTTAATCCTTGTTTTGAATCCATTGATTGAAGCATTAATGGCTTTGGTGATGAGTTTTCTCATTGAAACCGTAGTGGAGAAAAAATGTAAGGGCCGTAAAAGACAACTTGCAAAAAAGCAGGAAAATTGCATCCACTTAAAATTGGGAAATTCCCCACCATTTAAGAAATGAGACAACGATAGTTTCATACAAAAAAATTCAACAGGTAATGAGATAATAATTGACTCACAAAGGAAGCAATTGAGCCAATATCAATTCAACAACACACCGGATTGATGCCGACTAGATGACTGATATCCATCTTTCTCCAATTAAAAGCCGACCCATCTCCAATGAGAATTGAAGTCACTGGGGTAAGCTTGATGAATTTCAATTTCATGGTCAGCCTGCTACTTTAGCTGACCTATCCATGGTTATATTTTGTGTCAAGAATGCGAAACTGAATTTCCTAGAAACAGGAAATTCGATGATAAGGATTGAAATAGTCCTCCCCAATGGTTAAAACTCAAGTATCCAACTTAGTAATCTTGAATTTAAATCCTATAACAAGAGAGTCAGGATTGTACAAAATCATGTGTATCAAATAAAAGGATATTGAAATGGTATAAAGCTACAAGATTGAAATTTCCAACCAAACTTAAGTAACATATCTACCTAATTTACACATTAATAAATACCTCTAAGCCATCCATGTTTTGCATGCCAAGCTGAAATTTTCTGTCAACATTCAGGTATGGTGACGAGGATTTTGAACTCATTTTCTCGTGTTCTGAATGGTTTACTTCAATCAAATCATAAACCATGGAAGATAATGAGAAGAGGAAACTTCTGAATAACATTTCACACAATAGTTTCTTGTAATACATACATGCTTTCAACATCATACAATTTCCAATTTATTGATACTTTTACCAGTCACACGATACCGAGACAACCACAAGCGGCCTGGACTGGCATGTTTCACTATATGTTATTTCATCTTTTCTACAAAACAAAAAGCAGAAAACCAGAAGCAATCATTTCAAAGAAACTTCAGAAGTACAGCTACTGCTAATGGGCAAATCAGTTGGGGTGCAGACAAGAGCCCTTTCCTGTAAATGTCTCAAGCTCTGCTCCATGCTAACTTGGACCATCTCAGCCAGCATCTTCTTTGCTTTACTAGATTGCTCATCTCCATCGATCTGCGAGATTATGTTGCAAACAATGTTCTCTAGCGTGTCAGGTTGGAGCTCGGATCGAGGATATGGAGTATTCCTCAGTAACCGCAGAAGGGTTTGAGCTTTTGTTTGGGACTTGGGCGTTCCTTGCACTGTTAGCTCGAGAAGTCCAGGAATTACACCTTCTCTAAGAATCGGCTCCCTATATTTACACCGGTCACTCTCGCACATTGTCAACAATGCTCCAACAGCATGCTCCCTAGCTTGGAGAGTGCCATTTTCGAGCACTTCGACGACTGCTAATACTCCACCTTCTTCACCTGTCAAAGCTGTTCTTCCTTCATCAAAACCCACCAAGGATTCTATCAGAGAACAGCATTTTTCTGCGGTTTTCGAAGATTTTTTACAGGTTTTGAGTAAACTAACTACAGAAGGAATGGGACTAGTTCCAAAAATGATGGTAAGATTGCCAATATGTGTTGAGAGATTGGAAAGGGCCAACACAGCATCAACCTTAGCTTGTGTGCTTCCATGTCTAAGGATATCCACAAGCAGAGGAATGGCACCAGATGCCCCTATAATAGGCTTGTTGTTGACAGAAGCGGATAGAGTGAGCAAAGCTGCGGTTGCATACTCTTGTAGGTTTGAGTTCTCATTTTGAAGGAATCTAATGATTGGTTCCAAGGCACCTGCTTCCACAATGCTGATCTTATTCCTGCAAAATATTATCCAAAACGACATCAACAAGATTTTTTCTTCAAGATCATAAATTTAAGAGTTTTAGCACTGCAAAGCAATTATAAAATTACTTATAAAAAGATATCAAGTATTGGCTCAAACAATCATATTCTAGTAAAAGCTCTGCAGATCTGAGATTCAGACTCGGTACTTGCATTTTTTTATTCTCAAAAGCACAAGTTTCTGTTATACCAAATATATATATATATATATATACACACACACTTATAACACACGAAATTTAAAGAAACTGGTGTAATTTATTATTGATTAATTAGTTTCTAAAATGATTTTCCCATGGTTGCATGGTACCAAAAATAAATTGAAGAGGATTAAAGTACATATATTTCTTCTTCACCAAACAAATTCATGATGACAAAATGATAACTTGAAAGAGACGATAAAAGAAAGGGAAAAAAAGTTTCAAAGGAAAAGTGAAAGAGAAAGAACAAAACATGTGAAAATAAAGAACAAGAGCCACACTTTTTAATCGAATTAATCAAAAAAAATATAGACCTTCAAGTAAAAAAAACAAAAGCATCCAATTCTTTCTAAAGGATAAGAGAATAATCCCAAAATTCACTATAATATTAAAAAAAGAAAAGGAAGATAACATGGTTCAATAACATAGCCTCATCCAATTAATTTTTTTGTCGGTGACATAAGGATAAGCATTTTTTTAAAAGAATTACTATGAATTATTTAATTATACGGTCCAAAATATTTGGAAATTATAGATAATTATAATTCGATGCTCTGTTACGCTCTGAATATGCTCTTAACAACCAATCAGCAATTAGACATTTAAAAGACAAAAGAAAAAAATAAAATTTAATAAAAAAATAAAAGAGAATAAATAATAGAAATTTTTTCTCGAATCCTGATTCCTGAACCCAAGTTGGAAAAAATATTTTTATAAATTATTATATTTTCTCAAGAAAAACGAAAACATCTAACGTAAGAACAATCAACGAGAAAAACTGAAAATCAATCCTGAACCCACTACAAACTTCAGTTGCCGATAAATTATTCACAAATATCAACCTGAAGCAGTAAAATTTTTAAATAAACATGTTAGGAATTTTTATTCATGCATAGATGTTATTAATTGGGATTTTATAAAGAATAAAAGGGTAAACGTACTTTTCGTCTTTAACGGCGAGGTTAAGGAGGGCGAGCAGGGCGGACTCGTGATGGGACTCAGGTGAGCCAACACGGAGCATAGAAACGAGTGGGATAACAGCGTCGGTGAGAAGCCGCCGACACCTCTGGGAAGTTTTGGTGAGACGCCGGATTTCCTTGGCGGCTTGCAGCTTGGAATCCGAGTCGTCGGATTGGATTAACTGCAGAGCTCGGTGGACGGCCGAGGTTGCTCCGCGGGGCGTAACGTCCACGTCCGACGAAGAAGAAGAAGAAGGGCTGTGATTTTCAGCGGCGGTGTCCATTGGAAAAAGGAAGAGTAGGTGGCGGAAGAGGCAGAGAGAGAAAAATCTAACTGAATGAAAGTAAAGAGAGAGAAATAATAAGGATGGATTTTTCTTTGGCTTTGAAGGAGGTGGCTTCAAGCAACAGTTTAAAAGACATGTAATAAGTATTTATTTATATATACATTAAATTTAAAATTTTGTTGGTTTTATTTAATAATGGAACTGGCAGTTGATCTTGCTTGTTTTCTTCGTTGTTTCGGTAAAGACTTTGACAGGAAAATTTTTATTTTTACTTTTGTTTTTGATATATTCTGCAATTTGTGCATACGTTTTGATTTGGATTTGCTTTACCCAAAATATAAAAATTATTGTATTAAAGTTCATATAATAATGTTAAATCAAAAAAATAGTTGTAGTTTTTTTTTTAATTTATATATAATTTGTCAAATTTTAACTTGTATTACGTGTTTTTTTTTGTGTAGCGTCGAAAATTATATAAATGTGAATTTGGATTTGAATCTACAAAAACAATCATATATTACCATGAATAAATATTTATTTTGTGTTCTATATATTGTAACTCAAAATTAGTTTTTTTTTCACCATATTCTTTAACTATATAAGAAAAAGAAAGTTAATTAATTAACATAATTAGTTTAGTGAATAGGTAAACAAGAACCTCTTTAAGAGATGACATCTAATAAATACGAAATTTAAATCTTACATTTACAATTTTTTTAAAAAATTTACACTCCTTTTTATAAAAAAAAATCTGTAATTGACATGTGGGTTGATGAAATAAAACTAAACTAAAACGAAAGAGAGGAAACAAGTGGAAGAATCATTACATTACAGCTAGTAAAGCATGAGTACAAGCAACCTTCAAACACTTCCAATGATTATAGAAGAGTTAGTAGCTTGCCTTGATCGTTCACTTAAAAGAAAAATCCAAAATGTAGTTGACATATTATTGTTAAAAGCCTGTTGCTTGATGAGTTTGCATGATTTTGATATTTGAAAAATGGGTTTTTGAACCTTTACATGGATACGTATTTGCTAATTTGGGCTAATTTTGCTCTATTAGGAAGCTATATTTGGCACTTCTTTACCGTCAATTGAACGTGTCACAGTAATAGGCAATCCAATTTGGGCATGCGTAAAGCTTCTTTAAGCTAATTAGATCTCAATTCGTTTCAAGCAAACTAAGCATTGATTAACTTTTGTCATAACTCTAATTTTCACCTTAAAATATGAATTATTATTCTAAACATTAGTAGATAGTCTACACGTATTCATTTTATAATTTTTATATATTAAGTAATTTTGTTGTTAAATTTTTAATTTTATTGGTAAAATTTAAAAACTTAATTATCAAAATATCAAATAAAATCATAATCGTCACTTAGGAATTTATCCCCGCGGTAGATTTTATTTTCGGTTGTATTAGTATTAGATTAAAATTTTTTTGTTACATGAAAAATATTAAATAATTGAAAATAAAAATATTTAGATTCTAATTCAAAACTTATAATATATTACAATTTATTCTTAACCACTTGGTTAGGAAGTTGTTAGCATTAGATTAAATTTTAAGTTTTTTTATCTTATATATTTAAATTGATTTTTTTCATAAATTATCAATTTAAATTGAATGTGTTAACTATATGAAAAAGATAATTACAAAATTATAAAAATTGCTATTTATACAACTTGTATTCTATGGGAAAATCTGAACATGTATGTACTAAAGTTTATCAATTTCCATTTTATTTCTTTTTATTTTTTATTTTTTACCAAATTCAACCACAACGACAGAAAACTTGGGCTAAAGTCAGCCCCAATTGTAGGCGATGATGGCGAAATTTGGCTGCCTTTGCCATAATGCAAAATAAAAATAAAAAATAAAAAAAAGAATTGAGGAAATTAAAGCACTGATATTTACCAATAAAATTAATTTTGGTGACAATACTCTCAATCCCAGTGAAATTTCATTCTCATGCTGATCCTTGAATAAAAATATTAAATTGGTTCGACTCGAAATATTATTTTTTAAATTGGGTAGACCGAATCAAATCTTCAACAAAAATTTTTGAAGGCTACCCAAGCCAATGAAACACCTTTATATTTGTGTAATTATTTATAATTATTTATGTTGTCAAACATCTTGATTATACAGGGAAAATGGAAAATGTAGCTTTTAATTATTTAAATCATTTTACAAGCAAATAATTCGTAAATAGAAAATTTCATTGCAAATGGAGACAATTCATGTTGCACGTTTTTCAATTTATTTCATTGCAGACGGAGACAATTCATGTTGCACGTTTTTCAATTTTTGCAATCTTTCTAGAAATTAGTTTGAATGGAGTTTTCTTTGAAATAATAGAGAATTCTTTTGTCTATGGTTTTTAGAACAAGTAATTGTAGGAAGAAATAACTTGTAGTTCAACTAATTATAGGTAGCAACGTTTTTGTTAATTCAAATAGTCATTTTTTCCCCTTTTTTATCATCTTTGTATGTATATCCTTATAACAATGGAATAGTAAATTACTCAAGATTAATTAATTCAAAAAAAATTAAAAACATATCGAAAATTGTGTTAATTATTCGCTTTTTGCATGATTTTTATTTTTATTTTCTATTTTAAGACATGTGATTCTTTGAAAATAATCTAAAAAATTCAATTGACCTCACATGGTTTTTTTCACATGGAAATCCCAGTGTTGGGACTATATGCCGTATAATTGTATATGTATGTATGTATATGCGTGTGTGTATATGTGTGTATATATATATTCATAGGATATTGACGTAATATATATTATTAAAATTTTATTAATGATTAATGGAATGAATGAATTTGAAATATTATTCAAAAGATCATGTTAAAAATTATGGATGAAAATAAAATATTGTGTAAAGATCATGAATGTATGATACAATATACTCTATAAAACAGTGAACATATATATAACATAAAATTAATTATTTGAACTTGACTATTTGGGAAGAATATACCAACTAATTAAATCAACTTCAAGTGCATAAATATGATAATTAATTACATAATTAATTAGAATTAACAAAATCGAGGATATATAAAATAATAATTCATAAAAAATAAAAACTCTTTCATTCAATATATTATAGTAAGAATTACATTCCAACCTCTTTAATCTTTCTGGGTGAACCCCATCTTCCATATGCCACAATCCACATAACTGCACTCAGGTACAACTTTTATATGGGGCATGCGTAAAAGGCTGTATTAATTTGCATTAATTTAAATGATGGGAAATATTCCTATCTTGTGAACATACCAAAAAAAAATTTGAGATCCCATTCATAATGATTGTAGCAATTTGTGGCTGTGGGCTTAAATCAGCCCTTGAACACTGTCTAAGTTATGAACAAAATTTTTTATGATTGTGGGCCATTCTCATTGTACTTTAGCCACATGAAACTTCTGGGACTACTCTAAGTTCTGCAAAAACGAAGCAGTCAAATAAAATTCAAGAGCACGTAGATCAGCTGGTAGGGGGCTGTTTTAGCTTAACCAGAAGTATCGAGTTCGAGTCTCTAGGTATGCAGCTGTGTTAAAACTCTTGAGGGAGAGCTTTACCGCCCTTTGGGTCCTGCCCGGCTCGAATCCGGATTAGTCCTATACCAAAGATATAAAAATACCGGATGATCTAGACCGAAAAAAAAAAAAGCAGTCAAATAAACAAATAAAAAGTAAAAAATTGCTAAAAAGAAAAAGCATAGCAATTCCTTTCTTTGGGCACAGGTGATTTCTTAGCAAGGTTCACCTTTCACTACTAAAATAAAATTTATCTTTTTACAGATATTTCTCTCTTTATCTTAAAATAATTTTATATTTTTTGATGATTGGATTGTTTGATATTCATAAATGGTAAGGAATTAATAAATAATAAAATAGATATTTATTTCTTGTGAGCAATTGGAGTGGAACTGTATGTCAGAAACTTTAGTATCTTTTATATTAAATTTTAGAAGGAAAGAAAGATTTTATTCTAATTCCATTTTAATCTTTAACCTTTCAATAATTTCATTTGTATCCTTAATCCTTAATCATCTTGATTTTTCTGTCAAATAATTGTCGCAATTACTTACATTGCTTGTCACGTGGATATTCTCCTTGACATGTCATGTAAATATATATTTTAAATTTTTATGAAAAAATATGATAAAGTGATCAAAAAAATCTACTTTAAAAGATATGGATCCAAAAATATAATTAAAAATATTAGACAAAATGGAACCAAAATAAAAAGGTTAGGGGTCATTTAAATCAACTCGTTAAACTTATTTAATCTTTAGCACGAATGATTGTTTAATGAACTCAATTTGTTTAATAGTTCTTATTGCTATTTTACCTTTTAGTCTTTTACTTAACCTAAAAGTTTTGCCCATAAATGAAAAAAAAAAAAAAAGAGAAGAAGACAATGCCAAACCTCTGGCAGAGTCTTTTTGAAAATAAAGGAAAAAAATATGTAAGCAAAGATGGTTCTTTTTTTCCTTTGTCTTATTGTTGGTTGATTTTTTTTTTCCTTTTTATCTTTTGAGTTATAATATGCAAATAATATCTCTCTTTTTGTAAAACTCCTTTTGTCCTTACCAAGCATGGAACTTGATATCAGACTGCAAAGCCAATAGGCAGGTTTTAGTTGAAGAAATAAAGTAGAATTTGATCATTGGCTATCCACCAATTGTTGGCATATCCCTTGATCACAACACCAGATTCTGTTAGTTGATAAAATCTGGTCATCATATATATATATATATATATATATATATATATCTATGATGATTAATGCCAAGATTATGGTTCATGATTTCACATTGATTTCAACTGATTGTCTGACCTTTTAAAATCACAGTTCTATGATGGTAAGAAGATAGTGCGGTTTGGTCAAAGTATTAAAGCTTTAGTTGAAAAACAGAGAGTAATTCCAGTCCCCAAGCACCATCTGGTTCTGTTAAACACCATTTAGTGAGCATTTGAGTGCTTGAAAGGCTTGGAACTGATTCCTGTTAAGTCCAGAAACCGATCAAACAACAAGCTTGTTGAAGTGCAATGGTTGGAGGTTAGATTTGATTCTTCTTGTGTTTTCCCCATTTGGTTTGTTTAACGTGTTTCATGTATGAATAGAAGCATGTTAGGCTTAATTTAATCTCACAATTGGCATCAGAGCATAAATTAACCTCTGTCTTACGTGAAGAAAACGTACTCTGTAATATTTGTCAAAACTGCCAAAATGTTAACTTTGTTCTTTAAAGGTTTTCTGGTTATTATGAGGCAAGGGAATGATCTGGAATTGGTTTTCTAGTTATTTAGCAATCAAAAATAGAACAAACGAGTTGTGAATGGTTCCTGTAGATTTGACCGAAAACAAGAATTTTTGGAAATTTTGAATTGTGCTTTAAGATATTTTCAACCAAAACCAATTTTGAAAAACTTGTTTTTATTTGATTTTGATCGATTTGGGATCAAGAATCACTCAGGTCGAAGCAAGGAAGGCCGATTTCCAGTTGGGTCAAATTTGGGTCAAAGACAGGGTGTTCAGTGAAGAAGTAGGTGAAAAAGGTAGAAGCAAACGATGCTGTTTTGCCATTGTGCCTTCTTTACCGTAAAGCGACGTCGTTTTGCAGCAATCAATTAAAAAAAATCAATTTTTCAGCTCTTTTGGGCTCGTGTTTGGGCTGTTTTTTTATTTATTTTGAGCCAATTTTGAGTATAATTCTAGGCCACTACTTGTTAATTTTTAGGCCACTAATAATAATAATAATAATAATAATAATAATAATAATAATAATAATAAGTAATAATAAAATATATATTTTTTCCAGCCCATTTTTGTCATTCTACTAGGCCTTTCTTTATGATAACTGGGCCAATTTTATGGGCAGAATTTTGGTGTTATAAATTGGGCCATTTTGTTTCATTTTAATTATGCTTTAAGGATTTAATTAATTTGGGCAAAATTAATTTTATTGTATTTTGGGCAAATTTGGTATTTTGGCAGAATTTTTAATCTCATAATATTTAAAATTTTCATGAATTGTGTGAATTTTCATTTATGAATTTTTGTATAATTTAGAACCCAATAAATAATTTATGAATAAATTGTGAAAATAATCATGAAAATTTATGGTTGAATTGCCAAAATTATGAAAATTTAAATTTGGATACTATGTGTGCTTATTATGAATGTATAATTTTTGTTACTTTTATATTGTGGTTGACTTTAAGCACATGTATCTAAGTTTGTTCATATTATTTAGAATTAAAATTGTCTTATGTTAATTGCAATTTTAAAATATGAATGAAACTTAAAATTTTGTCAATATGTCTGAGTGATTCATAATTTGTTTAATTAGGGCTTAGCCACAGCAACCTTAATTAAATAAAATTATATTTGTCAGAATCACATAAAGGTATTACACATAAATTGTGATTAGTTATAAAGTTACAATAAATTTTATCCTACAGGAATTTTTATTATAATTTTATAACTAATTAGGATAAAATATCAAATTAATTTCTTAATATACCCATAGGGATTAGGAAATGATATAGTTTGATAGTTTTATCATAATGGTATGAATCTATTAGAATTAGAACTTTATCCCACAAGCAACTTTTATGTCTGAGAATTCATAATTGATTAATAAACTATGTTTACATTGATAAACATAATTAAGTTTGCCTTAGAAACTTTGGATACATAAGCATGTGGTTTCCTTTATGCAGTGTTTTCTTAAGCTAGTATTAACTTAGAAGTTTTCGAATTGGATGGAGGGAACTACAAGATCTGGAAGGAGAGAATTCTCCTCCAATTATGGTGCATGGATAAAGATTATGCTATAAGGAAAGACGAACTCGTACTGACTGAAACCAGCACTCCTACTAAAGTGGTTTTACAAGAACACTGGGAGCGATCCAATTACCTTAATGTAATGTATATTAAGACGAAAATATCTGCCGAGATACATGGTTTTCTCGAATAGCATACCAACGTTAGAACCTTCCTAAAGGCCATAGATGATCAATTTGTCACTTTAGACAAAGTGTTGGCTAGCACCCTAATCATAAAGTTCTTATCAATGAGACTCACAAATGTGAAAGGAGTGTGCGAGCACATAATGACGATGAGAGATATAGCGGCCCAACTCAAGAAGTTGGAGGTAGATATGTCTGAATCTTTCTTGGTGCACTATATATTGAAGACTCTTACAAAGAAGTACGGACAATTTACAATATCTCATAACACACATAAGGATAAGTGTATCGTCAATGAATTAATGTCCATGTGTGTGCAAGAGGAGGGAAGACTGCTTATGAAATCAGGTGAAAGTGCATTTCTGACAAACCATGGAAAGAACAAGGACTGAGCCAAGGACAAGGGAAAAGGAAAAATCCCTGCCCAAGCTGACATTAAGAAGAAAGAGTCCAAGTGTTTCTTTTGTAGAAAGAAGAGACACATGAAAAAGGACTGCGCCAAGCTTCAGCAATGGCTTATTAAGAAAGGTAATCCACTCTCTTGCATTTGTTTTGAATCAAATCTGGTTAAGGTTAGTCATAACACATGGTGGATTGATTCTGGATCTACAATTCACATTTTAACTTCCTTACAGGGTCTGACAAATCTAAGCAAGCCAGTGGGAAATAAGGAGAGCATCTATTTTGGAAACAAGATACGCTCATGTGTTGAAGGCGTTGGAACCTGTACTCTAGTTCTTAGGAGTGGTTTTGTTTTGCAATTAGAAAAGACCTTTTTAAATTCCTAGTTTCTCGAGAAATTTAATCTCTGTTTCTAGGCTAGTACCTTATGGATATTCCTTTCAATTTTCAAATAAATCATTATTGATATATTTTAAATATCATATTGTTGGGAATGGTACTTTGTGTGATGGTTTTTTCTCTATCGATTTGCAAAATGACACAACTTATAACACCTTGCATGTCCAAACTGGCATTAAAAAATGTGTTATGAATGAGGATTCCTCCACGTTATGACATCGGAGATTAGGTCACATCTCCATTGATAGGATTAAGAGATTAGTGAATGACGGAATACTAAGTACTCTAGATTTTACTAATTTTGACACTTGTGTGGATTGTATTAAGGGTAACGAAACCAACGGTCTAAGAAAGGTGCCAATAGGAGTTCAACCGTATTAGAAATCATACATTCTGACATATGTTGTCCAGACATTGATGCACATGGTTAGAAGTACTTCATCACCTTTATTGACGATTACTAGAGGTTTATGTATCTCTACATGTTTCATAACAAGAATGAAGCATTAGACGCATTCAAAATCTTCAAGGTTAAAGTATAGAAACAATGTGAAAAACCCATAAAGATAGTAAGAACTGATAGAGGTGGGGAGTATTATAGTAAATACAATGAAGATGGACAAGCACCTGGATCATTTGCGATGTTCCTTCAAGAAAATGGGATTGTTGCGCAATATACTATGCCTGGTTCACCAGATCAGAATAGTGTCACAGAAAGAAAGAACCAAACTTTGATGGAAATGATGTGTAATATGCTTAGCAGCTCGAAGTTGCCTAAGTCTTTGTGGATTAAAGCTCTTAAAACGGCAGCGTATATATTGAATTGGGTTCCAACCAAGGCCGTTCCAAAGACACCTTTTGAATTATTTCAAAGGTTGGAAACAGAGTTTGCGTTATATGTGCGTTTGGAGATGCCCTTCTGAAATAAGAGTTTACAACTCACAAGAAAAGAAATTGGACCCTAGGACCATAAGCAAGTATTTCATCAGATATGCCAAATGGTCCAAGGGCTATAGATTCTATTGTCCATCTCACCGCACTAGAATTGTGAAATTAAGGAGCGCCAAGTTTCCTGAAAATGACTCAGTTAGTGGGAGTGATCAATCTCAGGACTTACTTCTTATGAGAGATCAACACTCTACTTCAAGTCAAGAATTGGTTATTATGAACAATATCCCTTCTGTACAACTAGATATTGAACAACCAATCATTAAAGATCCACAAGTAGCTAATAACTTACCAATAGACGAGGCTCCTCTAGATACACCAGAATTTAATGAGCAACCAGTTGAACAACATGATCCTTTGAAGAATGTTGAACCAACATTAAGAAGGTCTATTAGGGAAAGGAAGTCAGTTATTCCTAGTGATTATCTTGTGTATTTGCAAGAGTTCGATTTCAATGTTAGGCCCGTTAATGATCTACAGACGTTTTCACAAGCCATGAACAATGGAGAATCAAAACTTTGGTTCGACACTATCAAGTACGAGATGGATTCGATGGCATCTAATGGAGTATGAGATCTTGTTGAGTTGACTAATGGGGCTAGGGCTATAGGCTTTAATTGAGTCTTTAAGACAAAGACTAACTCATTAGGCAACACTGAGCGTTTTTAGGCAAGACTTGTAGCCAAAAGATTCACTTAAAAGGAAGGAATCAATTACAAGGAGACTTTCTCTTCTATATCTAAGAAAGATTCTCTCCGTATAATAATGGCACTAGTTGCACATTTTGACTTAGAGTTGCAACAAATGGACGTGAAAACGGCTTTCCTCAATGGTAATCTGGAGGAAGAGGTTTACATGAAATAACCTGAAGGTTTTTCCTCTAGTAATGGTTAGTATTTGGTTTGTAAGCTTAATAAGTCTATATATGGGTTGAAACAAGCTTTTCCCTAGTGGTATCTAAAATTCCATGAAGTCATCTCTTCATTTGGTTTCATTGAGAACATCATGGATCAGTGTGTATACCGGAAGGTCAGTGAGAGTAAGATTTGTTTCCTTGTGCAATATGTGGATGATATACTGCTTGCAGCCAAAGATAAGGGGATGCTACGTGAGGTGAAACAATTTCTTTTTGAGAACTTTGATATGAAGGATATAGGCGAGGCATCTTATGTCATTGGCATAAAGATCCAAAGAGACAGACATAGAGGTATATTGGGTTTGTCATAGGAAGCCTATATCAATAAAGTTTTGGAAAGGTTTAGAATGAAAAGATTGTTCACCAAGTACAGCTCCCATTATGAAGGGTGATAGGTTTAATTTGAACTAGTGCCCGAAGAATGATTTTGAATGGGAATAGAGGAAGAACATTCCATATCTGCACCAGGCCAGACATTACTTTTGTTGTGGGAATGTTGGGTAGATACCAAAGTAACCCAGGAATGGACCACTGGAGAGCTATGAAGAAGGTGCTTAGATATCTACAAGGCACCAAGAACTACATACTTATGTATAAATGGACCGATGAGTTGTAGGTGATTGGCTACTCAGATTCAAACTTTGCTGGCTGGGTTGATTCTCAGAAATCAACATCCGGTCATATTTTCATGTTTGCTGGCAAAGATGTTTCTTAGAAGAGTGTTAAGCAGACACTGATTGCCACTTCCACTATGGAGGCCAAGTTCATCTCTGTTTTGAGGCTACCTTACATAGTGTGTGGCTTAAGAGTTTCATTGCTGGGCTTAGAGTTGTTGATTCCATATCTAAGCCATTAAGGATGTATTGTAATAATTCAGCTATAGTATTCATGGCTAAGAACAATATGAGTGGTAGTCGAAGTAAGCACATCGACACTAAGTACTTAGCCATTAGAGAACGTGTTAGAGATAAAAAAGTGATCATTGAACACGTTAGCACTGAATTGATGTTAGCTGATCCTTTGACTAAAGGCATGCCACCATTAAATTTAAAGATCATGTAGAGCGGATGGGACTTGGTCACACATTGTAATTGAAACTCTTATTAATGATATGATGTTTCTCATTTTGATTTGTGTACATTATAGTTTTTATTTGAGAATATCCTTGTTATTTGGACCAAGAATAAACGTAAAGTTTATTCATTAAGTAAAAATGGGATGATTTAGAAACATTTTACATAGTAATACATGGAAGATAATACTTGCCACTAGAGGAACTATCGCCATGATTCATATGATTTGTTTCTTCTAGGAGTGACATACATGGACCAAGTGGGACAATGTTGGCATATCCCTTGATCATAGCACCGGATTCTGTTAGTTGACAAAATATGGTCATTACCATATATATATCTGTGATGATTAATGCCAAGATTATGGTCCATGATTTTACACCGATTTCAACTGATTCTCTGGCCTTTTAAAATCACGGTTCTATGATGGTAAGAAGATAATGAGTTTTGGTCAGAGTATTGAAGCTCTAGTTGAAAAACAAAGAGTAATTCGATCCTCGAGCACCATCTGGCACTACAACAATTAAGACTTTTAGTGACAATTTGTTTGTGACCGTTTGTGACCATAAGTAATTTCGTCACAAATATTCAACTTATTGTGACAAAAATTTTGTTTAACACTATTGTTATAAGTAATTGTGACGTATCATTATTTGGTCACTATTAGAATAACAATTGTGACGATTTAAATTTTTTCACAATTAAATCGTCACTATAAAAGTATTATTGTGACAAAAAGTAACTTGTCACTAAATTTTCGTCACTAATAAAATGCACAAATTGGCGCTAAATGATTTTTAGCGCAAAATACTATACTTGTGACGATATATAAAGTGGTCACTAATTTTTAAAATTATTGTGACGAAAAAAATTGTTTGTCACTTAATAATTTGCTTTTTGTTATAAAAAATTTTGTCACAATTAAACATAATAAATTAATGTCGATTACATATCGTCACAAATAGTGAATTCACCATTGTAACAATTTAAATCGTCACTATTATGAAAATTATAATAACTAAAAAGTACAAACTAGTTTATTATCATTTATATTAACAAATTTAAGAAATTGTTTTTATTACAATTTCGTATTTTTTATTTTGTATTCTTGAATCCAATCAATTTTATTATTTGGATAGTATAAGGTACCCGAATCCGTTACCCATTAATGTTTACAAATATAAAAAAAAAATTCATGTTTGTGATGAGATTTCAATATTGGCGAATAGCTCTTGAGACAAAGCCTAGTGAACCAATTTTAGCATTTAAAGTTATTTACTACAAGAATTATATTATATGTAACAAATTAATTAAGGTATGTAATTGACAAAGTGTAATAAAA
This sequence comes from Heritiera littoralis, assembly GCA_031772115.1. Classification (NCBI taxonomy): domain Eukaryota; kingdom Viridiplantae; phylum Streptophyta; class Magnoliopsida; order Malvales; family Malvaceae; genus Heritiera; species Heritiera littoralis. The sequence continues at coordinate 1,413,947 of JAPDPK010000141.1, read as the reverse complement.
AATTATAAATTTAAATATAATTTTTGAAATTAAAGTAAAGAAACTTTCATATTAAGTATACAATTCTTGATGATTTAGTATATAAAATATAAATCTTAGTGCGCACACACAAATAATGTTTTCTTTGTAACTTTTTATAATAAAATAAAAATGTTTTTATTTGACTTGAAAAAGAAACAGAGAAAATTGAGAATGAAACTGTATACTTATAAGTAACAACTTACTATTTAATAATATGAGCATTGATCAAATCAATCTAGATCTAATATTAATAACCTAACATACATAATACACACATATACGTACATGCATAATATTTTAACAAAATATATATGTTATTGTAAAATGTTAAAATATAATATACAAATCACTATGCTAAGATACATATGTTAATAATCTATTTTTCATAGATTATAAAATATTATATATTTGAAAAATAAAAAATAATACATTTTATTATAAATAACATGTATAATGATAAGATGATAAGGGAGTTTCACAACAAAATGTATAAATTTTTAAGATAATATACATATATCAATTATATATTTTATATAAATTACTCTAATCATATTATAAGAGTTTACAAATTTTAAATGAAAAAACGGAAAAATGTTTTTTGTTAAAATGTATAATTAAAAGAGAATATATAATTTATTTCAAATTACATGTTTACATAAAAAATTAAATAATATAATTTATTTTAAATTATTGTAATTTATAAAACATTATTATAAGTAACATATTAACATGTATTCTCACCGGTCCAACGCACACCGTTTAATGTTTATGTAAAAACCTTACTTGTGTTTTTCTTGAAGCCCTAATTCTTTCTTCTCCCCCTCCTTTCCTTAGGCGGCCGTTCTCTCATCTCTCTCAAAATTCAGAGACAAAGGATCCTTCTGCGGAAAACGATTGAAGCTTCCAGATTTCCATATATATAGATTGTTTAAGCTATGCGTGGCAATTGAGCTGCTGTCGGCGTGGCTTTTCGCTGCTTGCAGGGATGTGTTAGCTGAACCTGGTGCAAGCTGTCTTGGTGAACTGTGGCAGCTCCTGTTTTGTAACTGGTGGCAGGGGTGTGCGCAGGATGACCGGGCGAGTGGTGCATGGCAAGCTGTGGAGAAAAGCCGCATGTTAGATGGCGTGATCAGGGCTTTTGCATTCTGTTTGGTTTTTTGCTCAACATATTCTGTTTTTACACTTTTGCAATGGTTTAGTTGTTAGTTTATTATATTAGTTTAGTAAGTTATATTGTCATTATATTATTCTAATTTATTAGTTTGATTGTTTGGTTAGTAATTGATTTTAAATTAAATATTATTAGTTAGGATTAAATTTTAATTTTAACATTCATTTTATGGTGTTTGTTTCCTGAGAAAACTTAGGAAAACTTGAAGGAAATAAAAGAAAGATGACAATGCAAGAATCTCGCTTCAGTTAGTTCTCCGCAAACTTAAACAGTGCTGCGTGGTTTTCTTTTGAATTCTGATGTCTTCGCCACTGCTTGGCGTGGAGGAGGAAGGGAATCAGAGCAATATAACTTTACTGGGTTCTTTAGGCTTCATGGGTAGTGTGTGCCAGAATAGCTCTAAGTTGAAGGAGCGCAACTACATGGGCTTGTCTGATTGTTCTGTGGATAGCACTGCTGTCTCTGCTGAGTCTGAGGAAAGCCAAGCTAGTTTGAATCTGAAGGCAACAGAGCTTAGGCTTGGGCTTCGTGGATCCCAGTCTCCTGAAAGAAATCCGGAGCTTTGCTTGTTAAGCTCTGCTTAACTTGATGAGACACCTCTTTTCCCTTTACATCCTTCAAGTGATGGTCACTGCTCTGCATCACAGAAGACTGTGGTTTCAGGCAACAAAAGAGGGTTCTCTGATGCAATGGCCGAGTTCTCAAAGGATAAGTTTCTTTCTAATTCGAAAGTCGATGGGATGCTGTCACCCAGGCCTTCTTCGAACTTGGGACTTAAATCAGGTTTTGTGCTTGAGAACCTTGGGGCTCAACCATCAAAAGCCGAAGGGATCACGAACCAGAAGGTGGTGTAGGACAGACCTCATGCTGCCAATGAGACCAGGGCCAATCCTAATGCATCTGCAGCCAATAACAGTGGAGCTCCTGCTACCAAAGCACAGGTTGTAGGTTGGCCTCCTATTAGATCGTTTAGGAAGAACTCCTTGGCCACCACTTCGAAGAACACTGATGAAGTAGATGGAAAGGCAGGGCCTGGTGCTCTGTTTGTTAAGGTCATTATGGATGGTGCTCCTTATTTGAGGAAAGTAGACTTGAAAAACTATTCTAAATATCAGGAGCTCTCTTCTGCACTTGAGAAGATGTTCAGCTGTTTTACCATAGGTCAATATGGATCTCATGGAACCCTGGGCAAGGAGCTGCTGAGCAAAAGCAAGCTGAAGGATATGCTGCATGGATTAGAATATATTCTTACGAGGATAAAGATGGTGACTGGATGCTTGTGGGTGATGTCCCATAAGAGATGTTTATTGACACCTGCAAAAGGCTAAGGATGATGAAAAGCTCTGATGCCATTGGACTTGCCCCAAAGGCCATGGAAAAATGCAGGAACCGGAACTAGATGGCATCATACATGATTTTTGCTATCCGTGCAGGAGCTTTTCTGGAGAAGATGCGAGCACATTCAAGATTCTTTCTGAAAGATGTTGCATTGGGTAGGAAATCATGGGTATCTTCTTTCATATGTTGCTATGTTTATCGTCTCTCTGCCATGGATTTTATCTCATGCAAGCCTGTTTTTATTCATTTATTTTCATGTTAATGAATTGGGTATTTGTAAATTATAGATTTTTTCATGAATATTATGAATATTTGTAAATATTTTAGTGGAATGTAAATGATATTATATACTATTTCTTAAAGCTAGTGAGTATACATGAAATGTTTCGAAATCAATCTTGCACTTTCTTTAATGTTATTCATCGTATATAATAATAATAATAATAATAATAAAAATAATAATAATAATAATAATAATAACACATCGTTGTTGTTGTTGTTGTTGTTGTTGTTGTTATTATTATTATTATTATTATTTAAGAATACTTCTAATATTTGTGACACTATTTTGGTAACTATAAAAATTAATATGAGAGTGACAATAATTTTTTTGTAACTATTGTCAATATTTTTAGAGACAATATTGTTGTCACAAGAAAATCAAGTTGCAGTGACAAATTTTGTTTGTCACTATTATAATTCTTTTAGTGTGAAAACCTTTTGTCACAATAAAATGAGCAATTGTGACAACATAATTTGGTCACATATTTTAATATTTTTAGAGACGAAAAAATTTGTCACAAAAAAAAGAGTTATTGTGACGACTTAATAATAATTGTCACTAAAGAAATAGTGACGCTGTTTTTTGTGACGATAGATGACGACTTGAAAAATTGGTCACTATAAATTATAGTGACTAAATTTTATGCTTTTTGTGACTAAATTTTTCTTCACTAAAAATACTTTTTCTTGTAGTGTGGTTTTGTTAAACACCATCTAGTAAGCATTTGAGTGCTTGGAAGGCTTGGAAGTGATTCCTGTCAAGTCCAGAAACAGATCAAACAACAAGCTTGTTGAAGTGCAATGGCTGGAGGTTAGATTTGATTCTTCCTGTGTTTTTTGCATTTGGTTTGTCTAACGTGTTTCATGTATGTATAGAAGCATGTTAGGCTTAATTTAATCTCACACCAAAGCTCATAAAGGGTACCATTATGCTCAATTCCCATCTTACTTGGTTGACCTAATCAAACAAACAAACATACATGCATACACACACACACACACACACACACACACATATATATATATATATATATCTTGTGAGAAAGACATTGATTTTAAGATAAATCTTTTACTTCTAAAACCTAAATTCTGTCCTTAAGTGGCTTTAATTTAATGAATTGATAATCTCATTATGTTTATTTATTTTTTGTATTTCATATTTAATTTAACTATTTGTGCTCCTTTTTAAAAATAATTAAGATTTGAGATTTGAATCTTTTATTTATATATATATATATATATATATATATATATATATATATGTGTGTGTGTGTATGTGTGTATTAGATCTGATGTTGTTAAATTAAATTAATGTGTGCCATATGGTAAAAAGCTCAACTAAGTATGTTATGTCATTAATAAAAGAGTTCTGTAATCGAATTTAATTGCAAAATTTTAACATCGTCATCAATTATCCGCAAATCAATTTTTTTTTTATAAAAGTATAGAGATTAAATTCATTAAAATTAAAGTACATAAATCAAAGTCACATAATTATAGGAAGAACACGTACATATGCTCCATGGATTTAAACTAGAACATGTGGCAAGGATTTTACGCTAAATGCAATGCTAAAAATTATCGAGAATTTTTCTCTTGTCGACAATAACTATATATAGGAATTAAAATTTTCAAACATGTAATTGATTTGTAGTGGATGAAATGCAGCTTATAACCCTACTGCATTTGGCTCGTTATGAACATATATACGCATGCCAATAATGCCGACAAAACATGCATATGATCAAGCAAGCATAAGCAAAATTTTCACGTCCCTTTCAAGTTGTTTTGCTTTTTGGTGGAAATTGGAATCGGATAAATCATTATAATTTTGAATTTGATATCTTAAAATCCATGCATTTGGTCATTATAATGACACCCATGTTTTCCAAATAGTTCATTGATTTAAATAGCATGTTTTCAGAAATCAAGTAAATCAAAAATAAAAAAAAGAGAGGAAAAATTTTGAAAAATTTAAAATTTTATCTATATCACCGAATTAGTCTTCCGAATAATTTTATGAAACGTTGAAAAATTCGATCTTGTTTATGAAAAATGGAAAGAAAGATAGATTAATGTTCAATTACACTTTTATTTGTGCACTAAAACAATTTAGACTTCATCATATAGATATGGTGAAAATTTTCAGTTTAGGAAGTTTAATTACTAGCTCTAACTTTTTGATTGGTTGGTGGGAAATATTGGGAGGAAAGGAAAAGAAAATGTGTGTTTGGGTTGGAACTCTATATGGATTTACAATTATTAATGGGCTTTGTATGGACCACAATTAGATAATAGCTACAACTTTTGGGCCCAAAATGGATCATGTCATTTGTAAGTGCAAATGCCATTTTTTACACTTACAAGCTTATTGTATGCAAAAAATAAAAATACTCGAGGAAAAAAATAAATCTAAATAAAATTTAAAGACAGTCTTGCTCGTATTATAAAAAAAAAACTCTTACTATTAAGTCGGGATTTTCTTAATATTCTAAAGAGTATTTATAAAATCATTTCGTGTTTGAAATCTTTCAATTTTAGGTTATTTTTCATTAACATATTAAATATATATAAATATCTTGATTAAATTTATCATATTAAAAGAAAAGAAGAAATTATGGAGCTGCATTACTCTAGAAAACAATAATAAATGCACAAATTGACATTGCAAAATACAACGAGCCAATTATTATTATTGAATTATTGTGCTTTACTTCCCCATTTACCATCAATATTGTCAAACTGAAAATATCTTTGCCTCACTTCATCAATGATTAGCTAGAAAAAATTGGCTTTTCAATTCCATATCTGGCAACCCCTATAACGTCATCTATCATTCTTGCACGTGGTCAAGCAGCATGCATGCTCACAATGTATATTATTTAACAATTTTCGAAGTCGGAAGCCAGTAATTAATCTCATTTCATTAAAATATAAATTCAATCAGACCTTTAAAAGAAGAATATATATATATATATATATATATATATATATATATATATATATTTATATATTCATTCTATCCGCCCTCCCTCTGGCTAAACTCACATGACCAATTTATGACCATGATCCATTTGACCCTCATGCCAAAGAATTTACATGGTTAATTAAAGCTTCTTCTTTTAATTAATTCCCAAATAGTATATATAAATTATTGTTTTTATATCGAGTAGGTGAGGTTTTGTCAAGAAAAAAGTGTCAAAAATTTTAAAAATTTCAAATTAAAATCCCATCATGTGTGAGCTTTGTTTAATTTAATATTTGTTTGTTTAATTAGTTTGTTTGTTAAATTTTAAATGAAATTACTATTATTAAAAATTATTGGATCAATAATTATAACTTTCACTTGCAACATATAATAAACTGAATACCTCGTTAAAAAAAAAAACAATGGGCTGTGGAAATTACCTTCATAGCTTTGAGTTTGACCCTTAATCGCAAAAAATTTTCATTGGAAGCCCAGGAGCATTTGGAACATAAGTAGGTTAATTTGCACTATTAATTATTAATTTTCTGGCTGCCTAATTTATATACTCCAAAGTCTAAACTTTGAAAAATATTCATTGGTTATGCAGGCTGGAATCAAACAGCATGAGAAAGATTATGACAATATTATATATACATAAATGAAATCCCTTGTTGTCAATTTGAAGCAGACAAAAGCATTATACTGCAATATTCCTATGTCTCTATGTTTGATTGATTTACTTATCTTAATGTCCATGGATTCAAGGCCATAAAAATTTATTAATTTTGTAGGAAAAAAAAGAAATAAAAAAAAATGACTGAAACTTCTTAGTATTTTTCTTTTTTCTTTTATTATTGGTATAAAGATTGTGCACTATATACATATAATTGAAAAAATAGCTTAATTTCATTTTATTAATCTTATTTCGTTCGTTCATTTTGAGTTTTAACATCTAAACTCAAAATCTGTCTAAAATAAAATACGAAATTTACAAAATAAAAATAAATTAAATAGATGAAAATTTCCCATCGTATGATTAGATATTGAGTTGTGAAACTAATATTTTGGTTGAATTTCAATTTTTTTTTTGTGCAACTTGATAGCTGGGAATTATTCTAAATCTGATCATATTTTACCGTCGGAGAGACAAGAAATCAATCATTGGCATTGGTCAAATAGGAAAGCAAAAGAATGTTTAAAGCTGTTTAATTAGGACACGCATTACTAATTTCTCAATTTTTTTTGTATAAAGGATACTGTAATTCAAAAATAAAGAAATATTAATTGTAAATGTGAAAATTTGAATCTCAAACTTACTAAAAGTTATTTTATAAAAAGATTGTATAAATCAACTATACAAACCCCAAGTTCACTATTTGCTTACTTTAAATACTTGCATGGAATTCCAAGACAAATATATGCAACAATGAAAATAATAGAAATTAATGAAAGCCACACCAGTATTCATGGCTTATACTTACCAGAAGCAAGTGTCAACAGCAGTAAACCCTGTACTTTGGTGGCTGCAGTGTCTTAAGCCGCTTGAAACTCCTCTCTATTTGCATCTGAAACGGAAACATTCTTTTTGCTTACTTGATTTGCAATCAAAAGTTGTCAATATCGAAGAAATTAGGTTGCCTTGTGATTAAAGTAAACCTTGGCCATGATATTTTCAGGTTCAAGTCTTTCAATGATTAAAAAAAACAACGAGTCTGCTTTAGCACAAGGCAGATAAAAGACTTATTGATCATCTGCAACTTGTTTATTGTTCTAAATTAACGAAAATCAATCTTTAATGAGCATGAAAACCTTCTAATTTTGAATTTTCTTCACCCTTAATTGGGTTTTTCCGACGGATTTTAAGTAACTTTAGTCGCCAAGAAAAAAAAAATATTCTCTTTAGTACACTCGTTAGCAAAATTCATATATTAATGAAGTCAGATGGTTGGTTGAGGAATTGAATTATTAAACTCAGTCTGTGCCTTATTATACATAATTCATTTATGGGACAGTTCAAGTCCAAATTCCCACGTCACACCTTATAGTATTATTAAACATAGAATAGTTCCCCATACAAGTCTGTTTTCCATGTTCCAATGCTTGGCATAACAAATTTAAAAAAAAAAGATTGATTATTGTAAGCTTAATTTGTCTTCAAAGTTGTCAACATGCAAATGTCTCTCTGATTTCTCATGCCTTCAATTGGACCATTCATTTCCATTCTTTCCAACTTAGCTTGCAGAACCGTGTGATTTCTGGCATGCTTGCAAGTTGCAAGCTGCTAACTTCAACCTTTACAATTTATGTTCAATTATTTGAGCCATTAATCAATTGTACTTGTATCAATTTCCACCCTGCCATTCTCCATTGTCACATGATCTTTAAATTTTCAATTCTATGATAATAAAAGAGTGTGTGTTTATATATTCTTAGTGCATTGTCCAGAAATATTGGGGAACCTTCTTCAATCGAAAAGTTCTATAGTAAGATTAACATAAACACACATGATTAAGCATAAATTTAATGTCATTAAACATAATATATATTAGAAATACTATAGACACATAAGAATAAACGTTTCTCTATTGAAACCAATGATGTAGGCATATGATAATTTTACTACGAGACATATATATATATATATATATATATATATAACTGGTTTGTTTTATTTTTCAATTTGAGCTCTAATAGATTATTGTTTTGGCTCCACTTTCAATGGGATTAGCATGTGATTAACCCTTGTTAAAAATCACATTGAGTCAGATGGTCCCCTTGTTTGAGAAAACTGGCAGGGAGCTCATTACTGTTAATTAAGAAAGTTAAGACATAGGGGATTCTTTGGATATTCATGCATGAGACATGGATGTTATGTACAACATTGTATTTGTTTTTATGGATAAGTTCAATGGACAAGATCAAAGGATAGTGAGGATTTGAAACTTAAACCTTAACTTTCATCGAAGAGTAACAATTGATAAGCCAAACACAACAAACTGAAACTGAATAAATATATGTTTGATTTGCAAACAATTAATTTTCATGTAGAGCCTAGGAAAATTCTTAAATAATCTTATGAAAGTCTCAACACGAAGGCATTTGGAACGATAACCATGTAAATAACTTCTTAATTTGTAAGACCTGATTCTACACTACTGTAGACCCTAATTTCATAAAATTGAAAATGAAAATTAAATAAATAACTAATGTTGATTTCCAAAAAGGATGAAAAACTCCTTAACTTAAGATGAGAACGGAGCAAATTAAGTGAAATACTCTACGGGCGAGTAAGAGGACAGCTCGCCAATGGGTGAGCAAGAGGACAATCGCCAATGGTGATGGTGAGTTGGACGATGGCGTGGGCGAATAGGTGAGTTCGCCAGCTAGTTGTGTGAGGTGATCGCCCGAATGGGTGAGGACATGTAATCGTCAACTTGTGGCTTGAGTTATAGTAAATAGGCGAGTAGAACAATAAATTGTGATCGCCAAATAAAGGAAATCAGCTTGTAAATCACCAAATATTGTTGGCGAACTAAAATTGAAATGGAATGGGCGAGCTGAGGTTTTTGGTTGAATAGGCGAACTGGAACTGGAATCAGCAGTGACCATTGCAGCCAAAATTGACTTTGTAAGTTATACGGTTGAAAACAATTAATAGAGAGGATGTTAAAGTCAATAAGGAATTAATCTTATTGGTTGAGAAATAAAATAAAGTCAATAGAAGCAGAAAAAGGAGTGTGGAAGGGAGACTTTCACGCCAGCTTAAGCTTCAGTTTTTCTTCATGCATTAAATGCATGAAAGACGTGAAATTAATGAAAGAAGATAGGATAAGGCCAAGTGAGGGGTTCTGATTGGATAGCATGGCTATATAAGGAGAAACAATTGAGGAAGACCGGCTTAGCAAATTTCATCTTCCTCCCGAAAACTATGCAACTGCAAGTTTATGTTATTCCTTCCAATCCTGCCATGCTTGATTTATTGAGCTTTACTCTTCAGTTGGCTAAACAAATAAACCTGCCTGCAAAACCTTCCTCCATCGTTTGATGAGCTAAAGGAATAAGCCAAGTAAGGCCAACAGGGGACAGAAAGTATTCTGTGCTGGAAGTGCAGTTGATTAAGGTGAGATTTAATGATTTCTTGAGATTGAATGATATATTTCTATGATTTCAAGTATGAGAAGCATGATTTTAGTATTGCTTTTGATTTATTCTTGTTAGATCATAGAAATAGAATAAGTTCATATCTTGAATGTAGATGAGGAATAAAATGAAACTGGGTTGAAATTGTAGTAGAATGATGGGAAAATAATTGAGAATGAATAAGGAAAGTAATGGAAATGGTGTAAGAGTGATGAAAATGGAGACTATAATGATTGCCCATGTTGAAAGTTAGTAATTGCCAATGAGGCGAGTAGGAAATAAAGAACTCGCCAAAGCTGTTGTTCAAGTGGGCGAGGTCGCCCAACACCAGTTTATTTTATAGACAAGCCCATCTCTGAGTAGAAAGCCTTATGGCGAACTCACATGCATAAGGTATTGGGCGAGAAGAATTGTGGGCGAACTCCCACATTTAAGCTAAAGTAGGCCTGGCGAGTTGAATGTTGGGCGAGCTCACAAATATATGGCGAGTAATGGCGGGCGAGCTCCCACTTGTAAGCCATTTGATGAATGGTGAGCTCGGTTGGGTGAGCTAGTAAGAACTCTTGTGGGCGAGCTAGTTGATTTTAAGTCTCGCAAAGCGTTGGAAATATTGAAAAAGGAAATATTAATGGAATTTATAAATTATTTTGCAGCCGGAAATTATGTGTAACATCCCAATTTCCACTATATAACATGTTACTCACTTATATCTTACACTTACTACCGGTTGGGCTGTCAGTGATGCTTATCAACTCCTATCACTTTAATAAGAATAATTAAATCATTTTCTTAAGATGTATATACATTCCCTTATATTTAACGTAGTACTGTACAACTTTACTGAATACATAAAAGAACACAACATACCTTCGATATCCAATCTCAGGAAGGTAAGTCTCTTAGTTCAGATCAGTTATCTGTGGAGTGGAAAAATAAGGAATGAGCGACAGTGTGCTCAGTAAGGAAGGTGTATGCTGCTTTGAAAATAAAAGCTATAATCTCAAAACCATTTAATTATCCTAACGATCAAACTCATTAGGAAACAATAATTATAATTAACATGAAACAGGATTCCCCAAATCCTTTCATAAATCATTTAATTGAGACTAGGCAACAATTTAAATCATGCAAAGAACACAAGTCATCCGCTTTTGGGGTGCACCCGTAGGCCATCGCCCCTCACGGCTATCTCATCTAGATGTATGGCCATAATCTGTAGGTGGTCCTCGGGTCCACTTGCCAAGTGACCTCGAGACCGCTGAAGACTTGGCAGGTCCATCAGCCCTGTGACGCCCTAGGGTGCACTCGTTGGTCTATTTGACCCGAGCCATCGCCCTAGATGGGTCACGCAAAGTATATGAATGATAATGCATGAATTCATGGCCTAATGTCTCCAAATCAAGTTACCATATGTATCATTTCCATAAAATGATTTGGTTTTCCAAATGGTTTTTTAACTAGTAAAACAACCCTCAATTTCAATATTTTCTGTTGGAGAGAAAGGCACATTTGGAGCTGGTTCGCCCATGGCTAATTCGCACAGGGTCAGCTCGCCCATTGGCTAACTCGCCCAATGGTCCACTCGCCCAAGGGTCTACTCGCCCAAGGGTCTACTCGCTCAAAGGTCTACTCGCTCAAAGGTCTACTCGCCCAAAAAGTTTCACATTTTCTATTTTTCAAAAATATTAATTGAAAGTTTATTTATTTATTTATTTAATTTGCGTTCAGAAAATATTCATAAATCAGTTCACCCACTGGTCAATTCGCCAAGGCGGCGAATTATTAGTCGCCCGCCTCATAGCTTTTCAAGACAAAAGTTGGCTGGCTGATAACAGTTCGCCCACCATATACTTAAAACAAGGGTCGCCCGCCCATATGACATAAAAAGTTCTCCCAACTTTTAAAACAAAGGCACTCGCCCAGGTTCTCATAAAGGAGAGCTCGCCACTTGGCTAGCACGAGTTTCAACTTAGAACAAATCTACTCGCCCGTCCTAAGTAGCTCGTTCAACAAAACAACATATGGCGACTTTGTAGCTCGCCAGGGTCAAAACATTTTATCAACCAATGCATGTCAGAAAAACAAAACAATTTCTAATATTTTCTTAACACTTTTACTCCACAGGACATGTATTTTCATCACATACTACTTCCTTACCTCGTCTGATGCAGCCTTGCTTTCCACTCGCCGTATCAATCTCACTTCCCGGCTGCAAGGTAAAATATTAATTCCATTAATATTTTCTTTTCTAGCAATTTATTTCTAAAACTATTTTCAACCACTGTGGCGAGGTAACAGCTCGCCATTCGCCCAACACAGCTCGCTATCCATTAGCGGCTCATTCATGGGAGTTCGCCCAACATGGGAGCTCAACTCGCCATGCTTATCAATTCAGTTCGCCATTCGTGGCTTTTCATTCATAAATGGTCTCGCCCGTGAATCGGATAACACTTGGCCACCTCGCCCTCTTGAACAATACTTTGGCGAGTCGTCTATTACCTATTCGCCTCATTGGCGATCATTGGTCCTCACCCTTACCACATTTCAGATTTATCCCATAACAATTGGCGAACATGTTTTCGCCTAGTCATGTATTGCATTGTACTCGCCTCGCCCTTTGGCGAATACTCCTTGCTCGCCTATTTGTTTTTCTTAATCATTTCCATCTAATTTCTTATATATTTCCACACTATTTAACTACAACCAGGCTATATCTGTGTTTATCACGTTATAAACATAGAAATATACCCTCATTTATCAAAATAACCATAGAAATATGAAAGCTCACCTCAACTGAGTTGCACTTCCTGGAACAGAGTGTTTTCTTGCCTCAATTAGCTTTACTTTGCTTATTCCTCAGTTCTTCACACACTGGATAAATGTTTAGTTAACTAAGGATGAGTCTCATGGCTCACTTATGAACGTAAAGGAAAACTAAGGTGAACTTGAAATGAAACAGAATGGGCGAGAATGATTTTGAGGAAGATGAAGTTGCTTCCATCGATCTTTCCTCATGAACCCTTCTTATATAGCCGTTCCGTTTCACTTAAAATCTAACACCTGTTTCCTTATCCTGTTTTCTTCATCATTTCATGTAATTAAAACCAAAGAAAACTGCAGCAAAAGAATGGTAGTGACGTCCCTACTGCAGCTCTATTCTTGACTAATTTCCCTTGCCATTTATTGCCTAATCCCGTTGTCAGGAGAAGCAAAGTCCTCTGCCGCCCCTTTCCTTGACTTTTCCATTTTCTTTTCTTCTCTTTTTCACGCCATTTCTCTTCCAGCCAACATTGATTGGCTAACTCCTAGTCCACACCACTGTCAGCCAACGTTGATTGGCTCTCCTTTCATTCTTTTCTCCATTCGTCTGGCAGCCATATTCTTCATTAAATGCTTTCATACTTAGCATTAATTTCATGGAGACTATTGTAGTAAACGAAATCAAGCAGAACTCTTTTCTTCCCACACGTTATTGACTTGTTTGCCATGCTTTCCCACAAAATTTTACTTTTATTTATCTTTTAATTTTTCTCAATCCGTCTGGGCGATCATCGCCCTCGCCAGATTGGGCGAACTGTTCTACTCGCCCTAACCAGCAACATTGGCGTCCTGTTCGCCAATTTAGCTCGCCCATTGGCGAGCAGTCTTCCTTGCTCATACATTATCACACCAACATTCTTCCATGCACATCTAAAATTAAGGAACTTTTCATCCAAGTGAAAATCAATACACAAAATTTACTTTATTTACATTATCAAATTTTATGAAATTTCGGTTTACAGTAGTATAAAATCGGATTTTACATTATGGACTCGGTAAACGCGATTAGGAAGGCGAGCAGGAAGCAAGGCTTCGTTAAACCAGGTAAGGGAGATGTGTGTGAAGTAAAATGCATGTCCTGTGGAGTAAAAATATTATGGAAATACCGAGAAACTATTTTGGTTTATGGCATGCATTTATTTAATAAATTATTTTGACTTGGGCGAGCTACAAAGTTAGCCGACCCTTACGTTGTTTGTGGGCGAACTGGTATTGGCGGGCGAGCCAAACGTTTTATAATTTTTGGGCGAACTGGTATTGGCAGGCGAGCCAATCCTTTAATAATATTTTGGGGCAGGCGACCCCTTTTGTTAAGAAAGTTATGGGCGAGCCGAAATGGGCGAGCCGGTGTTTTTGTTCTAAATGTAGAGTTTGGTGGGCGATTACTTGTTCACCCCTTAGAGTTTACCATGGGCGAGCCGGGCTGGCGAGCTGACCATGGCGAACAGATTTCGATGGTATTTTCTTAAGGAAAAATGAGCCATTTTAATATCTTTGAAAATAGAAAATATAAACCCTTTTGGGCGAATTGACTAATAGGCGAGCCATTGAGGGCGAGCCAGTAATACTTGTTGTTTTGAAAGCAAAGTTTGGCGGGCGAACACAAGTTCACAGCCCTGGGTGAGCTGCCATGGGCGAGCCATATTAGGCGAGTTGACCATGGGCGAGCAGGTTTTAAACGTTGAGATTTTGGAATGTTTTCAAGTTGTTTTGTAAACAGAAAGCCTAAACTTTTTTGGGAATTAATTCATTTGAGTAAATGATAATGTGGGTGAGATAATCCCTTAAAGGTTTTCATGAGATATAAAAGTGATTTTGAGACTTTAGGCCCTGAGTTCATGCATTATTATTCATGTAGTTGCGTGACCCTCCTGGGGCGGTGGCTTGGGTCGATGGACCAACGGGTGCACCTCAGGACGTCACAGGGCTGATGGACCCGCCAAGTCATCAGCGGTCTCGAGGTCACTTGGCAAGTGGACTCGAGAACCACCTATGGACTATGGCCATAGATCTAGTTGAGATAGCCGTGAGGGGCGATGGCCTACGGATGCACCCCAAAAGCGGATTACTTGTGTTCCTGGGGGAACAATGAGAGCATGATTTGTTTGATGCCTAGTCTCAACTTACTGATTTCTGTTTACTGAGGGGATTTGTGAAATCCTATTTACTGTTTACTGCATTTTAAAGTAAACTGGTTATTATGTGATTTTGGGATGGTGTATTGAGAGGCGGTTTACTATATCCACTGTTTTTCTACTCGGGGTGTGATTTTAGGAAAAACAAATAAATTGTGGTATATAGTTTTGCTTAATTAAAGCAGCATACGTTTCCTTTACTGAGTGCGTAGTTCGCTCACCCCTTTGTTTTAACTCCACAGATAAAAGATACGGAGTTGAGAGAATTAGCTCCCAGATGGATATAGTTATGTATAGAGCGCCGAGGCACATTATGTTAAACGAGACAGGTACAATCTCTTCTCTTTTACATTTCAAACATAAGTATACAGTACTACTTTAATGAAATAAAGAGAATAGGGGATGTCGGATGTAAGGAATAATGAAAAGAATTTCATATTCCGTATTTGTTAAATAAATGATTATCATTATTGTTGAGTGTGAATGGTATCGCAGACAGTCCAACCGAAAAAGTTGTATAAAAATACGTGAAAAATGTGGTAATGGAATGTTACATAATTTTCTATTTCAGCCCAAAAATTTTCATAGCAGATTCAGAATCAGGACAAGGAAGCGAAAGAATCCTATAGCAAGTAGTTAGGTACTATTCACCTTGAAGCTGTAATGCAATGCCATTAGTTAATATAGAAAAATGCCTCCAAAATCGTCTAGGAATTTGGCCAAGCATTTATCACTAGCTTTACTACTTGTGTACAGTTGGCTGATCAATTTCAAGTAGGTGGCAAGTTTTAAGTTTTGTACTGTTGAAATCAATGTAACAAACTTGTGATGACTCATTGAAAAGGAAAAATGGATGATACATGGCAGGAGAAAGGATTGTATAAAACAGTTACACCACGTCAGCATATATCACTTCTATTCAAATCATGCCACGTAATCACAGTGTTGAAAAAAGTTAATGATTTATTACATAATTAAATGATGAATATTTATTTCAAGAAACTCATTAATGATTCTGATAATAAATCATTAACTTTTTTCAACACTGTGATTACGTGGCATGATTTGAATGGAAGTGATACATGCTGACGTGGTGTAACTGTTTCATACAATCCTTTCTCTACATGGCAGTAGCTCAAAAACTTAAACAGAAAATTCATGCTCAAATTGTCAGATTTATTTAGATCTAATAATTAATGAATAGTACAAGCCTGACAGATAAGGGGAAAAAAACAAAATAGGCAGATTCTCTGTGAAATGAGACTAAGATAAGGTTGAACATCATTGTTCAAATTGGATAAGAAATAAAAATTTCCATTACAAGATCTTCAAAATAAAAAAGAAATACTATACTATCTACTCAAATTCTCCATTTTTGTTTTTTTGTTTCATTCAGCATCACTAACATCCGAAACAAAGCTTTTCTTTGCCTGGAAAGTTGTGGTTGAATTATACTAAATTATTCTAAATTTAAATATCTTCTCCTCAACCCTTTACTTTGAGCTTGAGTTCCTGTCTTTCTGAGATGAGAGAATGGCATCAATGGCTTCCCTTACTTGAGAAATATCTGGAGCTTTCCCACCTTGAACAGGCCAAAATTCATCTGTTGCCAACACCTGCATCATAAATCATAATTTACAATTTTAACTAAAATTGCTGCTTATCAACTCTATATGATTAATTCAGGCTGATGATCTGAAGCTGAAATTACACCTTCACTTGCAACTGAAGAAACTTCACATAGCTAATTGCCTTCTCCAGCATGGTAACCAAATCAACCTATGCAACACAAAGATAAAAGAACATTCCAGCTTTTACTATAAGCAAAGTACATTTACAAATATCACACGAGTAGTAACAATGTCTCACCTTGGAGCCATTGGGTACGAGTTCTTGTAGTATCTTCAACCTTTCACTAATTCTCTCACGTCGATTCTGGATAGAAAACATTCTCTCAAAGTTATTTTTCATTCTTGATTTTGCTTTATTTGCTATCAAACTTTCTCAGCATAAACAACAGTTATACTTATGATGCAAGCAAACCTTGGCTGCAATACTTTGGGGATCCTTTGATGGTCCTGACCTAGTTTTTGCCTTCTTAGCTTCATTAGTGCATTGTTTCTTCAAAGCTTGATTGCTCTCTCCCTGCAACCAATTTCATCGGCAGTAAGATCAGTTGCTATCTTAAGTAAACTGATCATTAATTACTTGGTTTGATAGGAAAATTAGAGTAGTACCATGTGAGGACGCTTGAGGACAGCTGCTTCTGGTGATCCTGACTCCTGGATGCTATCAGCAACTAGAGCTGCTTCAGAGTATAACCAATTCCCGTGGTTTCCTTTTGTAACACTTGTCATGGAATTAAAATTGCTAGCAGTTTCAAAGCAGCCAAAATCTTCCACCAGGCGAGGATCGGTCTGATTCCACTGATAATTCTGACTCAAATTCCCCTCCCACATTGAGTAATCATCTTTGTAACTACTAGTTTTCAAGTAAGTGTTTTGCAGATCCTTCTCATTTTGCTCAAAGCTAAGCAGAGATCCGTTAGTCCCATGAATGAAGTTATCAAATCCGAAGCCCTTGAAGTTTATCAAAGAATGAGCTTCCTCAGGTTGATAGTTCACACCCCGGAAGACAAAACCATCAGAATTGGCACTGCTTGGAGAAGAAAACGAAGAAGAACTAGACATGGAAAAGTTCTTCACAACCACACTAGTCTTTTCCAGGCCACCTACTTCTTCAAACTTGCAAGGCTCAGGGGAAGAAACATCCCCCAGCAGGTTTCCAGCAGCAAAGCCAGAGGTTTGAACTGAGCAGATGGGGTCCTTGGCAGGTGCCATTGAGAGAGTAAATACAACTAGACTAGAACTGTAAGACTAGTTCAGGCTGATAGCTAGGCATATGCAGAAAGCCAACTTCCCCACAAGGCCTATATATGTAGCGATTCAAACCGATGGATTAAATAATACTAAGATGGGTTTCATTGCATTTTTATACAAAAAATAGTTATTAAAATATGGGATTGAAAATACCTTAATAAAGTCCAAGTACTTATCGGAATAAGAAACCTGAATTAACTATTGCTGCTGCTATTGCATAGATGTAATGAACTAGCAAATTATATATATAATATGATTGCATCGGGATTGTTAGCTGGCAGAGGTGAATATAGATTGGAAGCAGATAGAAGATTAAAGGAAAATGAAGAAAAAGAATGCGAAAGCAGCATAAGCCTCGGCGGGATTTTCTCCATCCTCACGTCTATCCGATTCCT
This sequence comes from Heritiera littoralis, assembly GCA_031772115.1. NCBI lineage: Eukaryota > Viridiplantae > Streptophyta > Magnoliopsida > Malvales > Malvaceae > Heritiera > Heritiera littoralis. The sequence goes on along the minus strand of JAPDPK010000141.1, from coordinate 1,395,798 downwards.
ATGGTTTGAAGAAAGCTAGGCTAGTTTTGAGGGTGCTTCCTACACTGCTTCCTCCTCACTTCGGCACGTGGATTTCTACTGTTTTCTTTACAATTTCATGGTTCATGCTGGCCTGTTAAGTTAATCATGGATGGAGGAAGCCATGTCATCTCTTATCTAGCTAGTAAGCACTTGGCCCTTTGATTAGCATTGTGGTTCAACTCAAATATCTGGCAAGTTTAAAGTATATGGCTAAATCTATAGCTGAAGATTTTGCTTGTATGTCCGGTGTTTTCTAATCTGAACCAGCTTGGTTACTTGGTTTACAATGGACTGAAAAGGAATAATGGAATATTAATTAGATTCTTAAGACCATGAATTATAAGGCTTTAACCAGCTAATTAATAAAATATTATCATTTTACACCTGAAAATAATAAATACAAGATTAGTATATACTATAGATCACACTCAATTGCCTGCATATAACATCTATAAAACTAATAAAAACTCTTTAATTAATTCCTTTGCTCATGAGATGGTCAATTTCACTATAAAAAGTGATTACAGCTCATTTCTCTAAAGTATTGCCTTTATTCATGAGAGAGTGAATTTCCAGTTTAAATTTCTTTAGAGGAAAAAAAATTAAATTTCACATCCAAATTTGTTGATATCAATATTTGGTTAAAACAACCGATGATCAAACCTAAGTAACTTCTGCCTCCAACATCAAAAAAAAAAAAATACACCTACTTAAGTCATAACACTTAATATGAATTTGATCAATCTCTAAAGACTTCAAATTAGTGAAAACCAGTCTCGCAGTTGTAGAAAATGAGGTTTTAAGTTTAAATCTTGATATGAAAGGAATGAAAATTATAAATTAAAATGTAAGTACTATTTTGTATTGTGTAATCTAAAATTCATATACGAGTCATTTATCATATGTTTAATTAAGGAAAAAAGATTACAAACATTACAAGCAGTCAGGCGTTTGTCACTGCTGTGTCTGTGTTGTCTGTTTGATTTGTTATTCCATCCTAATGCACCATACTGTTCTCTAATTAATGTGTGGTTATTGACAGCATATGATCATTAATTAATAAAGTACTTGTATGAAAAAGATTTAAAATTTAACGGTGATCATTTGCAGTTAGTAAATTCGTCATCAGTAGCCAACTAACCATATAGTCAATTAAATATTCAATTTTTTTTTCTGATATACACGAAAAAATAAGTAATTTGAAAGCAAAAGATTCAAATTTTGAGCCTTAACCTATAAAGAGGAATAATAATTATTAGAACAAGGTTGAATTGTTGAATCACCATTTATATGGGTGAAAATTTGTAATACTCTCCAAGGATTATAAATAATCAAGTTGATAACGATGGTGTATATTTTGTTGATATAAAAATTGTTGAATTGTTCTCACCATTAAGTATTGATTGTTTTGATTTGATTATTAAATACGAGAATTTTTTTCTTCAACACTAACCTCTTAATTAAGGATGTGAATTGTGTTCTTTTTTCTTAAGATATAGTGTGGATTCCTCCTCTTGACTCAAAAAATTTCGAATTTTTCTCTTGTGAAATATTATTCATTTTAAACGATCTTGATGCGATATATAATTCTTTTTATTTTTAAAAAATTATCTCGATAAGAGATGAGTGGGTTTTGCTTACAAATTACCATCCAATCTGTGATTGTGGAATCCTTTCTATCAAAACCAATTATATAAATATATATATATATATATATATATATATAAATCTTTAGCTTCATTTAGTATGATAACCGTAAATTTTTCATTTAATTGAAAATTATAAATATTGAAAATAAATGTTGGAGAAAATAAACAATGAAAATAAATAAATAAAATTGTGAGAATCGAAATATTGTGAAAATTTCGAGAATTGAGGAAGTGATGAAATTAAAAATTTAAATGAAGAAAAGTCAAGAAGTATGCAGTCAAGGAAGATGTATAAGACGCCAAAAATTTCTGCTGCATTTGGTGTGCTTGGCTGGAGAAAATTCAAAGGAAAGGAAAAGTAAATTTAGTAAATAAAATAAAAGTGTAAAATAATAACACAAAAAGGAAAAGACAACAATTTAACATGAAATTAAATGGTATTAGCCGAAGTATATGCAATTAAAAAGGAAGAAAGTCAAGAAATGGTGCAGCAAAGTGGACTTCAACGCCACTACATGTGCTGCTGTTGTACCATTTCTGATCAGTCATTTAAAGGCTGATAAAATGTAATTTTATAGTATAAAATATAAAGAAAAAGGAAGAGAAGTTTCTTGCATAATTTTCATTGGCTGGAACACACAAGAGAAGAGGAAATTGAGACAAAAACCGTGCAGCCAACAAGGAATCTTCATGCCACTTCTTGTGTTGCACGGTTAATTCAATTAAAGGAGCTGGAAAAGCAAACCTCTATTGAGTAAAATACAATATATATTACTTAAAAGAAGAGATAAATTAATATTTAACATGTAGAACACATGAACTCCACGCCACTCTTTTGCTGCAAATTTTCTTCACCATTTAATGCAATTTAAGACAAAGAAATGATGAAAGAAAATAGATAAGGTGCGAGGTGGTTAATTAGTATTGGTTGTCTTGGATAAAAGAAGACTAAATGGAAATTTAACTTCAGCAAATTCTTTCTTCCATACCGAACTCCCCTGCTGCTCCACGGTTTCTAGTTTTGCTGCTCAAGTTTGGTTCTATTTGCAGCCGTTTCTTCCATAACTTCTTAACAAAATTTCATCTTCATGCTATTTGATCATTAGACCCTCTCCATAGACCTTATATCCACCTTAAAAACATCAAAAGACCAAGAAAGGAGGGCTGACTAGAAAAGAAACAAAACAGAATGGGATGTTGCTGGTTCCGTTGAGGTGAGGAGATTTAATGTCTTATTGTTTTAATTAAATTTAAAGCTATATTCTAGCCTAGTGTAAGGTGTAAATAAGGTTTATGAAGTTTGTTTTACATGAGGTAGGCTAGATCAAAATTTACTATGGATAAGGATGTTCGGTTGGCATGAGATTGAATGAAATCTTGTGTTGTCATGCAAGAAAACAATAGGAAATGATCAAGTAAGGAATTAAACGTTGAAACAATAAATCATGGTGAAAGATTGAAAATCAAAATTTGGTAAATGAAGAGAGGGGTTCGGTTTGGACATGAAAGTAGTAAATATATGGCTACATGCAGAAAATGGTAAGGAAAGGCTCACGTATACATGGAAGAGTAATGGGAATATTAGAAGAGACAAAAAAAAATCATGAAAATGGCCATAAGAGGGTTCGGCCATGATTTTGTTTAAGTATGGAATATGCTGAATTTTTATGATTAATAGTAGAAAATAATCATAGAAATTAAAAGAGAAGGATTTGTGAAATTAAAACCGAAAAAAGAACTAAAATGTGGAAGTTGAGTTTTGGCACCAGTATAATTTATACAGGTTGCGCTTATGTTATGACAATAGTGGCTGCATTTTATGAATACTAGTGGCTTAAAAATAAGGAGAAAAATATTAATAAGTTTTGATAAATTATTTTTGCAGCCCAAGTTGACGGATTTCGGTTAGCGTAATCGGGAAGCTCGACTTCATAAGACTGGTAAGGGAGACATGTGCCGCCTGTAAGGATATTCGGTCACATGTTTTAAATTATGCATTTAATTTATAAATGCAATTTATAATGATTAGTTTTGAAAATTGTGGTGATTTATCAGTTTCAAATTGTGGTGAAATACCAGTTGAGAAATATAAACTGTATTTTCCGTGCAGGAGGCTAGCCAAATCGGTAGCCGTTATACTACTGAAAAATTATCGAAAAATTACTGAAATTTATCGAAAATCACCGAAAACCAAAATAAAAGATTTGGTTTCACGTGAATCGATTTTCGGGTACGAAAATCGAGAAATTAAGTAAATTTCATAAAACATGAATATAGTGATATTTAATTTTAAAATATTCATGTTTTCGAGAATGGTGAAAAAGGAAATCACCGAAAATTCACCCGGTAGGTGATATTTCACGTGAAACGAGATGAAAATGAAAAAGAGACTGAAGTGAATATTTTTATAAATATTCTTAATATTCACTTGATTTTACATAAAACCTTTATGGTTTTAATTATGGAAATAATTAATTATATAAATTCCATAAAGGTTAAGAAATGATGAAAAACTATGATTTCGAGACTAGAGGTATCTATATGTGTTTTAGAGGAAAACATGGTGCTGGAATTATGAAAAAAATTGGAAAATAAATAATTTATTTTTCCATAAATTACAAATATATTTGAATTGAATTCCGATGATTTTAAAAACCATGTTTTCGATGGATAGCACGGAAAGGTGTGCATACATGGGTTACGGTGAAAAAGACATTGTCATGAGATTTGTTTTACAGTGTGACTATTTTATAACTGTTTTTACCGTATGAGAAATATGATTTATACCTTTATGAAATATTTTGAGAAATGTGATTTAAATTATAAATTTCATAAAGGTGATGATTTATACATGTGAGCCGTATGGATAATTGTGAAATGTTTTTACACTACTGTGTTTAAAATCCATAAAGGCTATGGTACGGTTTACACTGTTTTGAGACTTTAGGCCCTGAGTTCATACAGTATTATTTATATAATTGCGTGACCCTCCTGGGGCGGTGGCTCAGGTCAATGAACCAACGGGTGCACCTCAGGGCGTCACAAGGCTGACGGACCCGCCAAGTCATCAGCGGTCTCGAGGTCACTTGGCAAGTGGACCCGAGGACCACCTATAGATTATGGCCATAGCCGAGATAGCCGTGAGGGGCGATGGCCTACAGGTGCACCCCAAAAGCGGATGACTTGTGTTCCTGAGGGAACAATGAGAGCATGAATTATTTGTAGGGTGATGCCTAGTCTCACACACTGATTACTGTTTATTGAAAGGATTTGCGAAATCCTATTTACTGTACTGTACTGTTTATTGTACTGATCACTGGTTACTGTTTACTGATGAAAAACCGTACCAAAATATTGTGTTTACAGAACTGTATTGTGCACTGAAATGGTAGCCACTAATTACTGTTTTACTAAACCGAAAGCTACCATTTACTGTTTACTGAACTGAAAGCTACCGTATACTATTTACTGAATTGGTAGCTACTGTTTACTGTTACTGACTGAACCGTATCAAGATACTGTTTTACTGAATACTGAATATATGTTTTTACTGAACTGTACGATACGGTTACTGATTTGAAAAGAGAAATAGATGTTTATTCTAAAAGAATAACATAAGAATTATTTCTAAGATAGAAATAATCAAAGAAGTGTTTATCCAATGATTGGATAATTACAAATCACTGTACTGAAGAGAAGTAAACCACTGTTTTACTATTGAAATGTCACGTGTTTTAAAGGATACTGAAGTGAAAGGAAATAAGTGGTTTACTCTGTGGGAAAAAAAAAACGAAAATCATATCGTTTTGAGAAAAATGGATTTAATACTCTCTACAGTTGCTTCTAGGTTCCGGAACAAGTCAGGTATTTTAAATTACCTGCCTTACTCTATCTGGATCCCTAGCCGACTGTAATATCCTTTCTACATGTGAGCCTAGAGCCAGCTAGGAAGATTTTAAAGAGAATGAAAAATATTTTCAGCATATAGATAGCTGAATATCAAGTGTGACATATAACTCTCTTACTGAGCCGTTGTTTGCTCACTCCCCAACATTAACATTTCAGGTTTTGATGATTGTGAGATCAGTTGATTGTGGATCACGGCTGCACATAATGGACGATGTGACAGACCGACTGATTTATATGAGGTACAATCATTTATTTTATGTATTTAGACATGTCTACAGTACTACTTGTCTAATTAATTAAGATAGGGGATGTGTATAATATAAACAATGTTATGTAAAATTGTTTAACATTTCGTACAAGTAAAGTATCACAGACAGTTCAACCGGATAAGTTGTGTAAAATAAAGAGAAAAATGTGGTAATGGGTCGTTACATTTAGAATTCATGAATTAATTTTCTTTTATTCGGATACCACAGCTGCTAATAAAATAAAATATCTTTCATGACATAAGAGCAAAAACATACTCTGCATTTATTGCAGTTAATGAGATGTAGGAAAGTTATTTGCATCCGATTATTGGTTGTATCTTTTAAGAAGCCGATGAAGATCATCCTCCACATGCTGCTGTTTGATGGTCTAGGGAAAAGGAGGAAAGCAGAGCTGGCCTCCAGAGAAGAGCAATTCCATGTTTTAAGGAGAATTGTTGCTGTCCTTATACCATGAATTTTGAATCCATTGTCAGAAAGCGGTCATGGTGCCATATTACCGTGTGAAAACAAGATTTCATTTAACCTTTCTTTGAATCCATAATAAGAATTATTGTATACAAAAAATAAAAATAACAACCTCTAATTGCATACGATCTTTAAATATATACTCGTCCATATATCGAGTTACGACTTATTGTATTGCGTTTCACAAGTTAACATACAATACACTATACGATTTTTAAAGTCACTTTCTCACACATAGATAGACATGTTGCATGCTCGATTATTGCTCATTCATTCTGTCAAGCTCCATGTTGCTGGCCTATTTCTCAAACCCATTTTAAATGCAACAAAAGTTTCAAATAAAAGAATGATGCATTGGCCATTGGGGATGAAACAGGTTCCTTCATGGAAGCTATCATGGTCAGGATGATCATGTTGCGTTTAGACTTTGATGTTTTTTAAAAGTTATTAACTAATGAATATCTTAAGAACAATTGTCCAGTTACTGTTTATAATAATATTTTTCAACGGATGCATTAGAAATAGTACCCAAGTAAGCACATGAGTTGACCTTCAAGAACTTGGAAGTTCCAAAAGAGATCAACAGAAAAGCAAAAGAAAAAAGAATGCAGTCTGCAGATACCATCACCAACCCAAAAAAGAAAAATGAATTCATGGCAATGAAATAAACCCTTCAGTAGTACTTTCTATTGCATACGAGATTATGACTTGCTTCCAGATACATCACTCAAATATGTACCAATTCGTATTCATATTATGTCAAATCATATTCTTATTGTATCGTATCAAAATTTATATCATATTCTTATTGAATACGAAAATTTCGTATCAAAATTTATATTGATACGTCAAATACAACATTTTTTTTAAATTTTACCCAATTTATATATTATTTTTATCAAATTTTAATTCATTTCACATTCTTATTTTTTTTGTATGATTTTCATATTGTGTGACTGTCTTTTGTCGGGATTGTCAAGACTAATTCTGGGTCTGACAAATGTTCATCAAAGTCGGATAACAGAGAAAAAAAACAGTTATTTTAGCAACCGTTGGAAATCATATATTAACCAGCACCTATTTAATGAAACAAAAACTTTAGTCAGGTTTTTCTCAGCAGCGATTGCCTCTGATGACAAGAAAAAAGACCACGCAGCTGTTTACAAAAGCTTCTTAACTGCTTTAGTAGAAGACAGTGCTTCAAAAGACACCCCTAGGACTGGTGTTTAAGCAATAACCGACAGATAGAATAGACAAAAACAGTTTAACCTTATGCTTTAGTATAAGGTTACATATTTTATATTAAACAGGACTGGTTCAGTGTCAAAGGCCCATAACGGAGATATGGGCCAAACCCAAGGAAATAGTTACTACAAAATACAACAGGCTATTGACCACCAATGCTTGCACGAACACTGTCATTCAGGGAAGTGTTTCAGAAATACCACATGAGAACATGCCAGAACAGTGAGAAAGACAAACCAAACTTACTGAGTATCATTGGCCAGTTAAGCACTTTTCTTCTGCCCACGTAGCTTTTCAGAAGAGCTTTCACCGACGCCTGAAGACTGTCCATTGCCTGGAACCACAAAAGAATTTGGAAGTACGACACGTTCAGGACCTTGTTCTGATTTTGTACTCTTGAGTTCATGGTGAGGACGTACTGCTTCTGCACTTGGCTGTAGAATTGCACTTCTTGGCACACTGTTAGTGCCAAGATGGAAAATGCTTGAATCCTTGACTTTATTCAAAGCAACATACAGTCTACCTTTGGCCATGATGATCTCTAAAAGAAATGTTCCATACATAGGATCACCTGCGTCATTGGTCCAGCAAAAAGATGAGGATCATCCAACTAATGTGTCATGAAATCATATCATATCATATCATATAAACATATATATATATATATATATTGTATAATATGTATGTTTATATATTTTTAAAACAGAAAAGAGGAAGAAAGATACCAAGAAGAGAGAGGATAACAGCACGAGCAGCTAATTGTTCAGCCTCGTTCTTACTTCTACCAATTTCTCCAGTGTAAGTCACACCATTGAAAACCACAGAGGACACAAAAACGGGAAGCAATCCTTCTGCCTGAACAGTACTGTAGGTCGGCATTTCTAGATTCATCTTGACAGCAAATTCATACAAGATAGATTTGCAAAATACTGTATCCTAAAAAACCAGCCACCAAAAGTTTAGAAACGCTAAAGCAAATGTCAAATTTTTAGTTTATATGCAAGCATAAACCATTATGAATGAGCCGCAAACATTTAAATAAAGAAAAGAAAATACATAATTGTCCCACAAAAGACAAAAAATTCCAGCAGAATGCAACAAACCTTCTGAATAAGAGGACATCCTTCATCTTTTATCTTCTTTGTTATACACTCCAGAGTATATTTGGCAACATCCTGTTCAGCTGCTTTTTTGTGTGAAAAAGTTTCCTTAGAAGCATAACATGTTCCATCAACTATCACATTTGACCTGAACTTAGGAGAGTGCGAAGGTCCTTCGTTTGAAGTTTCATACACTGGGAGTGGTATGGATGATCTTTGAGTAAACTCATGCAAACGGATCTTATACATCATGAGCTTAGGAGGTCCTAAACAATATCAATGCACAAATTAGAAAAGGATGCCGACTTTAAAATAAATAAAGGCACAAGACTCAATGAAACATTGCTTATAATGAGCTATGGTAAAGTAAACTATATAACATGAATTGAATAAATAATTATCATAGAAAAATGCTTAAAACAGGACATGAAATATCATCATCATCATTAGAGCATTCATCTCAACAGATTGAAGTAGGCTGTATGGACTAATATCTAAAATCATGTTCAATCGTCCAAAACAGGACATGAAATATAAAAAATAAAAATGCATAACAGAGCTTCAAAAATTAATCAAGCTCTTTACATGTAAGTTGAATAAGGAAGAATGCCTTTATCTTCATGCATAATTGACTTAAACCTTTATTCAATGAGAGAAATACCAAAATATCACAGTGTTCCAAAAGAAAGTTAAAAACAATCAACTAAAATTTTAATGTCTCATACACAACAATAATTCCAGATATTCCCTCATCCTTGGATGCAATTGTTAGGCCCACAAATATACTAGGCCAAAAATACAACAGGTCAAGCTTCAAGCTTATGTTCAATAGGTATAAGATGGAAGCTTAAGGCAGACACAAGGTAGAATCTCCCACATACTATTAGCCATCGGCTCTCCTTTCTCCTCTTACTCTAAACTCTCTTATTTTCTCTCTCTTTTATTTAGACATACACTGAGTGTTAAGTAGACTCTGACGCCTCTTGACCTTGCCTAATATTATGCAGGAACCAAATCATCCAAACTTACTAATCCATCTGCAGATCTTAAAGATAGAAGGTTTAGCTACAAAATAACCTTAATAATTAAGGTCAAGTTTGAAAAAAAAGGATTTCTAAGTTTTACATTGAAAACTTAACCATTCCAAGACTATTATAGTTCTAACAAATTAAACCCACCTTTTTAAGTAAATAACCTTATAGTAAAATTAAAAAAGTTGATCAAATAAAAAACAATTGTGCAATCCTTCTCTATTTTGTATTTGTTGTGTGCTTGGAATCCATCAAAGTCTAAAATCGTAACTAAATTAGCACCATTTCAAGCATAAAAACAAACAAACACCAAAATTAAAATACAACAAATCAAAATCAACCAAACATTTTTTCAAACATATTTAAAAGAAATTAGTTACATCTAAGAGAAATAACCCATACTCTTTTTTTTAAGTATGAAGCAAAACATAAACTTTCTCCTGCCAAAATTAAAAAAAAAAAAAAACAAAAAATCTTTAGAGAAAGACTAGCCTAAAACAATTGATATGAAGTACTTACTAGAAGGAAAAGGAGACTTAGAGCAAAGCAGGAGGTTGGACCGGAGATAAAGGTTGATAGAGAGTTCGGGTTGAAGAAAATGTGAAGAGGGATTCTCCACTTTCGGATTTTTTCTTCTTTTTCAGAGTTTAAGCTATCCGAGGATTCCATGTTAGCGTAAGGTATCTATGTCAGAATATTTAAACAGAAGAGACAATCTTTGTGAGAAATTCTTGATATTCCCACTTTTTCATTCTCTCTGCTTCCAATTTCTCTTAACATTGATACAATGATACTCTTAAAAAAGATGGAGATTAAGAGAAAAAAAACCCTATTTTAAAATCGTTTATCTTGTTTAGGCAATTATTTATTATTATAAATTTTGAGTGATAATTATTAGGGTCTGCTAAAAATTTATGTGAATTTTTTTATTGTATTTTTTTTTTGTTACAAGAAAAATATTTAATAATTGAAGATAGAGTGGAGTTGTTTTAATTTGAATTCAAGTCTTATAATATGTCATAATTCATTCTTAATTACTCAGTCAAGAGATTGTTGGCTTTTATTGTATTATTTGTATTTGAATAGCATAGAATATATGCAATTTGAACCGATTTGCATAAATTTGACTAAGATTAATTACTTAAAATTTTAAGTTAAGGTAATTTTAAAATAGATTTATATATGATGTACTAACAGTGTATATATAATCTCTATACATTGTCAATTCATCAGAAGTTGATACCTCTTTGATAAGCCTTTATGAGCATATTGAAAAAAAAAATATTTGTATTCATTTTTTTAAGGGCTTTATATTTTTTAGTTTATATGTGATGCGCTATCAGTATATAGCTTCTATACACTAACAATGTATACCATAGGATGACACCTCATATGGAAGTCCTTAAAAATAAATATTAACAAAGTTTTTTAAATTTATTTTTAAGGGCTTGTACACTTTTAGATTTTACTCATTAATAAAGTGTCATCTTATAATTAACTGATAATGTATAGTAGTTATAGATTGTCAGTACATCATATATAAACTCTATACTTTTTTAGTTTACTTATTGATGATGTACTAACTTTTGATGCATTAACAATATATAAAGACTATACACTTTTAGTGCATCATATACAAATTCTTTTAAAATTTTGTTTCAAATTTAACTTAGATATTTTTAATTGAGATATAATATTTGAACTTTTGATTGAAAAATTCAAATCTTAAACCTCGACCTAATAAAGAGGAATAATAATTATTAGAAAAAGTTTGAATTGTTAAATCTTCATTCATATGGGGGAGAATTTATAATAACCTTGAAGGCTTACCATAATCAAGTTGATATAAGAATTATTGAACTGCATGGGCTATTAAGTATTGATTGTTTTGAACTTTGATTTTTTTTTTTGAAAGCAATTTTTGAACACCAACCTCTTAATTAAAGGTATGAAATATGGCATGAGCCAAAAAAATATGAATTATACTTTTTAAAAAGTACGTATAATTTCTCACAAACAACACCATCTCTTGAGTGACGCAAGAATTTTTTGGATTGCTCTGTTATGAAATATTATTTATTGTAAAAAAAAAAAACTGGACGTGATTTATATATTTTAAAAAAATTTATATCGAGATAAAAGAAGAATGGTTTTCTTTTAAATTACTGTTCAATATATATCTCTCACATATTAACTTACAACATACACTTATCTCAAAAAAAAAAAAATTACAACATACACTTATATATCGATTTATGAGAGATTGTTAGACGAACTTTAAAGACACCCCTAGAACTGGAATTTATGCAATAACCGACAGATAGAAGAGAGAAACAGTTAACCTACGCTTTAATACAATGGTCGACGGAGAAACGAAGCAAACCCAACAAAATAGTTGCTACATAATACAACAGGAGCTTTTCTTCTTCTCCCCAAGTCGCTTTTCTGAAGAATTTTCACGAGGACCTGAAGGCTGTCCAACGACTGCAGACACAGAAGAAATTGGACCAGCAGCTTGTTTTGATTTTGCAATCTTGAGTTCATGGTGAGGACGTTCTGCTCCTGCGCTGGGCTGTAGAATTGGACTGGCTGGCACATTGTTAGTGACTGCAGCAGTTTCTACCTCTTTATTGTTATGGATCAACGTGTCTGCTCCGGCAGGTGAATTGCCACCATGGAAAATGTTAGAATCCTTGACTTTATTCAAAGCAACATACAGTTTAGCTTTGGCCTTGATGGTCTCCAGAAGAAATATTCCATACCTAGGATCAGCTGTGTTATTGGTCCAACAAAAAAGATTCGTCAAATCATAGCATATATATGAATGCATGTGTAATTGTGTCTATGTTTTTCAAAAAAAAAATACCGAGAACAGAGAGGATAGCAGCACGAGCAGCTAACTGTTCAGCCTCTTTTTTATTCCTACCAATTTCTCCACTATAAGTTACACCATTGAAAACCACAGAGGACACAAAAATGGGAAGCAATGCTTTTGACTGAATGGTATTGTAGGTTGGCATTGTCAGATTCATCTTGACCGCAAATTCATTCAAGATAGACTTGCAAAATACCGTATCCTAGAAAACCAGCCACAAAATGTTAGTAACTTTTAAAGCAAATTGCAAATTAATTTTTAGCATATATGCAAGTATAATAAAACTATTTAATAATGTTTACTCTTAGAAAACATCAATTCGAATGTGAACAAGTTGACACAATTGTACCACAAAAGACCAAAAGCCCCAGCAGAACGCAACAAACCTCACGAATAAGGGGACATCCTTCATCTTTTATCTTCTTTGCTATACACTCTAGAGAATCTTTGGCAACATCCTGTTCAGATGTTTTTCTATGTGAAAAAGTTTCCCTAGAAGTATAACATGATCCATCAACTGCGACACTTGATCTGAACTTTGGAGCATGCGGAGATCCTTCATTAGAAGTTTGATACACTGGGAGTGGTATGTATGATCTTTGAGTAAACTCCTGCAAACGATTCTTATACATACATCAAGGGTTTAGGAGGCCCTATACAAAATCAATGCAGAAATTAGTAGAGGATGTCGAATTTAAAACAAAAAAAGGCGAAAGACTCAATCAAACATTGCTTATAAGGAACGAAGGTATATTAAACTACATATCATGAATTTAATAAAAAATTATCACAGAACAGTTTTAAATAAATAGCGCGCATGAAATATATAAATATATATAAGCATAAAAGAGCTTCACAAAGTAATCAAGCTCTCTACATGTAAGTTGAATAAGAAAGAATGTCTTTTATCTTCTTGCATAATCGACTTAAACCTTAATTCAAAGAGAGAAATACCAAAATATCAGAGTGTTCCAAAGTAAGTTAAAAACAACCAACTGATTATTTCAATGTTTCATACATAATAATACAGGTTTACAATAACATCAAGTTTGAAAAAAGATTTCTTTATGTTTTACATTGAAAACTTAACTATTCCAAGATTTTTATAGTTCTAACTAATTAAACCCGCATTTCTAAGTAATTAAACATTTCATAAAAAAAAAAAAAAAAAAGTTCACCAAAAAAAAGAGCAACTGTGAAATCGTTTTCTATTTTATTTTTTTATTTTTTTTGTGCCTGGAATCCATCAAAGTCTAAAGCTCTAGCACCATTTCAAACGCCAAAAACGAACAAACAGCAAAATCTTAACTTTTTCCTGCCAAAAAAAAAGACAAAATCAATACTAGCCTAAAACAATTGACATGCAATCCATACCAGAATGAAACGGGACTTGGACTAAAGCAGGCGGTTGGACCAGAGCTAAGGTTGATTGAAGAGTTCGCTCAAAGCAAAATCTTAACAGGGAAATTCAGATTTTAAGCTGTCCCGAGGACACACATTTTTTTACTGTTAGCGTAAGGCATCTATGTCAGAATATTTAACCGGAAGAGGCAATCTTTTTCAGGCGAATTATTTAGTACTAACTAAAAAGCGGATTCGTTGATTCAAAGCTTAAAACATAGTACCGCATTAAATGCTGTTGTTCACATCTTCAGTATCTCGAATTAAATAAAGGGTGACAATTTTCATTTATGCAGAAGGTAAACAAATTTCTTTCAAGTACTCTAAATGTTTGAGATTATGCCAGGTTGAAGTTCAACTTGTTCAAAATACTCATCAAAGCTTTAAACTTTATCAGTGTTTGTTTTAGCAGCTATTGCCTCTGATATTAAGCAAAAAGGCTGCGCAGCCGGTAGGAAAACAGTTAACCTTATACTTAACTACAATGTTACATATTTTATATTAAACCGGAATGGTCCAGTGTCTATGGACCATGTTGGAGTTACGCGCCAAACCTAACAAAATAATTGCTACAAATACAACAGGCCATTGGCAAGGTTCATAGGGCTGAATATGGAGCAGTTTGATCTCAATGGAACAGCAATGACAGCCAACCTACAAATGCTACAAAATGCAACAGGCCATTGGCGAGGTTCATAGGGCTGGACACGGAGCAGTTTGATTTAATGGAACAGCAGGAGCAGCCAACCTACAAGTTTCAGCACATGAATGCCAGTTAATCAGAATTTCTACTAAAAGTCCAAAATCGAACACCACCACCCTCTCCTCTCCTTTCACAAAAAAGAACAGAAAAGAAGATGAAAATCCAAAGAGAACAGAAGAAAGTGACTGATCTGATCCAAAAAATTAAAAGAACTAAGAGAAAAAATGATGAACGAAGACAAGAAAGACAGGACATTGATCAACAATGCTTGTGCAAACACAGTGCACATCATTCTTGAAAGGGTGGCAACGTAGCGTGGCAACTTTGTGGAGTGGATAACAACATTATATATAGACTAAAGTAACATCCCTCATCTAAGTGACTAATGCAAATTAAATTATTGCATTCATATATGAAAAGAAACCAAAGCTTATCAACTGACATTCACGGAAGTGTTTTAGAAAGACAACATGAGAACAGGCCAGAACATTGAAAATGACGAACCAAAACTTACTGAGTATCAGAGTCCAGTTTAGCCTTTTTCCTCTTCCTACGTCTCTTTCCTGAAGCTTTTTCAGCAACACCTGAAGACTGTCCAACGACTGGAGCCACGTAAGAAATTGGAAGATCAACACATTCAGGTTCTGATTTTATACTTGTGAGTTCTTGGTGAGGACGTTCTGCTTCTGCACTTGGCCGTAGAATTGCACTAGTTGGCACACTGTTAGTGACTGCAGCAGTTTCAACCTCTTTATTATTATGGACTGCCGTGTCTGCTACACCAGGTGTAGTGCCAAGATGGAAAATGCTGGAATCCTTGACTTTATTCAAAGCAACATACAGTTTAGCTTTGGCCTTGATGATCTCTGAAAGAAATGTTCCATACTTAGGATCATCTGCATTATTGGTCCAACAAAATGATGAGGGCTCATCCAGCCAATGTGTCTTGAAATCATAGCTAATGTCTGTGTATGTATATATGTGTATATATTTTTCAAACAAAAAAAGAGAAAGAAATATACCAAGAAGAGCGAGGATAACAGCACGAGCAGCTAATTGTTCAGCCTCTTTTTTATTCCTACCGGTTTCTCCACTATAAGTCACACCATTGAAAACCAAAGTGGACACAAAAAGGGGAAGCAATCCTTCTGACTGAATGGTACTGTAAGTTGGCATTTCCAGATTCATCTTAACCGCAAATTCATTCAAGATAGACTTGCAAAATGTTGTATCCTAGGAAACCAGCCATCATAATTTTAGCAAGCTCTAAGGCAAATGTCAATTTTTTAGCTTATATGCAAGTGTAATAAACCTTTTTAATGATATTTAGTTTCAGAAAACATCACTTCAAAAATGAACAACTAGATAAGGCAATAAAAATTTTGAAATTCGAAAACAAGGGATTCCAAATGTAGTAAAAGTTTGGGCAATCATTTATACTAATATTCCAATATTATAGAAAATTAGAAAACAAGGGATTCCAAATATAGTTATGAATCATTTACACCGGAAAATTGGAGATGGAAAAGGGAAAACCTTTTCTAAAACTAAATGGTGCTTAAGCTTTTTCCCCTTTTCCTTTCCTTTCCTACTTTCTGCAGGGGTGCATCTTTACTTATTTGCACACATCATACTGTTGTCTCACCTCCAAATTTTATATTCTCAACAGCAATTCCTCTTATACTCTCTACCAAATGCAAACAATGACAACAAGATAAGAAATCATATAACAATGGAAAAAAATCACGCCATCAAAGTAAAAACAACCGTTTTAACTTTCGCCTATTTTATTATGGACCAAGATATGAGACAAAGGGAACCAAATATTGTACCACATTGAAAAGTCAGTTTCAAAAGAAATGAACCATTATGAATGACCCACAAACATTTAAATAAAGAAAAAGATAGAGACATAATTGCACCAAAAGAGACCAAAAGGTCCAACAGAAGGTAACAAACCTCACGAATAACAGGACATCCTTCATCTTTTATCTTTTTTGCTATACACTCTAGAGCATATTTAGCAACATCCTGTTCAGCTGCTTTTCTATGTGAAAATGTTTCTCCAGAAACATAACATGTTCCATCAACTATCACACTTGACCTGAACCTTGGAGCATGAGAAGATCCTTCATTGAAAGTTTGATACACAGGGAGCGGTATGGATGATCTTTGAGTAAACTCTTGCAAACGATTCTTATACATCAAGGGTTCAGGAGACCCTAAACAAAATCAATGCACAAATTAGAAAAGGATGCTGACTTTAAAAAAAATATAGGCAAAAGACTCAATTGAACATTACTTATAAGTAAATTAAACCATATAATATGAGTTTTAATTAAAAAAAATCATAGAAAAAAATCTAAAAACATAGCATGGAATCTCAATAAAATGCATAATAGAGCTTCACTAAATTATTCAAGCTCTTTAAATGCAAGTTGAAAAAGAAAAAGAGTCTATCTTAATGATAATTGACTTAAACCTTAATTCAAGCTCTTTAAATGCAAGTTGAATAAGAAAAAGAGTCTATCTTAATGATAATTGACTTAAACCTTAATTCAATGAGACTGAGAGAAATACCAAAATATCTCAATGTTTGAAGAGGATTTTAAAAACAACTGATTATTTCAATGTTTCATACACAATAATTCACAACTCATCTGGACAAAAGCCAGTTGAAATAGAGAAGGCACTATTAGGTCTTTCTTGTTGATATGAAGAGAAGATAGCGAGTGTACGCTTTTAATTCTTAATGAAAACAGCACAAGGCGCGTTTAGAAAGTCATCATTCATGTTAAGGAGCACCATCACCCCATCTCCCACCCACCCAACCACCCACTCCCTTGAGTGTTAATAGGCAAAAACAAGAGAGAATGCTCTGTTTAACAACGAATAGCAAGTGTAGTTTTCAATTCTTAAAGAAAATGGCAGAAAGAACATTCGCAATTGCCAAGGAATTATCCCTTATGAATACCTTTGAAAAAAAGAGTATTTTATGAAATACCCAAAAAAATTACCACTATAAATTTCACAAAAAAGCTAATACAAATTTACATTAACATCAAGTTTTACATTGAAAACTTCAACTATTCCAAGATTTTTATAGTTCTAACTAATTAATCCCACATTTCTAAGTAAATAACAATTCATAAAATTAGAAAAGTCCATCAAATAAAGAGCAACCGTGAATTCCATTTCTATCTTGTATTTTTTGTGTGCATGGAATCCATCAAAGTCTAAACCTTAGCTAAATTAGCACTATTTCAAACACCAAAAACAAACAAACATCAAAATTAAAATAAAAATAAATCAAATTCAAGCAAACATTTTTCTAACACATCGAAGAGAAATGACTCACATCTAAGATAAAAAAACCCAACTTGCTTTTTTAAGTATGAAGCAAATATTGACTTTCTCCTGCCAAAAAAAAAATCAAAATCATTACAGGAAGACTGGACATGCAATACTTACGGGAAGGAATCGGGAGCTGGGGTAAGGCAGGAGCTTGGACCGGAGCCGAAGGCTGATTGATGAGCTCGGGTTGAGGAAAATCTGAAGAGGGATCCTCCATTTTTGGATTTTTTCTTCCTTTTCTTTTAGACGTCTTCAAAGTTTTCTCCGAACTTGAGGGTGGTACACTACACCAAGTGTTTTACTGTTGGCCTAAAGCGTAACTAAGTCAGAGTATTTAACAGGATGAGACAATCCTTTTTTTGGCAAATTTGAGATATCTTTTTTTTTTTTTGGGTTTTATATGATTTATGAGAATCTTTTTGATTCAATCGACAAGTTAATCAGCTCTTGATTGATTTGATTAAAAATTCAGTAAATTTCAATTCAATAGAAAAAATCATTGGTTTAATCCATTTGATAAATCATTTCAACCTTTTTACAATATTGCCTAATAATAACACAATTAATTTATATTGACATTGTTCAAATTTTGAAATCATCATTATTAGAGGTTTTACCGATTATCACTTTTGGTCTAAACGGGATTAGTCTCAAACAATAAAAAAGATGAAGATACATATGATTATGACAAAAAATAAAATGAAATAATTTGCATGTCACAATTGTTTCATGTCATAAATGAAATGATATGTTTATAATACAAATGATAATTATTTTATATATGGTCAATAGAGTTTTTTGACTTCACAGTAAGATTAGGATAATTATTATATATATATTATTTTTTATTTTCTAAATATTTTAAAAATCATATATTATCATCCTAATATGAATTAAAAAAAATTTCACTGACGGTACGTATAATAATTGTGAATTATACAAAATATCATATTGTTTTCATTATTGTAAACCTTATCTAATGTACAGCACCTGCTTTCACTTTTTTTATTCTTCTTTGGCTTTCACAATTTTAAAAAAAATGACTAATATATTTTATATTAAAATTTTAATTTTTCATAAGATTGATGTTTTATTTTTTAAAATATGTTTAAAATTAAATTTGAAAATAAAAATATAATGTGTTCAAGGAAAAATTGAGCATAATTTTAAAAGCATCTAGAAATAAAAAACAAAAAGACAAACAAATTGTATAAGGTTGAAGAGAAATCATAACTCATGAAGTTTACAAGTTTATTTTTATTTCTATCTATGCTTTATAAGGTTTTTTTTTTAGTTTGAAAAGAATTCATGATTCATCATATCTACAGTTTTATTTCTACATCTTTCTCTATTTTTAATTTTTTTTATTGTTGTGTTAACGAGGTAATTAGTTAAGACAACTGTTCTAAATAATATCCTCAACAACTACATTAAATTCAACAATTACAAAATTGATTTGATCAAGCTGAAAAATTAAATTTCTTAGTTAAACTAGTGCGGAGTCTTCCAAACAGATTTTATAACCATTAAACATCTAATTTCATCATTGTATTTAATTTTATAGCCACCAAAGCTTTTTCTTTAAATTTATGAGCAAAATATATTATCTCAGCCTTAATATCAATGCATACCGTCAACTCATTAAGATTTACTGATTGGAATTCACCAATCACCTATCAATGAAAAACCGTAAAGATTCGTATTTGAATGCAAAACATTTAAGAGTCAAATTTTAACCACTTGCGCCAATCTCATTGGGATATTACCTAAGGCATTCCAAATGAGAAATATAATTTGAAACTACTGAAGTAGCAAGAGCCATCATAAAATTGAAGTAGATAATTAGCTTATTATGTACAAACAAAGCTCTTTATTTACAGTATGAGCAGCTGCATTTGGAAGAAAACGGAGCCTGTTTTTTTACACCAGCAGCAATCATTTGATGGACCTTTTTCCCAGTCGAATGCCTCCAAGAAATCCCTTTCTCGCCAAATATAGCAAACGGTAAGTAGCAGTGCAAACTCCAAACAAATCTAAGAAGAGATTTGGCTTCACTTTGATTTGAATGTTGCAATCATCATGCCAGCTGGTAAAAGTTTTAGTGACAGATGAGCTAGAAACACACCGTTTGCCATTACTACTTGAGGAAATCACAGAAAAAGAATCAATAAACGATAAGTAGCAAGCTATGGATTGAATGTTTAGGCGCCTGGGTTTCAACTTTGACAGTGAACTCAATCTATGACCGATCAAACAATAAAAGAAATGCCAACATTTCATCCATTTACGGTAATAAATATCCCAAGCTCTGCATTTGCTTGCAGATGTAATGATCAAGCTTCTAGCAATTTCTCGCACCAATATCCTACATATTGTAAGTAATAGTAGAGCTGTCAAAATGGGTTGGCTCGAGCCGGCCCAAGCTAGCCCTAACGGGGTCAAGCTATAAATAGGTCGAGTCAAAAAGCCTTTTTGTTAAATGGGCTTAAAAATATAAGCTCATATCTGGTCCTAAGAGTTAACAAGCTTAAATAGGTCAGCTCGTATAAAAAATTAAAAAAAAATTAAAATTTATATTAAAATCTTATTTTTAGTAAATAAACAAAGTAAAATTTGAAATAAATATTAAACAAACATCAAATAAATTCATATCAAATCCATCAAGTCTTCAATATCATTTGAACATTACATATTAATAGTTTAAGGAGTATAATATAAATTGTTTTAACAAACCTAAATACTGAAAAACATGTTTCAACAATATTAAAAATCAAAAATATGATAAATAGATCTATGTCTATCCATCTCCTCCATAGTGTTAATCACATTCAATCAATTCTTTTTCAATTTTGCCATCTACAAATATAAATAAAGAATAATATAAGAACTCACAAGAATTAAACTTATGAATTGATTAAAAATTGTCAACTAATTAATAACATTATCTTTAAAACCAAGAATCCAATTTCAGGTGCAAATGAAAGTTTTCACGTTCTCATGATTTAGAGAACTTCAATACTTATTTAAAACACAAGAAGCAATACTAAAAGAACTCTCTGATGCTACTGTTGTTATTGGAATGCTCAATATATCACAAGCTATACTTGCAAGCTTTGGAAATCTTGGCCTATGATTTTTCTACCATTGTAGCACATTTAATTTTTTAACCATGCGACCCATAATCTTTAACTCTTCCAAATAAAGATCTAATTGAGATTTTGATTCTTCCACTTGAATAATTTCAAATATTTTGAAAGCCTATATCCTTGAACATTTTAAAATAAATTAATTGTCATTACAAAAGAGAATTTAAAATAAAATATATACTTAAAAAACAAAAATGAACTTACATCACTTAAAACAAATGTACTCTTCCCCTTCCAACTAGCATGTGTAAGAGGTTGTGAATCATTAAGTTGGTTTGAAGTAAATCAGTAATACTAAATAGAATTAATTTTATATATATTATTTTGATTAAAATGTTAAACACATAAATAATTAAAATAAAATAAAATAAAATTTTAATATAATTAAAAATATTAAAAAATTAAACAAGCCGACCCATTTAAGCTCGGGTTAAAAAGCTCTCTTTATTAAATAGGCAACAAAAATGAAGTTCAAACCCTGAATAAATAGACCAGACCGGGCCGGCTCAACGGATCTTGACCCATTTTGATGGTGCTAAATAATAGTGACAGAAGTTAACACTGCATATGAGAAGCCCTAGTACTATATAGTTTAAGCATGCATTTCCAGGGCACTTTACAAAGTCAGGATTGTAACTTAAAATCTTTTTCAGCAACACTGAAACTTTAATAAAATTCAATTGAAGAAAGAATTGTGTTTGTATTTCACCGAACTGACGTAATTTTAGCTTTCAAGACTATATTGAATTGAGCACAAACTATGGATTTTTCTCTGGATGAGAGGTGAGGAAGAATATAAAACAATTGATTATATGAATAACTAGCAAAATGGACATCATAGCCGAAAAAACAAAAAACGTGAGCGGCAGGATTCGAACCTGCGCGGGCAGAGCCCACATGATTTCTAGTCATGCCCGATAACCACTCCGGCACGCCCACTTGATGTTGAATGGTGCACGCATAACTTATCAACACATTGAGAACACTACGATTAAGAAGTTTTGGGATTACAAGTCTATGGAAATTCGATGACCTTCTGATCAATACCAAAGATTGTAAGTTTCAACGTCTTTCATTACTATTTATAACAAAGCTTTAAGTCTTCCAAAAACCACATAAATTCAAATGAACCAACTTGGAATCCTAAAATTAATATATATATATATATATATATATATATATATATATATTTATGTATAGTGCCTCTAACATGATTGTATTCCATCTTACGGGAAACTTAATTATCTCCAAATCAGAATACAAGCAATTATTAACACATGATTATACCTAGAGTCAAGCAACAATTTTGAAGAAAACCAATGGCCATTAAGCAGATCCATGTGCTTTAACCTCAAAATCATTAGGAATTTAATTAATTAGAAGCATTGGGTTATTGCTAAGCAGCCGCTCTTTTACGAAATAATCACATGCTCCACTTAGTAATGAGCAACAAGAATGTATATTACCACCTTGTGAATGGAAGAAACGGGCCCACTGCCCCCCTAATTGCTTAACATCCACCGTCTGATTGTTTGTTTTCGTTAAACATGCATGTCGAATCTGATCAAAACTGTTTTTCCATTTGGTAGAACGGGATTTGATTCGATCATTTTGAGAGGTAATAACAAATGTAATTTTTTTGAATGATAAATATTCAGCAGATTATATAGTTGGCATAACCCCTTTTTTTAAAAAGAAAATTAGGTACTCTTAGGGACTATAAAGAAATGTTAATGGGGCTTTAGATTTCAACACAATCGATTTGAGCAGAAGTTTCCAAAATTTTAATCAAACTTTCATAAAGCATGCAATTGTTGTTATGACTTAATTTCCAACTGCTCTTTTTTGTTATTCCCTTTTAGTTAATCTAGTAGTAGTTGTTAAAACTACTAGCATAATTATTTGATTGAATATTCTTTCTTTTTACTTTCATCAGCCAACGTAGTTCTCCATATTCTATTTAAGTTTTCAAGGTTTTCCCATTCTTGCTGTCAAGTTCTTTCGTGCAAAATCACAGCTAGAAAATGACATCATTGGCTTTCGTAATAAGCTATGTTACCATGTGTACGAGCCAGTACAGTGTATGTATGTATGTAAGCATTTTGTTATCGTTCTTGATGGCTACAGTCATAAGAACTTTGAACTCCATCTTGAAAGTTTCATGAATTTTATATGGGATGGACGGTTTGGGGTTAATGTTGAGCATTTCATTTGATATATCTTCAAGGATACATTTGAAATTCTATTAACGATGCTTTACTTGGTTGATACGAATCCTCCTTCAAAACAAGTAACGCATAAGATAAGAAACATATACACACGACAATATTCCATGTTTCTATCACTTTGTTGTTTTCTTTTTCCTTACTTTTATCCCATGAGTATGCTGAATTAGCAGACTTCACCATCACGAGATTTCTTATTGGAAAACTAATGTTGTTTTGATGGATATAAAATGGGAAGTCAAGAATTATTTTGCTCATCATTTTCATTTTTAAATTTATTTAGTTGCTCTCATCAATTATTTGGTGAGCAACGAATTTGATAAAATGATACTAAAATACAATGAAATTAATGTTATGTTCACACTTTGAATTAATGAAATCAATTTATTAAAAGAAAGATTTTTTTTTTTTAGTATTCGAGGTTGTTAAAAATTGAATCTTAATTATTGAAACTAAATTTCAAGTACTTTACAAGTAATTCTTTTGTACTATGAATTGCATATTTCTTAAGGTTGGCCAATTAACATCAAGTTATAATCTATACTCATTATAAATTCAAATGTTTACATTTACAAAGGTGTGTATATAATCTTAAAAAAAATTGGAATATAATTCACCTAGCAAACATGGGAACATACAGCTTCATTCATTCTTTATGTATAAGAAAATAACAGTTAATATTTTTTTTTACCTAAAAGAAGCCTAACATTAAACCCCTAGGCCCCAAGACTACGTTGACCTTCACCATTTTAGAATTTATTCCCATATTCTTTTGGAAATCCTTATCTAAAAGCTATAGTGTATATGGCCGGTCTATACACAAATAGGGGAATTAAGCAAAAGAAAAATATAGACCTTTTTTTTTTTTTAATTTTCTTGTGGAATGTGACTAATTTTAAACAAAAATGTAATATGAAAAATATAGTTTTTTATTTGTTATTTATTTTTTGTAAATAGAATGCGGAGAAAGGACAGGTGAGCGTACATAGATATTGGCAACTGCACTGTCAGCCGGTGGCTAGGCAATCAACAAAGATTAGACATTGGTTTTCCAAATACATCGATTATCAACAGACAGAATCATGCATCGTTGTTTTTTATTTACATAGAAAAATAATTAATAGTATTCATAAATAATTTCATTTTCCTAACCAAATTATTGTTACATCATTAACTAAAAAAATATTTGGACATTTGAGTTTTTTTAAAGAAAATTAATTGGATCTAATTATTTCTCATGATTTTATTTGAAAACATTACGATCGGACAATTCAAGAAAACTATTTTGCTTGTCCTAGTACTCAAAATACTAACGAAAATAATACCATGTAACGTGGTATATTAATTAATAACTTTTAACACATAAATATATAGGTTCAATAATCAATATGAAGATTTTCATCAAAAAAAAAATAATCAATATGAAGATACATATCCAATTTGTGATATATTATCTCTTTTGATTCGTAATTACTTTAAATTTCATCATATTCCAATTTAATTATACAAGATAATTCTTATTTTCCATGTACATATAAGGAGATTTATGTCCCAAGTGATTTTAGAGATAGGATATTGACAAATTAGAAAAATAGCTTATATATCCTATCAAAAAGAAAATAAACAAATAAAAAAATTTTTCACACCCTAATATTGGAAAAATCTTTGTTTGGTTTGAATTATGGTTAATCAAAATAATTGAGAATAAACTTGTCATTGTCAATGGTATTCTCTTCATCAATAAAAAAAAAATAATTACAATCCATCGTGCATGTTCTGTTTGAAACCGGATTGGTTTCAATGGAACATCATGTTTTCAACAAAAATTTCTAGATCAAAAGTTTAATCAAAATGTGGGCCTCCCTTTTTGTCAAGAATAGAAACACATATAATCTTTGGTTCCAATAACTTCAACCAGCTGGCCTTGATTATCCTAACAGCTCTAACTAATCTAGGCAATTAAATTTCAAAAGCAAGAAGGAAAGAATGACTAGGACAACCTTACAACAGTAATGTTGTGTTTTCTAAATTTAAAACAAGATTCTTCTTTGTTGACGTGATCTTTATGTGTTTTTCTTTTGCTAAAAATTACGAGAATAGATAAATTACTCAATTAATTTGATTGTTAATTTTGAAAGAAGATAAGAACGAAAGAAACATAACCTTCTCTATGACCAAAATGCTTCTAATGTGAGTAGGATTGTATATAACATCCATTTTTCATGTCTTATACCAGAATCCCTTAATAAACTATTTAATTTTTTATTTTTTCCTTTTTTTCATTATATATTATTTTTTGACTTATTTAAGATATCTGCTTCCTATTTAATTAAAAAAATCATGGGAACTTCTATTCTCCCTCCCCCATCAAAGAAAAAAAAATAAAAGATAAAATTCTTAAAAACCTTTTTCCCTAATGCAAAAGGAAAAAAAATTATGAATATTCATTAATCTACTTCATCTATTAAGCTTTAAAAATACTAGTTAAGATAAAAATACATGCATAATATATCAATAAAAAATATTACGAGGTTCAATCATCTTTCTAAGCTAAAATTGGTAGGCCCTACTTGGGTACCAAATCCTAGCAGTCTGGCACACGTGTAAAGACTAAAACCATGATTATTATGCAAATTCCATGCTTTATTATTATTTTCGACCATCGAAATCAAAATTTTAAAAGTGACCAACCTCACCAGAACCCAATATTTTGGACCCAATCGGCATCCCATCATCACAATACTAAAGGCGAGGTAACCAAACTGGGTCCCTCTTCTTGACAAATATTAAAAATAAAATTGTGGTTGCAGACAATTAAGATAAAATGGGTTTTTTTTTTTTAACCCTAGCCAAGCTTGAGTTGAGTGTTTAAGTATGCTTATGGTCTCATGGTCATCTTATGGTACTTTTTTTCATTAAAAATAAAAATTAATATTTGGTGTTAGGAGGGGTGTCTACTCACCAATAAATTATAAGCATATAATTATGAATACTAGTCAATTAAAAGGAGCCTTTTTGAAAAAGTTTGAGCCACAATGGCAGCAATTATATGCTTTTTAATGTAAAATGATTAAAACAGATTGAATTTTTTTTAATAGTACATTTTCATTAAAAGTTTCAATCATAATCAGTATATTATATTTTATGAATAGATAATTATGAAAATTACATTACTCAAACTAAGTAAACAAGTAAATAACTATAACAAACTCAACAAACTAATAAATAACTAGACTAATTCAAGTTCATACTTGATGAGACTCGAACTTGAGATTTTAAAATCTCAGGACCTTCTCTTTGCTACTAATCCAAAGCCTCATTGACAACATACTGAATATTCTTTTATAAAGAAAATGAAGTTTAATTCCTTTCATAAAAGAAGTTATAAGCTGAAAGTAGTAAAAAGTGTTACAAGTAATAAAATTTAAACTTACGATTGATTGGAAGTCACTTCATTAGAATAATTGTATAAATCCATTGACTTAATTGTAAAATTAATCAATTTTGAATTTTGAGAAAGAAAAAATGAGTTCATGAAATAAGGAAGAATTGATTCAAATATAAAGAGTTTTTACACATAAAAATGGAAATTCAGATCAAGATAATTGAAATGAAATAAAAATCCAATTAAATCAGATTACTTGTCCAAAAAAAAGATTAAAGCGAAAATGCATTGAATGTTGTTTCAAATTTCGTCTTTAAAGTTCCAAAAAAACAATATCTATACATACATTTATGGTTTTATGAAAAATTAAATGCTTTCATGATAAAATTTAACATGACCAAAATGTGTTCTAGATCATGTTCATTTGCACTAATGATATAATCAATCCCTGACATGCTTGTCTGGCTGTACTCGATTCCAATTCTTAGCTTTCAAACTATGACAACAATGATATCCAACCTTGTATTTTTTTAAGAGTGAGTTAAAACCACCTACCTTAATCTTGTTAAGCCAAATGATAACTTTTCCGACTTTCAACTGACAACTCTTTCCCGTACCAAAAAAATTATCAACTCTTTCTTCTTCTCTCATGAATAATTTTTTTTATTACTACTGTTTTAATCCATTATTTATAAATTAATTTCTAATTGTATGCAGAACTATCAAAACTGATTCGAATTTGAAAAAAAAAAATCAAACTTGGCTTTATAAAATAAAATGAAACAAAAGTGGTTGTTGGGGAGAGATTAGATGGACTTGGATGGCCACCAAACTAGATGTAATTTTGGTAAACATGATTTGTGTGAGTAACCCATTATTCTTTCTTTGTCTCAAAACTCCACTTTAATGCAAAAACCCAAAAACCCACAGGCTTTCATTTTTTTTCCTCTTTACCAAAATCAACAAATAGTTCACTTTTTTACTTCTCTTTCATTAATCCTCCAATAATTTCTTAATCCATAGTCCAATCTGATAAAAGAATCATCATTACCTCACAAGCCTCTCCTTTTCCTTAGTTGGTGTCCCCCCTCTTTCTTTGGTTTGTATTTGTCAGCATTCGAAGGCATTACCCTGTGGGCTCATTTTGTCCACTTTATTCTTGGCAACAAGAATCAATTTTTTTATATCAAAATTGTAACTTTTGAAGGGAATTCAAATAAGATCTTACTCTTTTTCATTATTTTTTTAATATTTTACTTATTTATATGTACATATATACGAGATTGATAATTTAAACATAAAATTACAGCACAAAAATAAATAAAGATCTTTATTGATCTCCTTTTTTTGTTATAAAAAATATGTATATTTTGTTGAATCAAATATTCATAAGTAAATCTCTAAATTTTAATAATTTTTCTTAAAAAATAAAAGTTTAATCTTTCCATGTCTTCTCTATTATTCTTCTTTGATTTATCTTTACATTTTTCACCTTCTCCCACTATCTTACCATTAGTTTAGTCTTAAAAGTCTAATATTTTTGCATGGACAAGTTTTGATTTTGTGTATAGCTTAACATTACTTTGCTCCATGTCCTTATATTGGTTACCCTTACCCACCTGTCTTTCTCTGTCTCTCTCTCTACTCTCTTTTTCTGAGCAAATTCTCCCCCACCCTTCAAGCAAAGTAGCCTTCACTTTTTTTTTTTCTCAAAGACTCAACCTTTCTTTTTCCTTTCTCTCTCTATCTTTTTGGTTGCTGGGTTTCTGTGACTGTGCTTTTGTTTTCTTGCATTGAGATCTGTTTCAGAGCTATGGGCTTTTATGAAGAAACTTGTAACTCTGGAACTACAAAAAATGCCTTGACTGCTTTATTTGCACCTACCCCTACATCACCCACAGATCACTGTAGTGACTACAAGGAGTCAAGAATCAAATCTCTTTTAGCAAAAATGATTTGGGGTTTTGGTTTTGCTTGTATTCTGCCGGGTAGTCAGAGGAAAGGTTCTGGAAAGAAGCAGAAAAACAATGGTGAAAAGAAAGGAAGCAATTTGGAGCATAACAAGGCTTGGTTGTTGGCTGAGTCAGGTGGAGGAGCTGAGTTGACAAGTACCGAGCCACAATCAGTTCACTCATCTTTCAGATTTAGTTTTTGTTCTCAAGTTGAACTAGAAGCTATGAATGCAAGTTCTTTGAGTTCAGCTACTGTTTTGATGGTGAATTTGGATAATGGGGTAAGTGAGGATAGAGCTAAAGAATTGAAATGGAGAAGGATTGAGTCTTTGGAAAGAAGTATTTCACCGGTGGCTAATTCTTTGGTCAGATTCAGCTATGGTGAAATTGTTTCAGCTACAAGAAATTTTTCCAAAGGTATGAACTTTAATGACTTTGGTTTCTTGTTTTGAGTTGTTTCTTTAGTTTTATTTCTTCTGGTTTTTGTTTTTGTTTGGGATTTTGATTGATTTTTGTTGGAATTGGACAGGGAGAGTTTTGGGGAGAGGGGCATTGAGCTTTGTTTTCAGGGGTAGAGTTGGGCTGTTTAAGACAGCTGTGGCTATTAAGAGGTTGGATAAAGAAGATAAGGAGTCTGCTAAGGCCTTTTGCAGAGAACTGATGATTGCTAGTTCTTTGCATCACCCAAATATTGTCCCTCTTTTGGGATTTTGTATTGATCCTGAGGAAGGTTTGTTCTTGGTGTATAAGTTTGTCTCTGGTGGAAGCCTAGAACGCCATCTTCATGGTAAGGTTTTAGTTGTTTTCTTATGGGAGTTTTTTCTGGATTTGTAATGGAATTTGAATGATTTATGAGATATAATTTTGCAGATAAGAAAAAGGGAGTAAAGGGTCGTCCTTCAACTCTTCCTTGGTCTGTTAGGTTCAAGGTTGCCTTAGGAATTGCAGAGGCAGTGGCATATTTGCACAACGGAACTGAAAGATGTGTTGTTCATAGAGATATTAAACCCTCTAATATTCTGCTTTCTTCCAAGAAAACACCCAAGGTGAGGATCTTGGTCTGAATTGTTAAGTGGAATAGATTTGAAGTCGGTTTGGTCTTTGGCAGTTGATTGTCTGATTCTGTAATCGTGGTGGCTGCAGTTGTGTGATTTTGGATTAGCAACTTGGACTTCTGCACCTGCTATTCCATTCCTTTGCAAAACTGTTAAAGGAACATTTGGGTATGCTTTCAAGAACTTCTTAGAGAAGCAAAATGAGTTCTTTATTTTGTTTTTGCTCCATGAAATGCTCGGTAAAGATTAATCTTTCTCTCATTTTTGGTGAACTTAAATTTGGTATGCAGGTATTTGGCTCCTGAGTATTTCCAGCATGGAAAAGTATCTGATAAAACTGATGTTTATGCTTTTGGGGTCTTCTTATTGGAGCTGATAACTGGGCGGAAACCAATTGAGGCAAGAAAGCCTCCAGGAGAAGAGAATTTGGTCGTCTGGGTAGGTTATTGTACTAATTTCTCATAAAACTTGCCATGCTTGGCATAGGCTTTTTGAAAATTGAAAAAATGGTCTCCCTTATTAGCTTCACTTGAACAAAATTGTGGTCTTCTTCTAACATCGAAATTGACAGTACTTAAAATACTTAACCAGTTGTGGATGATGAGTGATGCCCACTCGATAAAGAAAGTTCTCCTGATAGTGGTCCATAGAGGCAAAATGACTACTTGATCATGAATCATTAAATATTTGGTGTTTAAACAATGGTTCTTGTGGTGAGACAGCTCTATCATGGAACTTCCTTTTTCTTCCTTTATGGAATTTCTGGAAATTTTGTGGCATATTATTATGAATCAAGAGCTAGTATTCTACATTTTTGCATAGCTTCTCAAATCTATGTTTATTGGAAGTCATTGGCATTCTCAGATTTTTGTGCTTCAAGGATTCAATGCTTTCGAACCATACCAAAAAAGCCACCTGCCCCTTTGTAGTTAGCTTATTCTAATATGATTTGCAGATGGGAACTTTTTGCAACACAGTGCTTGTTCACCCTTGGCATAGACTTTTTAATGATAGTAGTTTGATATTAACTGCATAGTTGAAATTTTAATCTTGAAAGTTTTTTTTTTTCCCTTTTTCAGGCAAAACCTCTCTTGCATAGAGGAATGGCTGCTGTTGAAGAATTACTTGATCCAAGACTCGAATGCACTTCGAAAAGCTCAACTCAAATAGCCCGAATGATACAAGCTGCAGCAGCCTGCATAAGCAATGAAGAATCACGAAGACCAAGCATTGATGAAATCATTGCTATATTGAGAGGTGAAGAAGAACCATTTTACTCAATTAGGAAGAAGTCCAACTTCTCTGGAATTATTGATTGTTACCCTCAACTACAACATTCAAAAAGTGAGATAAAGAGTCACTTAGCTCTGGCAATGGTAGGAGTTTCCGAGTTTGAGGATGACGATCACCTTTATTGTCGTTGAAACACACTGCATTTTTATTTGACTGATTTCTCACCCCGCCTTTTGCTTTGTTGCTTGCTTGACTAGAAAGTTTAGGCATTAGAACAGGAAAAAAGAAAAAAAAAAAAAAAAGAGTGAAGTGTAAATAGGAAAAGGAGTCTGATGAAAGCTGGTTGTGTACATATC
Organism: Heritiera littoralis; assembly: GCA_031772115.1. Classification (NCBI taxonomy): domain Eukaryota; kingdom Viridiplantae; phylum Streptophyta; class Magnoliopsida; order Malvales; family Malvaceae; genus Heritiera; species Heritiera littoralis. The sequence goes on along the minus strand of JAPDPK010000141.1, from coordinate 1,364,424 downwards.
CCGAATCCCCCTGCCGCTTTACACCTTAGAAAAGGTACTGATTTTCATTTTAAGTTACAGCGATTGAAGTTTTATTAAGATTGTTGAACTGTCCTTATTGCTGATAGTGTATTATTTTGACATTATGCACTTTTGCATAATTCATTACCCAACTTGTTCAAGAGCAGCGCAAGTTTTGGCTTCTAATTCCTTGGTAACAGGAATGCTTGGCTTCTAAGCTCTCTTGTCAGATAATGTGTGAATTTCATAAACTGAGTCAACTTTGTTCAATTGCAATATTTCTTTACTCATAGATTGGCAGTGCTTATCAACCGTGGTGTGATAGTTTAATTTGTTGAATCAGAAAGGAATCATCTTTGCTGTCACAACCAAGACAGTGGTCAAAATTAGGTCAACTGGCCATTTTTTTTATGATCTAGATTGGCAGGCAGCTTATGGGAACTAGGAAGCATGAACCTCGGATAATGTTTATTTATACGCGCACACATTCACACACATGCGGTGACTTAACAGCGATCAGTTTATTTGATAATACTCGAGTTTTTTGTTTAGATCTAATCTCTTTTTATAACGATTTTTAAGACCTCTTGCACAGCGGCGTATTCGGAATTTGTATGATTAATCAACAAATGATGGATTTGTTTGTATTATCTTGAAAAAAAGAATCTTTAAGTTTGCAGCTCTTTGAAATAGCCAGTCCAAGTGAAAAAAGACAAAAAAAGGTTACAGTTTGACGAGCAAGAAACCAAACACTGAAAGCAATTAGAAGACGAGATTACAGTTTAACTACCAACAAGTTCTATCATGAAAAAAGAAAAACCAATTGGGCCTTAGGAGGATTGAATCTCTCGTATCTATGAAAAATTAAGGTTTCGGACACAAATGAAGCATTGGATTGAGAAAATTAAAAGATTTTAGCAACATCTTTGATTAGGCCGCGGTTGGCAGTGGCAAAATCAGTGAACTCCTCGTACGAAATGAAGCCATCGCCATCGGTGTCAATCTCAGCCATCATCCTTGTAACTTCCTCTGCCGTGACAGAGCCGAGCGTCTTCAATGCATCACCGAGCTCTGTTGCAGAGATTTTGCCATCACCATTTGCATCAAAGCGATTGAAGATGCGATCCCGATCAGCCTTATCCTCATCAGCCATTTCTTTTTACTGCCACCAGTGCTGGTGAAAGTTGTTCTGTTTTATGGTTTTGGTTCGTTTGTCTCTTTGAATGGGACTGCGAGGACAAGAATTTAAAGACATGTGGGTGGTAAGAGTTGAGGCTGTCCTTTGAAACGGGGAATCTGGCATTAACAACGGATCACCTGTAAAATTTTTTTTTACTTCCAACTGCTTTTACAGAAATTAAGGTGACAAACACGACACTTGTCTACATCATAGGTGTAATTACACGTCTAAATCTTCTCAAAAATTAACCAACAGATTTGGTCAAGAAAACAACCAGATGAACGACAATTTGTTGAGCGAATTCGATGACAAAACAACCTGATCGAGATAAGTCTTTAGGTATTTTAACCATGACATGAAGTTAATTAGTTTGGTCGTGTGATGTGATCTTGTTCTTCTTTTGTTTCTTTTAGTTTTAATTATTTATCCAAATGATTTTTCAATTTTTTTATGATTTGCATTTTATTTTTTCATCGAAAAGTTTTAAGTAAATTGTGGTCCAAAGAAAGTCTAATCCTCTCCTACAAAATTTTTTTGGCCAATAGTATTTAGAAAATATTTTAAATATGAAAATTAATCATTTTTTTTTTCAAAATATGCGATTTGAATTTTAAACCGTTCTTTTTTTGCACCAATCGTTTAATTCGATAATAGATGTACATATCTTACAATTTAAAGATTTGAAAGTTTGAAATCCTTTTTTTTTGGCCACAAAAAAATCCCTCTTTTCTCAAATAAAACTTTTATTTCGTGAAGTCAACCCATTGAATTGCAATTGGCAATGAGGGTAGGTAAGACAAACAACTAAAACTTAAAGTTAAGCAATTCATCAGGTCTAGCAGAAAATAAGAATCCATTACTGATAATTAAGCAATTCACAAATAAATCCTTTTAAAAGTAAGCTTATACAAATTGTTTTATTGGATTTTTACAATTTTTTTTTTTAAAAAAGGCAAGGCAAGCTTTATAATCTTTTCCAATGGAAGTTAACGCTATAACCCCTTCCCCCTTCCTACTGAATAAGAAATCCTCATTAAGTGTCTACTGCCGACTTTAAATTTTTCAAAATCTAAATAAAATCATCTAAATCTAAAATAATTCAAGCTTGAAATAGCTTGGTTCATAATGAACGAGTCTTAGAAGAATTTAAGATGATTCGAAATGAATAACTTGATAAATGAAATAATTCAAACATAAACAGGACCCGAAATAATCATTCCCCGATCTAATAAGATCCGAAAAAAAGTTAACCCAAATCAAAATACGATCCAATCCCAAACCAACATGACCCGGCTTGTCTTATATTTATACCTGCTTCCAGAAAAATGGTCGCTCTCGCCTCCCCCACATGGTTCAAGCATGTGCTTTTGGTCTGGTCTTTTGACCGAAAACTACTATTAAAGCTCGTTGCTAGTTAACATCAGAGACAGGCAACACCACCAAGGAGATGTTGGCACAGTGATAGCATGCTGGTCTCAAGTGGATCTTACTTGTCAAAGAGCAAGGATTCGAGACTTGAAAAAGGCCCTCATTAGAAGAGAAGGTACCTTTGTTGTTTCACTCCTCAAAATGATTGTCCATTTTCGCATTGAAAGAAATTAAGTATGCCTAAAATGGCCTGAAGACTATCTGACTGTAAAAAAAAAAAAAGCAGATGAACTAAGTCATGTCATTTTCAAAGATTTTACCTTGCTTTTTCTAGTCTACAAATCCAACATATGCATGTTATAAGTAGCATGTCTCCTGCTGCAATATTTTTTTTTTCAAGAAGCATTGTTTACATTAGTCAATTTTTTGTGGAATTAATGGTAGAACTTTACAAAGGTTTTGATAGCCAATAGACAGAAATTGTTTCTCTTTAAAATCTTGATTTGACTTCATTTTGTACCTACTGTTTTCCTTCAAAGCTTGCCTAGCTAGGAAAGGAAATTCATTTCTTAAAAGAAACAGAATGAATGGGATGTTTGGATGAAAACATGTGAAAATATTAATTTCTTTTTTGAAGAAGAAAGTAGGGATTTTTATTGATTTCAAATAGATTCAACAGAGATAATGTTGGATAGCTTGTAATAAATACAAGGGAACAAGTTCCCACATTGCTTGAAAAAGTGTAAAGTGATTTATTTATAAAGGGAAATCAACTCTTAAGAGTAATTTGGAGTTAAAGAGGAAATGGGCTTGAGCTTGCTTGGCTTGGGCTTGGTCTTGCTTGGCTTGGGCTTTGACTAGAGCTTGGCCTATTTTAAAAGTCAAAGATGGGCACTTGGGTTCCTGATTCTCAAAGTATGCTGGATTACCTTTCAACTTGTGGGGTGAAGCTTTACTTACTGCCTGTTACATACATAATAGGGTTCCTTCAAAGAAGACACATATCTCACCATATGAAGTCTGGAATGGAAGGAAACCAAATTTAAGTTATTTTAAAGTGTGGGGGTGTATTGCTTATTATAGACTTCCTGATTCTCAAAGGACTAAATTAGGTTCAAGAGGAATTAAGTCTGTTTTTGTAGGTTATGCACAAAATTCAAAAGCATATAGATTACTAGATATAGAATCTAATGTTATTGTAGAGTCTATACATGTTGAATTTTTTGAAAATAGTTTTGTGAAAAATCAAATTAGGCATGAACCAGAAAATGATCAAAATACGTCTACTGCCTATGATTCCTTAGTCAAACGTAAGGAAATAAGTGAACCATCTGAACCAAGAAGAAGTCAGAGGCCAAGAAAAGAAAAACATCTTGATTCTGATTTTATTTCTCCTGATCATATTACCTTTCTAGTTGAAGGTAGTAGAGATAGAATTATGAGAAAAGTGAAGATATTATTAAACATTGAAGATGAGCCCAAAACTTTGAGTGAAGCTTTGACTTCAAGAGATTCAGCTTTCTGGCAAGAAGCTGTAAATGATGAAATGGACTCTATCATGTCTAATAATACTTGGATCTTGGTAGATTTACCTCCAGGATCAAAGCCTATTAAAAACAAGTGGGTTTTTAGGAGAAAGTACAATTCAGATGGTACTATACAAACTTTTAAAGCAAGATTAGTTGCTAAAGGGTTTACTCAAAAGAAAGGCTTAGATTATTTTGATACTTATGCTCCAGTAGCTAGAATAACGTCTATTAGAATTCTTTTTGCTCTAGCTTCTATATATAAGTTGCATATTCACCAAATGGATGTTAAAACTGCATTTTTAAATGGTGATTTAAAAGAAGAAGTTTATATGGAACAACCCGAAGGGTTGGTTTTACCTGGAAATAACATAAATTGCAAGCTTATTAAATCTTTATATGGTCTTAAACAAGCTCCTAAGCAATGGCATGAGAAATTTGATTCTGCTATTTTATCCTTTGGTTTTAGGCATAATTCTGCTGATAAATGTATTTATTCTAAATTTACTAGTGATTATGGAGTGATTGTTTGTTTATATGTGGATGATATGCTTATATTTGGTACTAACATGTTTGGTATAAATGAGACTAAGAATTTTCTTACTTCTAAATTTAAGATGAAAGATCTTAATGAAGCAGATACAATTTTAGGAATTAAAATTACAAAGAATGATAATGGATTTTCATTAAATCAAACTCATTACATAGAAAAGCTATTAGATAAGTATCAATATCTTAAAATAAAAGAATATAGTACTCCATATGATTCAAGTGTGAAACTTGTGAAGAATGATGCTAGACCAATAGAACAATTAAAGTATGCTAGTGTTATAGGAAGCTTGATGTATGCTATGCATTGTACTAGACCTGATATTGCTTACACGGTATGTAAGTTGTCAAGATTTACAAGTAATCCTAGTATAGCTCATTGGAGGGCAGTTGAAAGGGTACTTGGTTACCTTAAAAGAACTGCCAAATTAAGGTTGTGCTATACAGGATTTCCTGCTGTTTTAGAGGGTTATTCAGATGCAAGCTGGATAACAAAAGCTGGTGATAATATATCAACTACAGGTTGGATATTTACACTAGCTGGTGGTGCTGTAAGTTGGGCATCTAAGAAACAAACATGTCATGCACACTCAACTATGGAAGCTGAGTTTATAGCTTTAGCAGCTGCTGGTAAGGAAGCTGAGTGGCTAAGAAATATGTTGTTTGAAATTGAGTTGTGGCCACAACCAATGCCACCTCTTTCCTTACATTGTGATAGTGAGGCTACTATGTCTAGTGCTTTTAATAACATTTATAATGGTAAGTCTAGACATATAAGCCTAAGGCATGACTATGTTAGAGAGTTAATCTCAAATGGTACCATTACGATCATATATGTAAAGTCTGCAGAAAATTTGGCAGATCCTCTTACTAAAGCTTTGCCAAGGGATAAAGTGTGGAGGACTGCATGTAGTATGGGACTAATACATAACCCTTGAGACACCAATAATGGTAACCCAACTTTGAATTACCAAATCGGTAATTACTAAAGTTTAATGGGTAATAACAAGTTATTGATCAGTGTCTGTTGTGGCACTTATAAGAGGAGTCTCATACTTGAATTTCAAAAGAATGCCACTATTACATTGAGAGGTTGAGTTTAAGCTCTTAATGGAGATCATTCTGAAAATTGTCCAAAGTAATAGGGACAATAAAAGGATCTCCACCTATGTGAATATGAAGTGGTGCCGCTTCAACAAGAGTTTAAGGGGTTTTACTCTTGAAATATTCACAGAAATTGGATTGCTAGCACATGGCCATTGAAATTGTGCTAGGAGCAAGTAAGAGTTTTGTGAAAAGTGACAGATTGATGTGTGTCGTACTTTCGATCCTAATAGTAAGAAGTCATGGTTTAATCTTAGGACACTATGTACTTTTATTAGCATCCTAAAGTACTTACACTAATTGAAGGTTTAAATCAATAAGATACCTTCTTGTATGCATCATATTTGTTGTATTACAAGCTAGTGGGGGATTGTTGGATAGCTTGTAATAAATACAAGGGAACAAGTTCCCACATTGCTTGAAAAAGTGTAAAGTGATTTATTTATAAAGGGAAATCAACTCTTAAGAGTAATTTGGAGTTAAAGAGGAAATGGGCTTTGACCATTTGGCTTGGGCTTGAGCTTGCTTGGCTTGGGCTTGGTCTTGCTTGGCTTGGGCTTTGACTAGAGCTTGGCCTATTTTAAAAGTCAAAGATGGGCACTTGGGCACTTGGGCTCTTGGCTCTTTGATTTAATCCGAATTTTTTATTTTTTACAGAAATATTTTAAATTCTTTTTGAATTTAAAATTGTTTTAAACTGTTCCAACAGACATATTTTCAGTTATATGTCTGGAACAGTTATGTCTGAAAAAATGAATGGTTGTTGTTTAACAGACAATCACAACCATTCATTTATGCCTCTTCAATATCTATTTAAGTGTTGATTTCCAGAAAAAATACTAACTTTACATTTTCTGACTTTTCACAATTTTCTGAAGGCTTTGTTGTATCTTGGGGTAACTTGCTTCTGTGTGAGGCAATATTACACTCAAGAAAGTGTAATTCTACACGCCTCAAAGCCATATACTCTGTTTATTTTCTAACAGATAATATGTTCTACAAACTTAGGAATTTCCTCTACCCATATTTGTTGCTCAGTACAATTAAACCCATGTTTTGCTAGCAGATGAACTGCTATGTTCCCTTCCTGCATAGTGTGAGTAATTGTGTGGGATCTAAATTGTCTCAAAAGTATTTTATCATCATCTAATATCGTGCTCACAACAGAGAGGTCTTCTTCTTTTCCAGCAAGCTTCCGTGCAACTATGGATGAATCACCTTCTAGTTCGATATTTGTGATTCCCAAGTTAACAGCAAAAGTTATTGCTTCCAGAGCTGCATGTGCTTCAGCCATTAAGGGGTTAGAGCAATTTTGTATACTTGCAGACAATGCACCCATAACATTTCTCATTCCATTCCTAATGATAACCTCGATACCCGCTATATTGTTTTCTTTATTGATGGCCCCATCAAAGTTGACCTTGGTAGAGTTTTTAAATTGCAAAAGTTGAGCTAGGTATAGATATCTTTTAAAGAATATTAAAAATAAATTATAAGTAAAATAAGTGTGTCATTATCATCATTTTAACTTCATTTATGAAGTCTAAAGACTCTATTGACAGTCTACTGGATAATAATTCTTTTTTTCGTATATTTTAAAATTTGAATTCATAAATTTAAGATGAAGGCGTAAGTTAAAGAAATAAACCATTGGGATGCTCCATTGGAGAATTGTTGAGCCAATATTTCTTGTTGCTTAATCAATTTTAATTGTCTTGAGTATTGCTTATTGAATTCTTTAACAAAGTAGATTTGATATTGTGATCCTCTCCAGCATGGAAGAAAATTAAATAGCAACATTGAAGAGGAATTATTTCTACAAAACTTTCTTATCACATCAATTATATAAATTCAAATCTTAAAATAAAAATTTTAAAAATATTATTTATTCAACTTTAAAAAAGTATCACGAGACTTCATGAATATATATTTTAAAAAATTAAAAATTAATACAATAAATATTGAATTATATAATGATATTTTAATCTCAATTATAAAATTAAAAAATTTCATGTAAATAATAATACTCCCCGTGTTTGATACTACAGTTAAGACTCCTCATTCCTTCCAAAAAATATGTTTAGTGAGAATCGAATCTAAGAGCTTTTTTCATAAATTCAGCCTGCATTACCAACTGAGCCACAACCAATGGGTTTACGACTCATGATATTTAATGAAAGAGAGATTAAACCCTAAATCCTCATTGTTTTCCTTGTTAGCTTCAATGGCGAGTTTTTTAGGTTCGATGGAGGAGATGAAGAAAGTGTTAGACAAGTTCGACAAAAACGGCGACAGAAAAATCTCTCGCGACGAGCTGGAATCGGTCCTAAGGGCCTTAGGTTCTGCGCCCTCCTCCGACGAAGTTGATCGAAAGATGTCAGAGATGGAAAAAGATGGCAATGGCAAGGTCGATCTGGAGGATTTCATTACTCTCCACGGAACGAACGATATTAATGGCGACGACAGGCAATGTGGGAACAATGAACTAAAAGATGCCTTCCTCATTTACGATTTGGACAAGAATGGATTGATTTCTGATAACGAGTTGCATGCCGCCCGTTGAAAAGGTTGGGGGAGATGTGTTCGTTGAGTGATTGTCGAAGAATAATCAGTCTCGTTGATAAAGACGGCGACGGCAACGCTAATTCCGAAGAGTATAAGAAGATGATGGCCAATTCCTAAAAGGATAATTCCTAAAAAGATAAAATAGTTCGGAAAATACGAGGTTAACTGTTAGCTAGGTTTTTCAATTTAGGTCATAATTTGTTTAGTTTAGTTAGAAACATGATCAAATAGATTTATTTATTTTATTTTTATATTGTGAATATTATTAAAACTAATTATCTCATACATCATCAACAATATTATTTTAAAATTTTTTTTCGTTATTATTCAATACATTTGAGTTACACTCCATGCGATGTTAAAATAGACATAATGATACTTATTTTCTAAGAATATTAAATAAATAATAAATAAAATATAATATATGTCATTATCTAAACTTTGTTTATAAAATCTAAAAACTTCATAAATAGTGCAATACATAATAATTCAATTTTATCTTTTATTTTTATTTTTAATTTTGTCTTATGAATTAGTGAATGAGATACTTCACCTTCTAACGGTGGGATACAGAGACTAAGCAACGATATATTGTTTTCTGCTTTAAATGATTTGAAAATTGAAGAAAAGCATCTAGAATATAAATACTTGTAGACTACTATCAAGTAATCCGTTGATGGATTCATGAAAACATTTTCAAGTGAAATATTTCCTCTGATATAATTGGAATGTAGTATTTCGAGGGATCCTTTTGACAAAATTGTCTATTAATTATTATAATTCTTCTTTGATTACAAAGAAAATCATAATAAACTTAATACAAAAATTAAAAATTTTGGGAGAATTTTACACTCCATGCATTAATAAAGGTTCCAAGAGAGAACGAGGGTCTCGACGCCTCTCATAGTCTATATCCAAATGAGATCTTGCTTTAATCAATGCATCGTCACACAAAATTCTTTCTCGGAAGACATGATGATTATGCACTTCCAAGTTCCATGCCCATATCTAAGTTTTTGTATATCGCCAATAATACAATCAAGAATATAGATTTGTCTATTAATTATTTAGAGTTTAGTTAATTATCTTCTATAAATATTTATTAAATATAATTAAAATATCATTTTAAAAATTTCATCATTTATCTATGTGCCATGCTGGATTATGCCCTTAATTTTCATGGGCTCTACCAACACAATCCATAAAAAAATATTGTTGGATTAGTACAATCTATTAAAACATGGACTACTGTTTAAAATAAGCCATACTAACCTAGCACAACTCATTTAATTTTTTTATTTAATTTTATGAGAATAACTTATATATTATGATGATCCTAAAAACTTAACTTTTTATTCACTACTAAAAAAATATCATCTCATATTTCTGAAGATATACAATTATTACTTTATCATCAAGTCATTTCTCTTTGAATCAATTAGCTAGTTATTAAAGTTTGTTAGAAAGAGAAAACAAAAACACTGGAAAGAAAAACTCAGATTTAAAAAAGTTTTAAAATCGTTGACTTCTAGTAGAACTAATAAGAAAAATGACCAAAACAAATTTATAAGGCTTAATAGTCAACTGTAACCTCAGTTTTTTGTATAAAATGGAATTAAGCCATTCAATGTTTTATTGCATAGAAATCAATTCACAAACTGTTATTTTATTGTAAATAAATTTTTAATATTTCAAAATCATGCAAATAAGTCTAAATCTATTAAATAACACTAATTATCGTTAGAACATCCTACGTGAAAACTGATGTGGATAGCTTAGTTGGTTGCCACGTGCCATGTCACATGTACAATACTAATGGGAGTTAATGCCATCTAGATTTAGACTTTTTTTTTTTTTGAAATTTAAACTTTTATTATGAATGAAAGTTTACAACCAAGCAACAAAGTCAAAAGTGCGATGTACTCCTGACTTAGCAAGAGAGTCAGCAAAGTAATTTGCTTCTCTAAGAGTATGAACAAATGAGACCTCACCCAAGCAAGAAAAGAGATTACAAAGTTTGTTGATCAGATTATTATATTTCCATGGACAATAGAGAACCTTGTTCACCCAAGAAATAACCACCTTGGAATCACTCTCAATGATTAATTTTGGGAGGGGATTAATCTTAGCTTTGATAATGAGAGCAAGAGCTTCCATTACTGCGAGCAATTCGGCTAAATTGGAGTATGCTATTCCAACATTCTTTGAGAACATTAAGATCACCTACCCCAAGTGGTTGCGAATAACCCCTCCAATACCAACCGGTCCTGACTTTCCCAATGCAGAACTGTCGACATTAATTTTCCAAGCATCTTTGGGAGGAAGAGTCCAAACGATGTTGCGTTTGATTGTCTTTTGTCAACCGAATGAGCATTGTTGTTGAAAATCCTTTCGTTCCTAGAAAGCCATAGAGACTAAATAATAGCATAGAACAGTGTAGACCAGACAACCGATTGGTTCTTGTTGTTGATCATGAAAGGCCAGCATTGGAAGAGAGTTTGCAAGTTGCCCGTTGAATTTCCCAAACCCAGCAACAATGATTCCAGATTTGCCAAGAGAACCAACAATGTAGGAGAAGATGATCTATAGACTCAAAATCTAAACAAAAAGCACACTTGTCTTCTTGATTATTTAAGCAACCTCTTTTTTTTAGAACATCCATAACAGGAATAGCACCTTTAAGAGCTCTCCAACAGAAAAGTTCAGTCTTTGGAGGAGCAATACCTTTCCAAACATAGCTCTCAATTGGCGATTCACTTGAAGTTGCTTTATCCATTTCTTGTCTGAATGATTTGGTTTTGAAGATACCATTGGTGTCATGTGTCCACACCAGCCTATACGTAGTGAAGGGTGATAAAGTGAGAGAATTTAGCAACTTAAATAAGTTGTTCCACCAGTCCATTTCACGATCAATGAATCTTCTTTTTAATGGAATGATCCATTCCCAGGAATATCCATCCCATTTGCCATGATCACAGATTGCTCCATCCTTTAATTCTGCCAAGGCATAGAGATGCGAAAAAGCTTCCTTAAGAGGTAGTCCTTCAATCCAAGTGTCACTCCAGAATTTTATGCGCTTGCTGTTACCTACACAAAACAAAAAAACTAGATTTTATATATAAAGTTAGTGTTCTCACTCTCCTTCAGGTTATCTTGAATGTCTCTCCAAATTTTAGAGATCGATCTTGACGGACAGTGCATAGGCCACATGTTCTGGGCAGGGAGATGATACTTATTTAAAATAACATTTTTCCATAATGACTCCCTTTCTCTACTAAACCTCCATGGCCATTTAAGTAACAAAGCCTGATTGTAATTGGAGAGATTAATAATTCCCAATCCCCCTTGATGTTTGCTTTTACACACAATAGACCAGTAAACCATTCTCACCTTTCTTTTCTGCTCTAAATCCCCCCACAAGAACTGCCTTTGAATTTTCTCAAGTTGATATTTCACACCTTTTGGGATTTTGAATAATGACAAGTCGTAGATAGGAAGGTTAGCTAAAGCTGATTTAATGAGGGTCAATCTACCTGCCATTGAGAGAAATTTATCTTTCCATTGGCTCAACTTATTCTTAAACTGTTTGATCACCGATTGCCATGTAGAAGTTAATCTATGGTTGGCACCAAGAGGAAGTCCAAGATACTTACATGGAAGGGAAGCCACCTTACAATTAATTTTTGAAGCCCATTCCTCAATCTTCTATTAATCAATATTAATACCAAAAAGGGTCGTTTTTGAGAAGTTAATTTTCATTCCAGAGGAAAGGTGAAAGCATCTGAGAATTTTTTTGACCATTTGTAAGTAGTTTTCATTTGCTTCCAAGAAGATGATGGAATCGTTAGCAAATTGCAGCTGAGAAATCTGAAAATTGTCTTGCGCTAGAGAAATTTCTTTGATCAAATTCATAGAAGCAGCCTTGTTCAACAGAATACTAAGACATTCTGTCACTATAATGAAAAGGAAAGGAGAGAGAGGGTCTCCTTGGCGAAGACCTTTATGCATTTTGATGGGGTTGGAGGGGGAACCATTTATAAGAATAGAGACATGAGCAGTTGAGATGCAATTGTAAATCCAAGTTAGCCATTTTTCACCAATCCCATAAAGCTATTGATTTCCAATAGAAAACACCAATTCACATTATCAAAAGCTTTCTCAAAATCTAGTTTTAATATCAAACCCCCTTCCCGACGTTTTTTCATAGCATCCACCACTTCATTAGCAATCAAGTAGCTGTCAAGAATTTGTCTTCCCTCCACAAAAGCCGATTGTGAACTATTAATAAGACTAGACATAACCTTCTTTAATCTGTTTGTAAGAACTTTTGCAAGTATTTTATAAATACTCCCAATTAAAGAGATAGGGCTGAAGTCATTAAGAGTTTCAGTGCATTGCTTCTTTGCCACAAGAGCAATGAAGGAGCAGTTAATACCAAAAGGAATCTTACCATTACTGTGGAAATCTTGCATAAACTCCATGATATCAGATTTGAGAAGATCCCATTTTCTCTTGATAAAAGTGAAGTTGAACCCGTCCGGTCCAGGAGATTTATCACCATTACAACTTTGAACAGCTTCATAAATTTCCTCGAGAGAGAAAAGAAGTTCCAAGGCTTCAGCTTGCACGTTGTTGAGCTTCTTGAAATCTGAAGAGCAGAATCTGAAAAATGGTTTAAAGTCAGAGCTAAAGTGAATTTTAAAATGTGTTTCTACAACTCTTTTAATCTCCTTAGGAGGAGTACTTCTAATTTCACCACAATTTTTTCTCTTTATACTACACTCCCCACAAACACATTAAACACACCCTATAAAATTACAAAATTATCCTTAAAAATTTGCAAAGCCCCCGTCAAAGATTTCCCCTTCAAATTTCTACATTCTTATCTTTTTGAACCGATTTCTCCGCCGTTGATTTATCCGATTTCATGGGTACCGTATCTGATCCCATGTCCATCGCGTCTGCTTTCTCTCTCCCCGACATTTTTCCCTTAATCATCGAGCTGTGAATTTTTTCCTCTTTTAATTTTCGTATATAAGATTTTGGTTATCTTGAAATCGATTTTTTTTAGAGAAAAATGAGGATGGCTAAGTCTCAGGCTTCCCGCGCTGGGGCGTGCCAGCACAAGGCTTGCCCACGCGCAAGCTAGGTTTCGCGGATTGCTTGTCGGCGCGCAACCCAGCTTGCGTGCCAGAGGGCTACAGGCGAGCCTCAATCAAGGCTGCCATGCCAACCTCGCGCAGCACCTGCGCGAGGCTTGCCCTGTGCACCCTAAAACCAAAATGGGCTTGCATTTTTGTTCCACAACAGTGGGAGAAGAGGAGGAAGGACGCTGAGGAATGGTGGAGAAGAAGAGTTGTCGGGGCTAACAGATGGGTCCGACTGAGAGGGAGGGAGAAATGATTTATTGAATAGAGGTTAAATTTGTCATTTTACGGGGTAGATTTAGGTTTTTTTTCTTTACATAGTGTAAAGAGCAAAAACTGTTGTGCAAATAGTTCTCCCTTAGGAGTGGTTAAAGTTTTGCCCCTATGTTTGATGTGACCCAAAAAGTTATTCCTCCAACGACTGTTTGCTATACAATGAAAAAAAGCAGTGTTTTTATCTCCTTCTTGGGTCCAGTTTAGTTTGGCTTTTTGACACCAAGTCCTTTCCTCAATACGATGAAGATTCCAAAGACTTCTCTTTTTTAACACAATTTGATTCAAAACCGAGTCATCTGAAGGTTTAGACTCCAAGTCCTTTTCAAGCTGAAAAATTTCTTGAGTCAAGAGTTGATAATATTTGACACACCATTTTTCTGATAGCCTCTCTAATTCCTGATGTCATTCTTCAGTAATTTCAATTTTGAATAGAGTCTATAACTAGGAAAGCCACTAACTTTGTAGTTATTCCAATTTCTATCAATCATCACATTGAATTCCTTGTCCTCCGGCCAATGATTGAATAATTTAAATGGCTTTAGTCCCCAGTCAAAATCGTCAATCCCCAGGCAAACAAGAACATGGTCAGAGATCGAACAATCAACACACCATTGGTTAATTGTAGAAAAAACAAAAGTTTAGTTCGGTGTAAGAAGAAAGTGATCAAGTCTACTCATAGCCTTCTCTCCTCGCCATGTAAATTTCCTTCCTACGAAAGGGAGATCCATTAGGTTGGAGCCTTATAATTTTAGAATTATCATGAATTTAATGATATAATTTATCTTTAAATCATTACTATTAGATTCAAATCCCTCATTTATCTGTTAAATTTCTCTCAATGATGTAGGAACTCCAATTGATAAAGAAGTCAAAGATGTGAAGGATTTCAGTTCCAAATTTCATTCAAACACAAGACTTTGTTGATAAAGCTTCATCCATGGATATTTCTACTGGCTACCAAGAAAGCTAAATTGTTGCATTTATCTTTTATGAAGATAAATTATCAAGATAGACTTTTTGCTAAGGATAGAGATAAACAAGGGAGCTGATAAAAGATAAATTTTCTTTGAAGATAAAGATCGAGCCCTATCAGTCAAGATTTTGGGCTAATCATCATCTCCACTGCCTCTATAAATAGCCAGCTTCAGCACCATGAAGAGAATTCAATCCTACTAGGGGATATAGAGTAGTTTAGTTTTATTCTCTTTGTTTTAGTTTTCAAGTTTTCATCTAAATTTCTTTCGGTTTTTATTTTGGAATATTTTGGAAGTTTGATATTAAATAAAGATTTTTTTTACTTTCCTGCTATTGATAAAAAAATTTCTTTCGATCGTTTGAATAAAATTAGGGTGTGAAATTTTAGTACTTAGTAAGCAATTCACAAATTCAATCCTCGTGGGAACGATACTCTACTCATCACTTTATTACTTGCTACGGTCCGTACACTTGCGGTACACTCATCGAGAATTCGGTAACAAGTTTTTGGCGCCGTTGCCGGGGACTGAAGGATTTGTTTTGCTAATATTAATACCAAGCATACCTAGTTTTAATTCAAATATTTTTTTTTTCTTTTTCTCCTTCCTTGATACTAATATCTTCTCTTATTTTTCTTGCGAGGTACATCAGCCTAGTGCATGAGCCGTGCAAGGAGTGGTGAATTGGCTCCCCTTGACCCCGAAATTGAAAGGACTTTACGAAGAATCAAGAAGGAGAACCAAGAAGACCTTGTTGAAACAAATACCATGGAAGAAGCAGACACCAAGGCTCTTCGAGATTATGCAATGCCTACAGTTAATGGATTCGAGATGAGCATAAGATATCCAACCATTCAAGCAAACAATTTCGAGATCAAACCAGCCATCATCCAAATGATCCAAACTTCTGTACAGTTTGGGGGTTCAATCAATGATGATCCTAATGCTCATCTGAAACATTTTTTACAAATTTGCTCTACTTTTAAGAATAATGGTGTTTCTGATGATGCGATAAGACTAAGATTATTTCCTTTCTCTCTCAGGGATAAAGCGATGGATTGGCTGAACTCATTGGCACCAGGATCAATCACAACATGGGAGGACCTAGTCCAGAAGTTCTTGGCAAAATTCTTCCCACCAGCCAAAACAGCTAAGATGAGGAACGACATCACCACTTTCATGCAACACGACTCAGAGTCACTCTATGAAGCATGGGAGAGGTACAAAGAGCTCTTGAGAAGGTGTCCTCATCATGGGATTCCAAATTGGTTACAAGTGCAGATATTCTACAATGGGTTGAAAGGCCAAACCAGAACTACTATAGACACAGCTGCAGGTGGTGCATTAATGAGCAAGTCTATAGATGATGCCTACAATTTGATAGAGGATATGGCTGCAAACAGCTATCAATGGTCAACTGAGAGGCTTACACCAAAAACTGCAGGTATGTATGAGTTAGATGCACTCACCGCCCTTACCTCTCAAATCTCAGCCTTGACCAAAAAGGTTGATTCTCTTGGAGTCAATCAACAACCCAACCCAATCCATTCCATTCAAAACCCTTTTGTAAATTGTGATAATTGTGGGGGTAATCACTCTGGCGATAGGTGTCCTATTCGAGCCGAACAAGTCCAATATGTTTCCCATCCAAATAGGAACCATAACCCATTCTCAAACACCTATAACCCTGGCTGGAGAAATCACCCAAATTTTTCTTGGAATAATAATCAAGGGCAATCATCTAACCCAAGACCTACCTATCCTCCTAGTTTCCATACTCAACCACCACCACCACTTCCACATAATCCTCTACCACAAGTCCCACCACAAGAAAAGAAGCCTTCCTTAGAAGAGATGTTCACCACCATATTACAAAACCAAGCAGCTTCTATAAAGAACCTTGAAATTCAAGTAGGTCAGATTGCCAATGCCATTAGTAATCGTCCCCAAGGTACCCTGCCTAGCAATACTGAACCTAATCCAAGAAGGGAAGGTAAAGAGCACTGTAAATCAATCACCTTGAGGAAGGGTAAAGAAGTGGGTTACATACCTAAAGAATCAGATGAAGATGTTAGAGTTGAAGTCCAGGCAGAAGAAGAAGATAAGCAACAAAAGAAAATTGAGCAGAATTCATCTCAATCTGGTAAGACCATTGAATCACCTCCTCCACTTATCCCTTTTCCTCAAAGATTCAAGCAAAAGAAGACAGATAGGCAATTTGCTAAGTTCCTAGAGGTATTCAAAAAGCTCCACATCAACATCCCTTTCTCTGATGCATTGGAGCAAATGCCAATTTATGCCAAATTCATGAAGGACATCATCTCCAAGAAAAGGCAAATTGAGGATTTTGAAACTGTTGCTCTTACTGAGGAGTGCAACACCATTTTGCAAAGGAACTTACCACCTAAGCTTGAAGATCCAGGGAGTTTTACTATTCCTTGCACTATTGGTAACTTATTTTTTGATAAAGCTTTATGTGATTTAGGTGCAAGTATTAATTTAATGCCTTTTTCGACTTTCAGGAAACTTGGACTAGGAGAGACCAAACCCACCAAGATAACACTTCAGTTAGCAGATCGATCTCTCAAATATCCAAGAGGCATTATTGAGGATGTGCTAGTGAAGGTTGACAAATTTGTCTTTCCAGCTGATTTTGTAGTGTTGGATATGGAGGAAGATCGTGAAGTCCCAATTATCCTTGGGAGGCCCTTTCTGGCAACTGGTAAGGCTCTTATCGATGTGCAAAAAGGAGAGCTCACCATGCGGGTCAATGATCAAGAGGTAACATTTAACCTTTTCTCTGCAATTAAATTCTCAAGTGAGACTGATGATTGTTTTAAAGTGAATGAAGAAGAGAGTATAGTTCAGGGAATATTCATCAATCAACAACCTATGGACACCATAGAAGCAATTCTTGATGAAGAGAAGTCCAATTGTGCTAAGCCCAACGAGTTAGATGAATTCAAAATGCAAGCATATGAGAAGGCTAGACTCTATAAGGAGAGAACGAAGAAGTGGCATGACAAGGAGATAGTGGAAAGACAATTTGAGCCGGGGCAACAGGTTTTACTCTATAATTCTTGTTTGAAGCTATTTCCAGGTAAGTTGAAATCAAGGTGGTCTGGACCATTCATTGTTACTCAAGTATTTTCATATGGAACTGTGGAAATAGGAGCTGAATTTTCAAAGGAACCATTTAAGGTTAGTGGTCAGAGATTGAAACATTATTGGGGAGGAGTGATCGATCGTGGAAAATCGGTAACTGATCTTAATGATCCACCTTGAAGAATGACAGACATAGTCAAGCTGATGACTATAAATCAAGCGCTTCTGGGGAGGCAACCCCAGCATTTTATTGCTTTCTTAGTTATTTCTCTTATTTCTTAGTTTAGATATTTCATTAGTTGATTTCTTTTCTTTATTTTATAGGTGTCAGAGTCTAAGTTTGGGGGAGCGACAAAGGAATTTGGCAAGTTTTGCAATTTGAGCTTCATTAAAAAAAAAAATCAGGGGAGTTTCCTTTATCCTTTTCTTGAATTCTTGAATTTTTTACACATTGAGGACAATGTATGTTTCAAGTTTGGGGGAAGAGCTAAATTTTATTTTTAAAGATTGAGCAAAATTTTTTCAATTTTCTTCTGAAATCTTTGCAAAAATTCTGTGCTTTAAAATGGTTTTTACCTTGAAGTGATTATATGTTTGCTTGATAATTCCTTGATATTTAACCATTGATTGAGAATGTTATAGCAAAATGAAATTTATGAATATGAGCAAAGTATGTGAATGAATTCTTTAGTGAATTATCTTTTTGATTGAGATTTTTCCAAAAATTGAATGCACAATGTTTCTATCATTGAAGTCATGCATATTTAGAGAAGATTTATGTGAATAGGAATAAACAATAGTCTTTAAAGTTTGTTATTTGTCTAGAATTTGTTCTATCATCTCTCAAGGCGAAATCCTAGAACACACTTAGCTAAAGAGGTGATTTAGGCCATCTTTGGACCGTTTGAGCTTTTCAAGACTACCATGATGTATTTTATCCTTAGTCACCCAATTTGAGCTTAAATAGACCTTCTTTCTTATTTTACCTACATTAATAATTAGCCTAGCCTATAAAAAAAATTCCTATACCCCATTATATGCATGAGGACTATGTTAAGATATATTTAGAGCTACACATATATGGAAGAAAGGGTGAAATTCAAAAAAAATGTTGAAAAAAAGAAAAGAAAAAAAGAAATTAAAAAAAAAAGAAATCAAGTTGGGGGAATTATTTGAAAGCTCTTAAAAAGTCCAAGAAAAAGAATGCATGATTAGGGGTTAAGCCTAAAAATCCTATTTCTCCTACCTTTACCCTAGCCATACATTACAAGCTTATAAAGTCCTATTGATCTTTGGCTATGTGTGTCTACATTAGTGGAGAGAAGATGAGAAAAACAAACTTATGGAAGATAATTATTCTTTGAGATCTTTTGTTATGTTCATATTTGTATAAATTCATCCGGATTGCATGAACTGAAATGAAGAAACATTTACACACACACACGGAAGAATTCAATTGAATTGATACTCTCTTTTGAATGAGTTTATATATATTTAGCTAATGTTTATGAATTTTCATGGAGTTGTAATGTTTTCAAAATCTTTGGGGAAATTAAAGGGAAATCATTCTTGCAAGTGTATTTGACCTCTAGGTACATTTCTTTGTGAATTTTATTTTGCTCGAGGACAAGCAAAAATTCAAGTTTGGGGATGTGATAATTTTAGAATTATCATGAATTTAATGATATAATTTATCTTTAAATCATTACTATTAGATTCAAATCCCTCATTTATCTGTTAAATTTCTCTCAATGATGTAGGAACTCCAATTGATAAAGAAGTCAAAGATGTGAAGGATTTCAGTTCCAAATTTCATTCAAACACAAGACTTTGTTGATAAAGCTTCATCCATGGATATTTCTACTGGCTACCAAGAAAGCTAAATTGTTGCATTTATCTTTTATGAAGATAAATTATCAAGATAGACTTTTTGCTAAGGATAGAGATAAACAAGGGAGCTGATAAAAGATAAATTTTCTTTGAAGATAAAGATCGAGCCCTATCAGTCAAGATTTTGGGCTAATCATCATCTCCACTGCCTCTATAAATAGCCAGCTTCAGCACCATGAAGAGAATTCAATCCTACTAGGGGATATAGAGTAGTTTAGTTTTATTCTCTTTGTTTTAGTTTTCAAGTTTTCATCTAAATTTCTTTCGGTTTTTATTTTGGAATATTTTGGAAGTTTGATATTAAATAAAGATTTTTTTTACTTTCCTGCTATTGATAAAAAAATTTCTTTCGATCGTTTGAATAAAATTAGGGTGTGAAATTTTAGTACTTAGTAAGCAATTCACAAATTCAATCCTCGTGGGAACGATACTCTACTCATCACTTTATTACTTGCTACGGTCCGTACACTTGCGGTACACTCATCGAGAATTCGGTAACAGAGCCATCCATAAAATCAGAGAAATCTTTGTTTGATCTCGCACTATTTGAAACACCCTGCCTTTCATCT
The DNA here is from genome assembly GCA_031772115.1 of Heritiera littoralis. NCBI lineage: Eukaryota > Viridiplantae > Streptophyta > Magnoliopsida > Malvales > Malvaceae > Heritiera > Heritiera littoralis. The sequence goes on along the minus strand of JAPDPK010000141.1, from coordinate 1,344,171 downwards.
TCGTTTAGCACTGCATTGAAATCACTCCCATAACACCATAGCTCAGAATCATTATTCTTTATACTTGCTAGTTCTTTCCACAAAACATTCTTCTCGTCCACATTATTGGGAGCATAGACATTAATGATGTTAACATTCAGAGAATTGTTTTGAAAGCGCCCTTTAATCCAAATAAACCTTTCCCCTATATTAACTGACAAAAGATTGAAAAAATCTTGTCTCCACATACAGATAAGACCACCTGCTGTGCCATTTGCCTCCTTAAACGCAAAAGAAGGCTCAATTCTTCCCCAGAGTTGCCTGATTGTTTTGTCATTCACCTCTGCCAGCTTAGATTCTTGAATCAACACCAAAGAAGGTTTTTCTTTGGTCAAGAACTTACGGAGAGCAAACTTCTTATCTCTTGAGCCTAACCCTCTAACATTAAAGGTAAGTAGTTCATTGATAATAAAAAATAAACCTAAAAAGAGAACAAAGAAAGAATCAGAGTAAGATTTCCTCCACTTGCCTCTCCTCTTCAAATTCCATGATCCTCTTAATTATTTCATCTTCAGCTACATTCGGAGTAAGCCCCAACAATTTTGCAACTTCAATTGTCTCTAGCTTGCCTTCTTATTGCTCTATTTCTACTTCGAATATCGTCATCAGTTAACATCGCCTCTTGCAAAATTATCTGTTTCAGTTCATCATTCTCATAGACTTCTTTCCTTTTTTCTTGATTTTCCTGCCTTGACAGTTTTGATCACTGGATAACTTCTTTTTTATCCCCTCCTACTAGTAAGACTTGGTTCAATCCTGACACATTTTTTCCTTTCTATTTTCTTTTCCAAGGAAGTGGTTACGTTGTCCTCCTTTTCTGTAGACTCCTCTTAACTCCAACGTGTTTTCTTGAGGTACACCTTTAGACGAAGCCTGTTCTCCGTCTCCATTTGTTTGGAAATAGGCCCAGAATGATTGACCAAATCAGGAAGATCTAAACCTGTAATTTTCTACTTAAATTCATCTTAAGATGTATTGGGCTTGCATTGTAACCCAAATCGGAAAGAACACTTGAACCGGCCCACTGCTCTTCGTACAAAAGCCACCTGTCAGTCTCTGGTCATGATTCAAAACATTTCTTTTAAGAGAGTTTCCACGTTTTCCATGGTATCATGAAAGCTGTGTAATTTTGAATTTGGCTGCGACTGGTGTTCTTTCTACAGGAATTTCATTTCCCAAAAATTGCTCATTACTGCTCTGACTACCTGTCACTCCAAGCCATCTCAGAGACAATTCCCCTTCTTCCTGAGCATTTTCTGGCTCCTTCCTTTTTTCACCTGTCTTCTCCGAATTATTTCTCACATGGTCGTCCGAGTCTTGGTTGTCACCTTGATCAAATTGATCCTCCATTCTTTCAACATCTTCAGAGGAGGAGATAAAAGGACTAAAACTCTTCAGACTTTCTTTGTTATGGACTTAATATAAGGATTCTAGAAAAAGTCAGGGCTCTTCTATTTTTAAATAAACTGTGAATAACCTTCCTTCCAAGGAAACTGAGATACTTTCTGGGATGAGAACGTCCTTCTTTATTAAAGACAAGACTGGCAAAATTAAGTCTTTTTTTCCTTCTTGTGCTGTCATCAATGGAAATGTATTCTCCCCAACGATCACTGATAAATTTGAAAAAGGAAGCGTTCCAAGCATGCAAGGGCAGTTTTCAATTTTAATCCAAACAAATTTATCCTCACTAATTAAGTCTGGTTTCCATGGCTTTACCCAGCAGAACCATTCTGAGAGCCAAACCTTCCCGTCTTCTAACATCCCAATCATATCTTCACTCGATTCAAAAGTGAGTAAAACCCAACTACCGCCCATCAGTGTAATTGTAAAATCCAAAACGCCCTCTTGAAGAATACGGTTTTGAAGAGCCTGAATAGAGTGAGGATTCTTTACTTTCGCCACAGCCGACCTTACAAGCCAAGATAAATCCAAGTTGTCTTCTTTGAGATAAATAACTTCCTCTTTGTTTGAGTTCTACTTTTTGAGGAGTCTCCCTTATATTTCTTAGTAACTTTAGAGTTTGCAACTGGCATTTTAACCACCTCTGCATAAACCATTTCCCGCTTTCCTTGTAGCTCCTGTTGTCTCTCCATCACCCAATGAACCTACACTTTCAACTTATTATCAATACGATTATCCAACCTCTTCTTAATGTACCTGTTATCCCAGTCGTATTTTGCCAAGTTAACCTTGAGTTTCCAACCATACCAAGTTGCACCATCTAACGCTCTTATAACAGAAAGAGCTTCTCTTAGATCCTTGAATCTGAAAAAACCAAATTTACTCCTTCGATGATTGCTCCAATTAAGAGGGATGTAGAAATCCATAATACGGCCATATTTCATCAGAAGATCTCTAAGGTCAGCTTCCTTACCCAAATGGTTGATGTTGCCAACAAAAACTGTGATCAACTTTCTCCTCCATTGACTCAAATCTCTACTTCTACGAAAACGACAACCATATTCCTTTCCAGAAGCGTAGCCCATGCACTGATCGAACGAAGATCTCACTCTTTCTCTGCCTCTCTCTCTCCTCTCATATAAATGAGATTTTTTTTACCTTAATAGATTTGAACTTAATTGCATATTTTGAATGGTTGAAAGTTTATTTATAGTAAAATAAAAATTTATGAACTGATTTATATACAATAAGACATTAAAATTTATCTCCATTTTATGCAAAAGTTTATTTAGCTATTAAGCTTAAATTTAATAAAAAGAAAGTTTGTCGAATACATTGAGAGGATAGAATTCTTTTCTCCTCTTACTTGGACCTAGAATGACAAAGAAATGGTAAAATTATGTTAAAAAAAATCCAAGAGAAATAAAGTGGGTATTCACCAAATTAAGAGAAACAATGCGTTGTTATTGGAAAAAAAAAATCGTGACACTTGTGAATGGAAATCGGCCACTTAACATGTACTGCAATCAAGCATTTAAGCCTGTGGAAAGATGCTAGTTGAATAAACAAATACTTCTATCACCTTCATCAACAAACAAACCCACGTATGTCTGAAGGCAATTGGGATTTTAATATTCAAAGGATTTAATTGAAATTATTTGAATTATCTTTGTCGTAACGGCTTCGCGCTCGACGATTTCGAAAACAATTAAAAAACAAAGGGAGTCGCCACCAATCTTTTTTTATTAGGTGTGATTGGTCACCTAAAAATCTTATCTTTTCAACAAAACCTTAAAAACAATTAAGTTTTATTAAAAAGATAGTTTTTGGTCTGCGAAAACAAAATTGAGTCCGGGAGTACGGTTACGCGTGGGGAAGGATTAGCACCCCCACGACGCCCGTTAAAAAACGATACCATAGTAATCATGTGTTATCCTTTGATTTTAATGAAATGGTCTTAATTTAATATTTAAAAATAATTCCTATTTTATTGCAATCAATTTTATTCTTTTTATTTTTTTATTTGTAAATTTATTTTGTTTTATTTTAAAAAGTTAATTTTATTTTTCAAAAGTGAATGTGAACCTTTTTGTATTGAAAAATTAAATCAAATATCCCAATACTCTGGTAACATTTAGAATAATTTTTCTCACCTAAAGATTTCTTAAGAATCACTACTTGTGAGTTCTATAGAATCTCATCATCAGAAGATTCACACTAGCTTCGAAAATTATTATGAAAGCATATGATGCAAACAGATAAAAAATGATGCATATGAAACTTAAAAGAAATTTCATTTATTTTGATTTTATTAATGAAACTCTTGATATTGAAAAATTTAGCTAAATATCCTAATACTCTGGTAACATTTAGTTAATTCCTCTCACCTAGGGATCAGTTTAGAAATTACTACTTGTGAGTTTCATAACATCCCATATCGGAAGAATTTCATTTAATTATTAAAGTTCATTATTTATTTTTCTTTGTTTTTTATAAAAAATAAATTATTTATTTTCATTTTTAATAAAAATTTAAATTATTGAAATATCATACTAAATATCCCAATACTCTGGTAACATTTAGTACGACTCTTCTCACCTAGGGATCAGTTAAGAAATCACTACTTGTGAGTTTCATGACATCCCATCATCGGAAAAATTTCATTTAATTAAATTTAAATTTTATTATTATTTTTCTTTGTTATTTTATTAAAAACTCATTTAGTTTTATTTTTAATAAAAATTAAAATTATTGAAAAATCATACTAAATATCCCAATACTCTGGTAACATTTAGTACGACTCTTCTCACCTAGGGTTCAGTTAAGAAATCACTACTTGTGAGTTTCATGACATCCCATCATCGGACTTTATTATTAATTTCCTTTTTTCTATTTTCTTTTAAAAACTTATTTATTTTATTTTTAATAAAAATTTAAATTATTGAAAAATCATACTAAGTATCCCAATACTCTGGTAATATTTAGTACGACTCTTCTCACGTAGTGATTAGTTAAGAAATCACTACTTGTGAGTTTCATAACATCCCATCATCGAAAAAATCATTTAATTAAATTTAAAATTTTGTTATTAATTTCTCTTTTCCATTTTCTTTTAAAAAATTATTTATTTTTATGTTTAATAAAAAAATTAAATTATTGAAAAATCATACTAAATATTCCAATACTTTTGACAACATTTAGTATAACTCTTCTCACCTAGGGATCAACTAGGAATCACTACTTGTGATTTCTGTAGCATCCCATCATCGGATTTTATTCAATTTTCAATTTACAAAAATTTACTTGATGCTGAATTTTAATCTTTATATTAAACTTTTATTCTATAAACGTTTTTATAAGCCTGATATTTAAAAATTTTATTTGGTACATTTAACTTTTCAAAACTTGACAAATGATTCAGACCCCTTTTTTTATTACAAATGAATAGACTAGCAAATAGAACATAAAAACCAGAACAAAAACACATAAGGGAGTGGTCCATGTGCATGCACGTCAAACCCAAAAAAAGTCAAATCAGACAATTGATTAAAAATCACAAATAAATGAAACAAGAAGTAAAACACTCAAGATTCATTTTTCGATTCACGTACAAGCAAAAGGCAACAATTAATTTTTATATAAAAAAGGGCAACAATTAATTAACTAATAAAATAAACAATCAACTCAAGTCAACTTATAGCACAGGAGTCATGATTAAAACCTATTTTTTATAGGACTAAAACCTATTTTCAAGCACTAGAAACGTACATCTTCAGAGCAAAATATTCATGCATTCTAAAGAATTTACCCCTTTTTTTGTTTTCAACAACAATTTACTGATAAATAAAAAACAATATCACATCATAGCACATCTCACGAATACTAAAATATAAATATTATAAAACAAGAAATAAAGGCACAACAAAATAACCTTCAAAATCTTCCCTTCTCTAGATCGTTCAAACTGGGTCTTGTATCCAAAATCCAAGCTTTCAAGGCTTCAAAACCATCCAAACTTGGTGCTCTTTCCAAAGCCAAAACAGGTCTAGCCTTTTTTTTATTTCTAGCATCTTCTACGTCCACTATCCAAGGTGACCGGCCAGAACTCTATTTCGTTGGCAAACTAGCTCACACCGTTTTCTTTCTTTCCTTTGGTGCAAAAAATCCGAAAAGAAAACCAATACATAAAAACTTAGCCCTAAACTTTGAAGCCTTTATGCTACCGATCTCTCTTTCTTTCTAACTTGCTTTATACTTTGTGCATGCTTACTGAGAATAGTGCTAGGTTTCATTTGGTTTTTTCTTTTTTGGGTGTATTGTTGATTTGGGTTGGTTTTTGGTTCTTGGTATAAGGGATGAAAAGGGATGCCGTTAGTAGGGGTTTAGTTTTAGGGTTGGCTTTCTTGGGTTCGTTGCTGTCGAAGGCAGTGTCGGTGTTGGGGTTGTTTTGGGTGAATGGTGACTCGTTTGGTGGTCCGGTGACGGTGGTGAGTGCGAATGGTGGTTTCGTGTTAGTGGTGTTTCGATGAAGCTGAAGGTGTCGTAACGATTTTTGTCCAGGGACTCTATCGCTAGACGATTTTGAAAAAAACACAAAGAGGAGTCGCCACCAATCTTTTTGACTAGGTGTGATTGGCCACCTAAAATTATTTATCTTTTTAATAAAATCTTAAAATTAATTAAGTTTTATCAAAAAAAATAATTTTTGGTCTGCGAAAACAAAGTTTGGGTTCGGGAGTTCGGTTACGCGTGGGGAAGGATTAGCACCCCCACAACGCCCGTTAAAAAACGGTACCACTTAATCATATATTAATCCTTTGATCTTAATTAAATGGTCTTAATTAAATATTTAAAAGAACTTTATTTATTTCGAAATCATTTTGTTATTTGTTTTATTTTTGAAATATTTAAATTTTATTTTTTTATTTGTAATAAGTGAAAATCTTTTGTATTGAAAATTATTCCGAAGTACCCCAATACTTTTGGTAGCATTTCTGATAATTTCCTCACCTAGAGATTTTTTAAGAATCGCTACTTGCGATTTCTATAGAATCCCATCTTCGGGAGATTTGCACTTATTTTGGAGTTTCATGAATGCAAATGATGCAAATGAAATATATATGATGCACATGAGAAATATATTATTTTATTTTATTATTATTATCTTTTATATTTATTATTGCTTTTGAAATGAATTGATTTTATAAAATTTATTTTTTTATTGAAAAATTATACTAAATATTCCAATACGCTGGTAATATTTAGCAGATTTCTCTCACCTAGAGATCAGTTAGGAATCACTACTTATGAATTCCATAACATCCCATCATCGGACATTATTTATATCTTATTTATTTTTAATTTGTTTTACTCTTTATTTTGAAGTTTTGTTTATTTGTTTGTTTAAAATATTTATTTATTTATTATTTTTTAGTGTTAGTTTATTTCATATAAGTTGATTATATTAGAAATCTTAATATCGAACTAAAATTATTTGAATACCCCAATACGCAGGTAATATTCAAATATTCTATTTCGACCCTAAAGATAATCAAAGAATCACTACTTGTGATTTCTAAGGAATCCTATCATCGGGGACCTTTTATATTTAAGATGTGTATTTATATTTATTTATTTATTTATTTATTTTGATTCCTAAATTTTTACTTATTTAAAAGTTTTTATTTCTATTCACTTACTATTTTCTTGTATTTACCTATTTTTTATATTATTATTTTTATTACCATTTTTATATTTATTTATTTTTTATACTAAGACATCTTATTAATATTTTCTTTATATTGGAATAAAATCATTTGAATGTCCCAATACGCTGGTGACATTAAAGATTTTATTTCGATCCTAAGGATTGTCAAAGAATCGCTACTTGCGATTTCTAAGGAATCCTATCATCGGAAATTTGTTATTAAAATTTATATTTAAATTTATTTATTTTAAGTTTATATTTATATTTATTTACTTTTTAAACTTTTTTTTTATTTATTTTTTATATTTATAAGAAACTTTGATATCGAGATAAAACAAATTAGATATTCCAATATGCTGGTAACATTTAATGAATTTTCTCGATCCTAAAGATTATCGAAGAATCACTACTTGTGATTTCTTCGAAATCTTATCATCAGAAATCCAAATTTATTATTTGCATTTATCTTTTTATTTATTTGTTTTATTATTTATTTTTTATTACTTTATTTGTTATTGTTTTTTTTTTAAAAAGCTCTCTTAATAACAAAAAATTACGTATGTGAAATTTTTAACATACCAAAAATACAAGACAACTATTTTTGCAATCTCTTTTCTAAAGAAATATATATTTATATAAATTCTTTATCCAACCTAAAGCAAAGTGCATGGTCACGTACAAGCAATGATGCATATATATATATATATATATATATATATATATATATATATATATATATAAAAACTTTGTCAACTTTTGTTGTTTCCGTTTCTTTTTCATTTATCACCATTATTGTATGAAAACAGAATTTACAAAGCATAAGGCAAAGAATATACCTTGACAAGATGACCCACTTTCAATTTCCTTTTCTTTTTCACGTGGATGACACCTTCTTCTCAGGCAATGCTTGACAATAAGCAAAGACTCAACAGAAGCCAACGCAACAACAGGGACTCGAGCAGCTAAGCAAGGATGTGCTGTCCACCAAGTCTTCTTACTGCCGGACCAATGAATCTTTACCTTAACTTCTAGAAATGTCTACTCAGAACAGCAGCAATGTAGTAAGGTGTTGAATACTAAAAGGGTGCTACAACTGTGGTGGTGACACAGCCAGCAGTGTGATGCTGGGGGAGAATAACGATGGATGGGTAGCGGGCTGCAAAGGGTTGCAAAAGTGGTGATGCAGTGCAAGGTGGTGCGTCGGAAATAGAGGCACGATGCAAGCACTGCAGCACGGGACTGGGAATGGTGGTTGAAGGTGGCAATGGGGAATGCCACGAGAAGGAGGCAATGACGATATTGCGAGTAAAAGAGGCTGTCAAATCCTTTTTTTTTTGTGTAAAAAACCCCCGTTTTCTAAAGGCTTCTTCCCCCTTTATATATTTTTTGTATCTCCCCTTTTGGAAAATGAATCAATGAGTTTATTGATCCCGTAATCATGGGATTTTATTTTATTTGACTTTTCCATCTTTTTATTATTTATTTCCTTTTCATTATTTTTATTTTTGGTAATTCATTTTCTGCTTTTATTCCATTTAATTATTTCCTTTTTTGCATGAGTTATTTTCCTTTTATTTACTTATTCATATTTGGTCTAAATCTCTCAAGTCAATCCTTGCCTTAAATTTGCATGATGCATGGGCATTGAAGAATGAGTTTAATTTATTTATTATTATATTTTTTATTATTTTTATTTTTATTTTTTTGCTTTTTTTTCAATTTTTTTAATTAAAGTTTTTCGGACAAAATTCGGTGTCTACAGAAGGGTTGAGGGTGGTGGGACTGTGGCTGGTACTGAGTGTTGTTGAGCAAGAAGAGAAGAGTCAAAATGGGCGACCTCCCTCCGTTCCTTTCGTAGAGCAATGTTCCTTTTAATCAGATTAAAACACTTTCTTTTATCCGATTTTGGCTTTTGTCCATCAAATTTTTACAATAAAATCTAGTCATTAAGGTGTTTGTTATTGGAATGGGGTTTGATTGACTGATATTGATGGAAATGAGGGAGTTGCAGGTGGTTGACTGACAGGGAGAGGGGCTGTGAGATGGTGAAGGAAACCGGTGCTATGCACTTTTTTTTTTTTACTTTTTTGTTTTTTTTAATGAACATTAATTAAATTTTACAAAAAATAAAATTAAAAACAAAATTAGGAAATAAAGGTAAAAATAAATAAATGAATAAAATAAAATAAAAAAACAAATAAAAATATCAAAATTAGGCTATAAGATGGCTTAACTTAAATTGAACTTTTAAGTCCACAAACCTAACAAAAGTTTACATGACTCAAATTTACACAATTTTTATCAAATTTTAAATTACGAAAATAGACTATAATTAACTTTGTATCAATTTCATTCCGTAAGATTCGATCTTTGAATTTTCAAAATTATTAAGTCCGGACAAAATTAAGTGTCAACAATCCTTTCTAATGCTTATTAATTACATGTGATCACATAGGAAAAGAGAAAATCAGAGGATTAAATTTGATTTTTCCAAGCTAATACTTATTAATCTAGGAATGGGAAGGATGATAGACGTTAGAGACTTTAGTTCTTTGAGTTTTTAGCTTTTGCAGTATTTTTGTTTTCCTTTTTAACAAAATTATGTTAAGTTAATTGGTTTAATGAGAGTTAATTTGAGAAGGATGAGTATAAAATAATAATGCTATGTTTAAAAAAAATATGAGGTGGCGTATTTTTAATGATGTCTAAAACATTATTTTTTTTAGGATAATCCTTATATAAGTTATTTTCTATCTATAGTCTACAATCTATCTATTTATATTATAATTTATATAAAAGTATGGATGATGATGATGATGATGATGATGATGATAGGATTTATATATGATATACTGATAGTGTATAGTTTTTATACACTGTCAATGCACCAGAAATAAACAATTCATCAATAAACAAACTACAAATATGCCTAGCCTTTAAAAATAAATATAGATATATTTTTTTCAATTTACTTATAAAAGCTTATTGATAAGATGTTAATTTTTTGTGCATTGATAATGTATAAAGATTATATATAGTTAGTGCATAATAATAATAATAATAATAATAATAACAATAATAATAATAATAATAATAAATACAAAAATTTGAATGTTGAAAATTTTTAATTGACAAAAACAAACATTTTACTCAATATATATAAATTCATAAATTGCTATTTAATTAGTAACAAAAGTTATACATATCGTAATTAAAAAATTTTAATTTGCATCAAATTATTATCATTACGATATTTTTTATTAGAAATATTAATAATATTTATTCAAATTGTAAATAAGTAGTCTAAATAAATTTAACGACTTTCATTAGGAACTATTTTCATAATTCTAATGGTATTGAATGATTTACAGATTAATCTTATAAAAATTTAATAATTTATACTTCAAACTTTGCAACTTAGAGGTATTTGTAATTAATTTACACATATTTATTATTTTAAAATAAATAAAAAAATAGCACACACAACACTCGCGACGACAAATATCATTAAATTTAAATAAATAATATATATCTGTTATTTCTAGATTTGAAGTATGAGCCCACTGGCATTTGGCTCAAAAAAAGGTTAACATCTTGAGTTTTGCTTACAATTTGGCAATAAAGGCTACAAAAAGACAATCTTCAAGAACCCAACCTAGATCTTTGATAGTTAGATGGGAATATTTATTTCTTTAAGAGGAGATAACTGGCAAAGGAAACAAGGCAACCCAGCCAGCCAGGTTTCCTGCGAATGGCAAAATCTACACTATTTATATTTCTTTTGCATCGTTGAGTTAGCTACGATATAATAAGAGGTTGAAAAAAGGTTGAAAGGGATGGCGACAGTGTTAGATATCGGTAAACCCTATGCCTAGGCCCCGCATCTGCAGACGCAATTATCACATAGGACAAATACTAGCAAGGATCAATAATTCAGACGCAAATCTTCTGGCCCTGTGTTGAACACATTCCAGAGTTCCACATCACAAAAGAGTTCACTGCAACCACCATCATTGCCTTTCTCAAAATCAATGCTGCTTGTCTCTCCCATTTCTTTATTGATAGCGTGCTCTCCCAACCCACTTAGATTGGTGTTTTTGAACGAACCTTGCTGTCGTACGTCTGCCTCATTGTCGTCGTTCACTATCAAATTTTCCCACCAAAACATTACATCATCGTCACTCGGGATACGGTGGCTAATATTGTTGCAGCAACTGTCGGCTGCTAACAACAAACTAGTACTTTTGCTGAGTACTGGAGTTGCTGTGGCAGGGCAGTTGTTGTTGTTGTTTCGATCCAAAGTCAACGCGAAACTATCCATTGAAATGGTCCGAGGCCGAGGCTTGATAACAGTAATACTTGGTTTTGATGGATTTTGATCAGGTTTTGGTTTCGAGTCTTTGTTTGCAGAAACATTGACCTTTTTCTGCAAGTGGGTATTCCAGTAGTTTTTCACATCGTTTGCTGTTCTTCCAGGGAGCCTACCTGCAATCAGGGACCATCTGCACATAATATTAATTCCACAGCTTTGCTCATTATTCTAGATGGAATAAATAGCTGACAATTCCAACTCAGAACTTTAAATATAGAACAGTTCAAATATTTAAAGATTGTTTGGTATGTTTTTGTTTTTTATTTTTATTTTCAATTTTTTAGAAAACAGAAAAAAAAACATGTTTGTTTACATTTTCAGAAAACAAAAACGAAAATAATAATTTTTAAAATTGTTAGAAACAAGAATTTTTTATTTTCATTGTTTTCATAAATATGTTTTTATTTCTGCTACAGTTCATAAATAAATGAACAGAGTTTATATATTAATATAATATTAATATTTTTCATAATAAAATAAAATAATTTTTAAAATAAAATAATATTAAATTTTAATATAAAAATATTATTTAGTTAAAAAATAAATATTTTAAAATTAAATATATCTATTATAATATAGAAAAATTGAAAACGTAAAAAGCAATTAAATATAAATTATATTGAAGTATAATATTATAATATTATTTAATTTAAATTTACATAATAATTTATTGAATATATTATATATTTAAATAATATCATTTCTTATAATTTTGATATGTTAAGAATTAATATTATTGATTGATTATTATTTTACTAAACAATATTATTATTTAATATTATATTATATTCTTTCAATTAAATTTAAAATAGATCACTACTACTATTAAATAATTTAATATTATTAAATAAGTGAATAATTAACATTAAATAATATTATTTATATTAAATATAATATATTTTAATAACTATATAATTTATTATAAATTAATTAGTTAAATATTTTCTTTAATAATTTAATATTATTAAAATTAAATTAAATAATATTATTAATATAATTTATATTTATTAATTCATATTATTATTTAATATATAAATTTGAATTTTATTAATCTCAATTATTATCTAATAAAAGTAATATTAAAAAATTATTTAATATTATTTCAATTGAATTATTTATTTATTAATTATAATATTATTTAAATTGTATTAAACTTTATATGATTAAATGAAAATATTTAATATTAGTATTAAAGAGTATAAAATAATATTATTTAATATTATGTACATATTATTATTTAATAAATATATTATTTTTATTCAATTTTTAAAATTTTATTTTCTGGATTGAATTATTATAACTAAATCAGTTTAAATATTTATTTTCAAAACGTAACAGTATTAACCAAACATATTTTCTGTTTTCAGAATTTGAAAATAAAACCAAAACAAAATTTTCAAAAACAGGAAACTGAAAATAGAAAACAGAAAATGATACCAAAAGACCTCTTAGTTTCTGAAATGTGATTTTGCAGAAAACAAGATGGGATTTGTGGGGAATATTAAATGTTGCCTTCCATTATATTCATTGTTGTATTTGTTTCCCTACTAGCTAAAAGGTTCAAACGATTCCAAAAATTAAGATTAGTCTAAATTCATGAAAAGCTGACATTTGAAACAAAATTTTTTCCAATTATATAGGAAATTAAAAATAGAAATTGAATTGGAATGATATTGATGCAAGTTACCTCTCTTTGTGTAGTCTATTTCACCATTTGATATTATATTTACGGAGTATAGACCCGAATCTCCTCTTTCTCAAGTTGAAAAAAAAAAAGGAAAGAAAATAATTACTTTATTTTATTCATTATGGAATTCTTGTGTTCACCACTTGCCTGTTGCCTAGGAGCTTATGGAGGCGAATGATGAGGTCAACTTCATCATCTCCAAATTGCCCTCTCTTGATGCTTGGCTTCAGATAATTCAACCACCTCAGTCTGCAGCTCTTCCGGCATCGATTCAAGCCTGCAAAACATGCAACCAAGATTGTATGAAACTCTTCCTTTCTGTATGACATCAGCCACTTCTAATTAACTTCTTAAGAAAAGGTTGAACTGATCAAAGCATATATCGAAGTTATTACCTGCTCTAGAAGGAACCCGATGCCATTTCCCTTCACCATATTTTTCAATGCATTTCTTGAGGAGAATGTCCTCTTCTGCAGTCCATGCACCCTTTCTAACTCCTGAAGCTGAGCCTTCCATAATTAAGTTGGAAATGTCGGTGTTAATTTCAACTTTGAAACTGCGGAGGGGACTTGGGTGGCTGAGGGTTTTATTAGCAGTAGGTGACGGACCTCCCGGAAGCTTGAAGTCTTCTGACACTTCAGTTTGTGGACTCTTACAGCCGTTCAGCCACTTATATAATCCCTCTAACAAGTAAGCTAACCGCCGCTCAAGTCTTGTCTTCACTCTTCACTTCGCCATATATATCATTGCTGACGTGACTGTTTTTGTGGTAATGACTTTGTCGAGCAGGAAAAGGAGGCTGCATGCGTGGGCGATTATTGTACAGAATAGTTATTACTGTTTGAGCGAGAAAGGGAGGCTGCATGCGTGGGCGATTATTGTACAGAAGAGAGCGGATTCCCTGGTTTGGAAAAAAAAAACACCCTTGAATAATCATAGAGTAATTCAAATCCGAGCTCGCATAAAAAATAAACAACTTGAACAATCATAGAGTGAATTTTTGTTATCATTTTAGTACTTAAATTTTATTTTTGTTAGACACTTTAGTACCTATGACAAACATCGTTAAAAAATGATGACGTGGCTTAACTGTCTAATAACATTTTGACACATGGCATCATTACAACCTTATTCTTTTTCATTTAAAAAATAGTTTAAAACATTTAAAAATATGCCAAAATATTAAAAATATGTAAAAATATATGTAAAAATATTTTAAAAAATATTTAAAAATATGTAAAATATTTAAAAAATATTTGAAAATATTTAAAAATATGCAAAAATATTAGTTAAATAAAACGAATAAAAAAATTAAACATAATAATTAAAAACACACAAAGAATAGTAACAAGCATTCACAAATAACTTGAAATCATATTTAAAATAATAAAAAAATAAAACTAATATCAGTTTTAATAAAATGAAAACAATAAAGCACATGATTAAAGAATAAATAAACAACAAAATAATCACTAAAGAAGAATCAACACCTGGAAACACGAGGAGAATAAGAACAAAAAATAAGTCATTTGAATGCTAGCGAAAGAAGTTCCCATCACTTCTGCCAGACCTTTTCTCAATTTCTTTTCTTTTTGCTATTTCCTTGGACCTATTCCTTCTATTTCCCAAACATCGATCTCTCCACAATTTGTCAAAAATGCTCATCGCGATCCCAAACCCAAAAAACATCAACGAAAGTTCTTCTTCTTTTAATGTAAGCTTTGAGTTTCAAAAGTTGCCTAATCCTCCTCTGTTTCTTTTGTAACTATCGAATTGCATCTGGTTTTTGTGTGTTTATTGGCTGTATTTTTTTATTGTTGTGTGATTTTTCTAAGTTGTGTGATTTTTGAAAATAGGTTTTCTAGGCTTTGGGTAATTTCTAGGTTGATGATTTTTGAATGGGTTTTTGAATGGGTGAGTGATTTAATGGTTTGATGTGTTGAGTTTAAGATGGAGCTTCGACAAACGGTGCTTGATTTTTTGGTTTCTCTATCCTCCAGATGATAATAGAATACAGGCTTGGTTTCTTGCTAAGAACAAATTCTCGAAGCCTTTTTTGTTCATCTCTCGTTGGTTGAGCATATTCAAACTTTTGTTCCCAACCAGCGATTCTCATGGCCTTCATGCCAAGGACTAAAAAAGAGTTCCATTACACAGATGAGCAATCAATCCAGATTCAAGGACAAGGAAGGAAATCAGTCCAATAGAATTGCCGCTTCTTCTTACTAAACAGATCCATGTTATCAAAGAGGAATTTCCCTCGAGCTGGGCATAATCCTCTCCTCCCTCTCTTTGGCTCTCCTCAATTGTGTTTTTATCGATTCTCAATTAGTATTTTGATTAATTTCAACTTTTTTTATTAATATTTATCATGTTTTTTATTTTCGATTCATCTTAAGTATCATTGTAAATATTTACATAATTTTAAATATTTAAAAAAATTTTTTTACTTATTTTTAGTATTTTGGCATATTTTGAAATGTTTTAAACTATTTTTTAAATGAAAAAGAAATAAGGTTGTAATGATGCCATGTGTCAAAATATTATTGGATAGTTGAGCCACGTAAGCATTTTTTAACGGTGTTTGTCCTAGGTACTAAAGTGTCTAACGGAAATAAAGTTTAGGTACCAAAGTGATAACAAAATTCAGTAAGTACCAAAGTGATAAAAGTGGTATTTTAACGACCCTTTATACCAAAATTATGAACCAACTTTTTCCTTTTTCACTTACTTGGTTGGGCTGTACGTAGTGTCACTAATCAATTCTTAAGCTAACTTTATATTAGCCAAGTTAATATCCTTTAACTACCTTAGGTCCCAATCAAATTCTCTCACTAAGCATGCATTTATAATTTTGAATCATCCTGCTTGACTAAATATATCTTCACCAAAGTTGCATGCATTATTATAAACCATAAGTATATCTTATACTTCCTTTAATTACATCCTCATACTATAAAAGTACTGAATTACAAATCTGAATATAAAAGGGAATACTGTACATCACATACCTTCAAAGGAAGACAAAAACCTCGAAGGACGTGTAGAACCCCTCGTACAAGCTCTTACTGCATGCTATCTGGAAGGTAAAGAGGGGGGTGAGCTTTTTGGAAAGCCCAGTAAGAAATACACATAAAGAGACAAATATCGTAAACTATATACAAGTATCTGAAAACGATTAATAAGTTCTAAAACATAAGGGGTATTTCTAAAATAAAGAATCTTATCCAGAAAGGAATTCATGTATTCTGAAAATCAAATGTAGATCAAATTCGTATAACAGATCCCTTAACAAAACCATGCTATGCAAATATGTAAACAATCATCTTCAGAAACCATATCGTATTTCAATTCAAATCATAAAAATCCATACCAAATCATTTTCAGATTTCAGAATCCAATCATATCAATCCATATCATATCATTTTCAAATTTCAGAGTTCGAAAATCAAATATTCAGAAATTATTCAGAAATTAGAAAATAACAGAAAGTGGAGACATGGCAGTAACTCGGTATACATCAAGCAGCAAAGATATCCCATAGGGATAATAACAGATAGACGTATGGCCATAGTCCAAGTGGTCTACAGTGAACACTGATCAGGTGTCATCTGTGACCGCTGCGAACTGGATCAAATCACACAGCAACATAGTGCGCAGAATACATATCAAATTCAGATACTGTAAGCCCCAAAAGTCACACTATAGCCAGATACTGCAGGCCCCAAAGGTCACGTTGCAGCCAGATACTGCTGGATCCAAAATATACAGCAGTCTAGATACCGCAAGATGACGGTTAGCCAGTGTCTCAAAACAAAAGTTTCATAGTTCAGAGTTCAAATCTGTAAGTCAAATCATACAGATATTGATAAAAGTTCATAAAGCAGATTATCGCATAAAATCATAATTATTTTTCAAATATTTACAAACCTAGTAATTTCCAAAATGTATAAAGAAATAGGTTTTAGTGCCATGATTTATAATAAATTCATAAAACCAAATTTATGATGGAAAAATCACGTCTTTAAAATCATGCAGTTTAATAAGCTTTCAATAAAAACTGAATTCTTTAGATAATTCATACTAATGCAGAGTTTCATAAATCTAAATTCGAAAGAGCATTTCCAAAACTCATAAAGATTCTGAAACAAATTAAAATGCAAGGAATTCCAAAAATCCGAAAACTTCATAATTTTTCATAAATATTTCTAAAACACTAACGTTTAGTAATTTCCATAAAATAACATTTAATTTAAAAATTCATAAATATGCTAAAATCATGCAATTTAATATTTTCAAGACTGAATTCCTCAAAAAAGTTCTATTCTTAAAAAGGTTTCTTAACCTTTTAGCTGAAATTGCAAAAATCAATATTCTTACGAAAATTCGATAGCATAACGGGATCAAATTTCTAAAGTCTCTTGCAAAGCATACGCAGTTCATAAAACACAATGCAATTGATCTTAAAATCATTTCAGTATCTCCTACGTTCCTTATACATGTCCCTTACCTTACATTGCACAGAAATTGATGACACTGCAATCCATGCCTTTCACTTTAGTACTTTCTTGAATTTTGTTCTTCCCTTAACCTACACCAAATGACATCTACACAATTATGAACTTAGTATTTCTACAAAGGCTTAGACTCTATCATATCACGTATCATTTCCAAATATGATATACACATATATAAGCATAGATATAATACCATCAAGGAATCTAGATAAAATCCTTTACCTTTATAGCACCAAACTTAGTGTTTAGCAACCCCATACTTGCACACCTTGGTCTATTGTCCCCACAAGGAATCTCTTGTGTTCTCCTATACACCTACATTCACATCATGTTTAATATCACTCTCGTGACATCATACCATCAATATATTGATAATATATATATATTTTATTTAACCAACTTAGATAAACCTTACCCAAATCTCCAAAAGTCAGCTATTGTATTCATTCTTCCACAGCCACTAAAAGCCAAATTCCAGGCAACTATCATTACAAGATACCTCCATATCAATTCTTGGTATAAACTCATATAAATCAATGCAATAGAAAACCTTACCTTCTCGTTTTTGGCTTGTTTTTCTCCCTTATTATTATTTTGCTTTGCACCGAGAAGGAGGGACTGGCAGCCCCTGCTGCTGTTCTGTGTAGGACCGAAAGGTAATGGCCAACAACCTCTTCACTAAACCCAGCTGCTGTTTCTTTCTTCAATTTTTTTTTTGTTCAAATAGCCTTGCAATACCAATCCTTGAATCGCATCTACAGCTTCTTAAACTCAATGTTTCGATCTTGATCACAGCCCCTACAAGACTTTTATCCAGCCCCTGTTTTCAGGCCATATACGGCCTTATTTAAACCTCAAAAGCCAACACAACAGCTCCCCTTCATTGTAGGTTTTTCTTCCTCGCACAATGCTGTTGCTTCAACCACCATTCAACGCCCCCAAACACAGTTGAGGCTCGCACCGCACTCCCTTGCACTGCCCTGTAAGCTAGCCCGAGTCAGCCTCGGTTCCGTTTCGTTCACTGTTTCTTGCTCTAACAATTTTTTTTTTCCTTCCACGCCTAGATCTCTCTTCCTTCTCACGGACAGCTTCTTTTCTGTTCCTTTCTTACCACAGTAGCTTTTAACCTTTTCCCTAAAGTTTCTCCTCGTTTCTCTCTCTCACGCTCAGTCTCTCACCATCTCATCCTCTCTTCTGTGCTCACGTTTCCTTCTTTCCTTCTTCAGCCGAAACACCCATTCCCTCTCCTCTCATTATTCTCTCGGTCTTCACAACAGCCACTTCCTCACAAATGCTCTGCTTGCCGACAATGAGGAAATGTAGTGGGAATAGCTGAGATTGGCTTCTTCAAGAAGCCTCGACCTTAAACAATAATTTCCCTCCTATTTCTATAATCGAGAATGAAGACTCCTTAGTGGGGTTAGTTGGAAAGGAAATGGCTTCTTCAAGAAGCCATTTCATTTGTACTTTAATAATAAATTGAGTAATTGCTTCTGTATTTTATATTTACACACATATATATATATATATATATATATATTTTCTTTATAAATTTTTGTACATATACTGTGTCTTTTATGTCCCTATAATTTAATCATCTACAAAATAATTTATTTATTTATTTTTATTTTATTTTATTTATTTATATATTATTTTTTTTGAATCTTTATTGGGCTAAAATAATTTAATTAATTAATGCCAAGAAAAATCTCGGTTGTCACAAGTATAGTTCAGGGGCTAAATGATACATTAATCTTTTTTTATAACATCTATATATTTTTCCTATATATCTTAATATATGCTAATAAAGATATAACTACACCTTGTTAATTATATGTATCTTTTTTTTGTGTAGACCACAAGTATGTTTATCCGTTTTAACGGTCTAGGACTAATCCTGTTCGGGGTTTAGTCATAATTAAAGCTATTCACCCCTTCCTAAAAATATGTTTAGTGGGAGTCGAACCCGATAGCTCTTCCACAAACTCAACCTGTTTTGTCAACTGAACCACAACTTTTGAATAAATTATTGCAATCCTTCAAGAAGTTAAAGTCAAATCGCAAGATGTAACAGTAATGTTAATTAAGGCTCATGATTTAAAAAATTTACACTACAGGATTATTAATTATTAATATAATGTGCACCGATTGGCAAGCCTGGATGAGTTGATGAAAAGGATCATGGTCTGCAATAGGTTATCTTTGACACCGCAAAAAGAGTCAGATTCCAAAACAACCTTCCTATAACCTGCCTCCCATGCCATTCGCAATCCGAAATATATAGCAAAAAGTTCTGCTCTAGAAATCGATCCCCAACCCAGCTTGCGTGCAAAGCCACGTAGCCATTGACCTTGGTGATCCCGAACTAAACCACCTACTGCCGACCAACCAGGGTTGCCTTTCACCAAACATTCACTTTGACAATACCTGCAGTTGGTTTCTCTCACACAATTATTTTTATAAACATACTCATGATATGATGCTTATCAACTCCCAAACTTTGCTTGTGAAAAAAAAAAAAACGTTTGCAATGTATGGAATATTTTTTTAGATTTATTGCCCAATGGTTTTCTCTATTAAAAAAGAGAAAAAAAAAAAAGACAAAATCTTAAAAGGAAATGCACGTTACTACATTAAACATGTTAAAAGTTTTGAGCGAGAAAAGTGAAGCCAAATGCGTGGGCAATCATTATGTAAAAGAGAATAATTAAGGTTTGACTTAGTTACTATCATTCTTTACAAGGAATTAAATTCAAAATTCGAACCCCTTTTTTTTTTATATCTCTTATGAACTTAAAAAAAATATGTATAGAAGAGAGAGGATTGCAGGTTGGAGGGTTTGAAGAAAAACAAACAGGAAGGTTTACGAGTAAGCCACGCCTTGTGCATCAGATTTCTCCAAATTCAAAGCAGCAAAGCATGCAGTGAAACTGGATACTTCAACTGACAGTGTGCATCAGACTTCTCCGAGGAAATTAAGCGCTGCAGCGGTCCAAGCTACGCCTATGGCTATGATGAGGAACTTTAACCAGCAGCATGATCTCCACACTCTTCAACTTCGTCCCAATTGACTATCAATTTCACACTGTTCTTATTAGTACGTCATCTCTCTCCAGTTCCACGAAGAGGTTGGAAAATTCTAATGATTCTCCAGTAACCTTTTATCCGTCGGCTTTAAGCAAGTTCCAGCAGCATTTAACTAGTCACTTTAAATCAGCCAGAAAATTCAGGGAAACATTGAATGCTTGCCTGAAATGTATATGACATTCGAATAATTCTATCACTATTTCCCTTTTTGCTGTTTATACTTCAAAAATTATTAAGACAATAAAACTTTTGTATAAAAAGATCAATATATCCCAATGAAATTTTCAAAACATATAAATATTTTTTCCTTTTCTTCTTCACGTCCTGCTCTTCTTCTTTTTTTTTTTTCTATTTTTCTACAACAAACGAATTCTTTCATATATTATTAATTTTATATTTAATGATATGTATATAAATAACAGTATTTAAAAAAATTCCACCAAAAAAAAGTATTTTAAAAAAATTGCACAGAACTGGTATTCCTGCACAAGAACACTTTTGTTCCTGCGCGGGAACAGTATTATTCTTATTTTTAATTATTATTTATATACACATTATTAACAACAAAACATTAATAATACTTAAGATTTGGGGTTTAGAGCAGGAGTTGGAGATGAAAAAAATGATGAAAGTCAATGAAGATGAAAGAGGATGGAGATGGTGATAAAGAGAGAGAGAGGGATGGATGAAAAGGAGTAGGGTTAAAATGGTAAACTTATGGGGTATATTTAGTAGTTTTTGTAGTATAATTAAAGTGTAGTATAAAATGTAGAAAGTGTAGTAAAAATAGAAATTCTCATCAAATTCAATCAACATTAACACCTTCAAAGGCATTAAAATAAGACTCTTTTAGTCGTATCAGCAGTCCCTCTTAGGGGTGTTCATTCGTATAATTCGGTTAATTTCGAACCGAATTAACCGAAACCGAATTAACCGAATTATAAAATTTTACTTTCGTTAACCGAACCGAAATATCTATTTTCGAATTAACCGAACCGAAATATAATTCAGTTAATTCGGTTAATTAACCGAATTAACCAAACTTTATACAAAATTATATAATATATATATATATTATAGTATATCATATGTATATTATATGTATATAGTATATATTATATATAGTGTATATATATAGTATATATTATATATTATAGTAAACATGATTTGGTTATATATATTCTAGTATATCATATGTATACATATTATAGAATATCATATATAATATATATTATATATATTATAGTATATCATATGTATATTATATGTATATAGTATATATTATATATAGTGTATATATAGTATATATTATATATATAGAATATATTATATATTATAATAAATATAATTCGGTTAACCGAAATTAATTCGGTTTTCGAACCGAATTAACCGTTAACCGAATTTTCCTAAATCCTATTTTCGTTAACCGACCGAAATAAATTCGGTGGCCGACCGATTAACCGAATTAAATTCGGTCGGTCGGTTAACCGAATTTCTTCCAAATTTTGAACACCCCTAGTCCCTCTTGCGCAACATTAATTCCTCTTGGTTCTTTTTTTTTTTAGTATTATATTTTCATTAGAAGTTACAATCACAGTCAGTATATTACATTCTATGAATAGGTAACTATGAAAATCACATTACTCAAACTAGGTAAACTAATAAATAACTATAACAAACTAAACAAACTAGTAAATAATTAGACTAACTCAAACTTACACTTAGTGAGACTTGAGGTCTCAAGACCTCCTCCTTACCACTGAGCCAAGGCCTCATTGGCAATTCCTCTTGGTGCTTTGTTGTGGAGGATAAGTGATATCTTCTTCTATTTTAACAAATAATGATGCTTTATTATAAGCTTAGAATTTTCTTTTTGTTGCTATTATAAGAAAATTTATTTTCTTAGATCTAATTGTTTATGTCCGTTGTGTTGTAGAAAATCATATTTATATATGAAAATTTTTTATCAAAATCCGTATCGACATACCAAATACAAAATGTTATTTTTTTGTTTTTATCAAATTCATATACAATTTTTATCAAATTTTAGTTTGTTTAATGTTCATATCTTTTTATTCATGTCATTTTCGTGTCTAAAATTACCAAAGCTTAACTTCCTCTGTTAAAAAAAAAGATAGAAAAAGAAAAGAGAATAATAAGAAATCTTAAAAAGAAACAGACATTATCACATTAAACATGGTAAAAATTTAAGATAACGAAACAATAGGAGAGAACAATATAAAAATGATTATACATGTATAATTTTAATCTTATTGATTTTAGCTAAAAAAATATAAATAATATGCATGAAGAACTGTTATCATGCACATTTTAAAATGGGTGGCATCATCTTCACATTTTGGACTTACAGAAAATTAAATCTAGTTTTGTGGTCCAATGGGTTTAATAATGCATGGCCTGATAATTCTAGCCCAATAAATTAAAAAACTATGCTGCAAAAAGCCTTTCTTTATTCTCATGTTATCGCCACAAACACATTTAAATTAGATTTAGAAATCTAATGAAGATAATAGGAAAAAGATAATTACACTTCAATATATGTAGTTGTTGGCTATTCTCAAATGTTTCTAACATTTCAAACACTTGAGCAAACTTAAGTATTATACACATTTTCAATTAGCTATTAATTCTTTTTGTTGTGGAGTTTAATCACTCTTGTATTCCGAGATCTCTTTCTTGTGTGTGGAGAGACATTCAACTCAACTGGGAAAGGGGAGAGAACTCTAACCTTTTAAAAAATTATTTTTTCTTTTGTGCAGGTGATGGCTCAAGAATCAAGTTCTGGAAGGATAACTGGATCCAAGGTGTCATTCTCAAAGACTATTTTCCTAGACTCTTCTCTCTGGCTAGTAATAAAGACAGCTTGATTAAAGATTATGGAAAGTGGACTGACTTCACATGGGAGTGGAATATTCCTCTTAGAAGAAAGCTATTTGATTGGGAAGTTGATTTGTGGAATACACTTCTTAATCTTCTCAACACAGTTACTTTGTCTGCTAAAATTCCCGATAGACTGGTTTGGTACCATACGACAAATGGATCTTTTAGCTATAAATCCTACAAAAATCAGATTGAATCCTCAACTAATTCTGTTTCTCCAATTGAAAGTCTCATTTGGAAAGGTATAGCTCCTCCAAAAGTCGAACTCTTCTGTTGGAATGCTCTCAAAGGTACTCTTCCTGTCCGAGATGTTCTTTACAAAAGAAGTCGTAGGACTGACTCAGAGACTTTTTGCTGTGAGATTGAATCCGTTGACCACCTCCTTCTTCTTTGTGACTTCTCATGGAAAATTTGGTGCCAATGTATTAACTGGTGGAACATTTGCTGGGTTTTGCCAAAAGACTTGAGGTCCTTATTTGTGAGTTGGATGGATCTTAATGTTAAATCTTCACAAAAGGTCATCTGGAATACTCTCTTCTATGCAGTTTCTTGGTCCATTTGGCTTTGTAGAAACGACAAGATCTTTAATCAAAAAGGATATTTCTAAGGACTATGCAGGTTTGCTGATCAAAAATAGATTGGGTTGGTGGTCAAAAGCCAGATATCCTGATTTTGACTCATCAGCA
Source organism: Heritiera littoralis (assembly GCA_031772115.1). Lineage (NCBI taxonomy): Eukaryota > Viridiplantae > Streptophyta > Magnoliopsida > Malvales > Malvaceae > Heritiera > Heritiera littoralis. The sequence goes on along the minus strand of JAPDPK010000141.1, from coordinate 1,319,774 downwards.
TTTTCTTATTTCCCACAAGATTTTGTTCTGGCCACCAAAAAGAAACCAGCTAGACCCAACCCCTTTTGGTCACCACCTCCTGAAGACACTTGGAAAATTAATGTTGATGGTTCCTCTTTGGGGAAGCCTGGTCCAGCTGGAATAGGAGGACTCATTCGTGATTCCAAAGGAAATGTTTTGATGATTTTTTCAAAGAATATCGGGATAGCTGATTCCAATCTAGCTGAACTCCTTGCGATTGTTGAAGCACTTTCCATTATTATCAAAGCTAATTTCTGCCCAATCCCAAAACTTATTATCGAAAGTGGCTCAAAGGTGATTATCTCTTGGCTCAACAAACTTAGTGATAGACCTTGGAAATATAACAGCTTACTCAACAAGCTGTATAATCTTATTGCTATGATTGAAGATGTTGTTTTTGTTCATGTTTTTAGGGAGGTAAATTATTTTGCAGACTTTTTGGCCAAATCGGGTGTTTCTCATAATCCTGATTTGTTAGCTTGGTTGTAATTTGTTTATCCAATCCTAATTAAAAATTTTTTACCCTTCAAAAAAAAAATAAAGCCAAATTTAATTTGTGATTTATTTTTTAGAGTTTAGTCTTTTTTATGAGATTACAGGTAGAGAGAGAGAATAATATGGAGTTGATCTTGTTGATTGACACTTTTAAATGTTAAATTCATGTTTAAGCTCAATAAAAATTTGATATAGCAATTATTTTTTTTAAGAGAAATTAAATTTACAATTTAAGTCATTTTTTTTATCTCTCTATAAAAAAATTAACACTAAGCTCTACCTTTCATTTATATTGAAGATATTACAAAGATACTTTTAAATCCTAACTGATATTCCCATTTACACCAATAAAATAAAAAAAGCAACATTTAATCTATAACATGAATTTCAAATCCAAAATAATTCAAGATTGAAACATGGGATTTTTTTTTGTTACAGAAACATGAGAGTTCTTAAACAAGAACATCGAAAAGTAACGAAAATTTAATTTAACCGTCGTTAGCCTTCCTTAAAAAAATATTAAATTTAAAGTTGCAATCACTTTCTCTATCCGTAACTCTTTATTAAATAAATAAATCTCTGAAAATGACCCACTTACTCTGCTGCTGCATCCATCTAAAGCATGAACCACAGGGTTGTCACATCCACAAAGTCTTGTCCCAAAGGCTACGCACCATGCGACTGATGATACATCATCCAGCAATCATTATCAGTATCACATGCTCATCCGCGGACTAGAAATTAGAAAAGTTATATGATATAATGACATATAAAAGATTTATTAATTATAAATCTTATAATTATAAATTTTAAAATAAAAAATTCTTTAAAGTATCTTTATTTATTTCATTAATAAATAAAATGTCATTATATGATATAATGACATTTATAAGATTTTTATGTTGATAATGTATCAAATATAAATTTTTGGCCAAAAAAATCAAATATGAATCTTATGAAATAAGGATAAGCTAAAAGGTTAGATCATTTTTTATTTGAAAATTGGCCAAACTTGGAAACTTCATTCATGTCATTTGAATCCAAATTCAATGCAATTCAATTTAGAATTAGATTGACAAATTGAATTCATTTTCTGCAATGATTTTAAATTGATTTAACCTAATCTAGAATAATGAAAATTAAATTATATTTGATTTCCAAAATTCAATAATTTGGATTAGAAATGACTCAAATATGATCCAAACTTAAATAATACTTGATAAACTCTGAATTATTTGAATCTAAAACCATCCAAACTCAAAAGATCGAAATCTAAAATGATTTGAATTTAAAAAGATTTGATTAAAATTACTATTTTCTTTCTCTCTCTTTTTTGATTACAGAATAACTACTCTTTATTACATGTTAGTGAAGGAAACCGAAACAACACGCAGCGGAATTTAAATCATTCGGCCTCCACCAAGATCGATTCGGAGAGTTGCCTGATTAGGGTTTCGAGATTTTACCTGACGTTTTCTCTGAATTTTCTGTCGTTGGTCGAGTCACAAGCAGCAACTTTTCGTTCCTGCCTCTACGGTATCCACACGAACGGATCTCACGACTCTTGAACGTCTCACGATCGGAAGCCTTAAAGAGCTTTTCAATTCCTTATAACCGAATTGCTAGCTTCGATTAAAAGGAATGTTTTTGTTTTCTGTTTTTAAAAGTGCGGCTATGTTTTTTGGAAAAACATCCTTTTTATAGGCAGTAAATTTTACCCTAAAATTTACTGCCAAACAGAACTCTAATCCTACTTAGAATAGGATTAGATATATTCTTAATCCAATTCATAATAGGATTAGATATATCCTTAATCCAATTCAGAATAGGATTAATTAAGCTCCTCATTGATCCGTTCTAAGTGTGCGACCCAATAGGTTCTCAAAACAATGGCAATGACAAAATTGTCACAGGCAATGAGCGGTATCTAGCAACACATCATTGCTACCCATGTAACGAGAATGTCAATGACTCGAGATAACCTTACTCGTGATAGATGTTACCGTGTAGTTTAATCCCTTTATCCTATGATGTCTTGATTAGACACAAGTCATGGAATGTGTCACACTTGTATAGTCTAATCAGCTTTTCTTGATTCCTGAGTAGACTAATTAAACAAATAAAATCAATATCTCATATTGACTTATTCGAGCACGGCCATGCATTTCTTAGTCTCACTCCATCAAAGGGCCCAAGACATCACTCTTGTTATATAAGAGGGATAAATCCTATCTTGATCACTCAACATCCCTCTACATAGATCAAGGCATACCCAATTACTACCTTTATAGTCCATCCTGTTACGAATGACATCTAGCAGCATTAAAGTATGCAATTCTCTATGTTGGGATCTCTGATGATCTCAAGTCAAAGGATCACATACACCATCATCATTATGAGAATCGCTTATGACATTCATATAACAATCCATGTAGCGTTCTCATGGAGGGTCGATCCAGTACATAGTTCTCTAACATGTACCTATGTGATGACTTGATATCCTATATCCATGACAATGGTCATCAGTCAACCACATACTAGTCTTATCGTATCATTGTTATCCTTGTTCACAATAATACTTGACTAGGGATATTTTAAGAATAGTGTGTTATTACTATTATAAGGACATTATTATATAAGATTATATTACGCAGTTATAAGACAAATATAATAATGAACTATGATAAATAAAATGTCATGATACATAAAAAAATGCTAAAGTCAATCATCTAATGAATGGTTCTAAGGGCATAATCCAACAGTTAGTTCATGAAACAAGCCTAACATGCTTCTAAACATACATGAAACATGTTAAACAAATAAAAGCGGAAGCGACAGGATCTAACCTCCAGCCATTGCACTCTGTAACTCTGCTGTTGAAGCAATTTCTGAATCTGACAGTCTACTCTGTGTCGATCACAGACCTTCCAAATTTTCCAAGCACTCAAAACCTCACTAGATGGTGTTTGTGTGTTTTAGATTCACGTACTTGGGGACCGGAAGGAGCTCTCCTTTTATTACTAACGAGAGCATGCTAATTATGGCCATAAAATCACGTTTTAACCATCACAAAATCGTGTTTTAATAGCCAAATATTGAGTTGAGATTCAGTGTGAAATTATGGACCATATCCGGAATTGGTCAACCAAACAATTATTTCCATAATTAATGGAGATATATTAACATTCTCCCACTTGGTCCATATATTTCACTTATAGAAGAAACAAATCACATGAATCATGGCGACAGTTCCTCAAATGGTGAGTATTATCTTCCATGTATTACTATGTAAAATGCTTCTAAATCAATCTATTTTTACTTAATGAATAAACCTTATGTTTATTCTTGGTCCAAACAACAAGGATATTTCTCAAATAAAACTTTAGTGTATACAAATCAAAATGAGAAACATCATAGTATTAATAAGAGTTTCAATTACAATCAAAATGTGGGACCAAGTCCCATTCTCTCTACATGATCCTTAAATTTAAACGGTGGCATGCCCTTAGTCAAAGGATCAGCTAACATCAATTCAGTGCTAACGTGTTCAATGACCACTCTTTTATCTCTAACACGTTCTCTAATGGCCAAGTACTTAATGTCGATGTGTTTACTTCGACTTCCACTCTTATTGTTCTTAGCCATGAATACCGCAGCTGAATTGTCACAATATATCCTCAATGGCTTAGATATGGAGTCAACAACTCTAAGCCCACCAATGAAACTCTTAAGCCATACACCATGTGAGGTAGCCTCAAAACAGGAAACGAACTCGGCCTCCATAGTAGAAGTGGCAGTCAGTGTCTGCTTAGCACTCTTCCATGAAACAGCTCCACCGGCAAGCATGAAGATGTAACCGGATGTTGATTTCCGGGTATCAACACAGCCAGCAAAGTCTGAGTCTGAGTAGCCAATCACTTCCAACTCATCGGTCCGTCTATACATAAGCATGTAATCCTTAGTGCCTTGAAGATATCTAAGCACCTTCTTCGCAGCTCTCCAGTGGTCCATCCCCGGGTCACTTTGATATCTACCCAACATTCCCACAGCAAAAGCAATATCAGGCCTGGTACAGACCTGTGCATACATAATGCTTCCAACAGCTGAGGCATATGGAATGTTCTTCATCTGTTCCCGCTCAAGATCATTTTTCGGGCACTGGTTCAAATTGAACCTGTCACCCTTCACAATGGGAGCTGGGCTTGGTGAACAATCTTTCATTCCGATCTTTCCAAGACTTTATTAATATAGGCTTCTTGTGACAGACCTAATATACTTCTATGTCTGTCTCTGTGGATCTTAATGCCAATGACATAAGATGCATCACCCATATCCTTCATATCAAAGTTCTCAGAAAGAAATTGTTTCACCTCACGTAGCATCCCCTTATCATTGGTTGCAAGCAGAATATCATCTACATATAGCACAAGGAAACAAATCTTGCTCCCACTGACCTTCTGGTATATACATTGATCCATGATGTTCTCAACGAAACCAAATGAAGAGATGACTTCATGGAATTTTAGATACCATTGGCGGGAAGCTTGTTTCAACCCATATATGGATTTCTTCAGCTTACAGACCAAATGCTCACCATTGCTAGAGGAAAAACCTTCTGGTTGTTTCATGTAAACCTCTTCCTCTAGATCACCATTGAGAAATGCCGTTTTCACATCCATTTGTTGCAACTCTAAGTCAAAATGTGCAACAAGCGCCATTATGATGCGGAGAGAATCTTTCTTAGATACAGGAGAGAAGGTCTCCTTGTAATCGATTCCCTCCTTTTGAGTGAATCCTTTGGCTACGAGTCTTGCCTTATAACGCTCAATGTTGCCTAATGAGTCAGTCTTGGTCTTAAAGACCCATTTACAGCCTATAGCCCTGGCCCCATTAGGCAACTCGACAAGATCTCATACTCCATTAGATGCCATCGAATCCATCTCATCCTTCATAGCATCGAACCAAAGTTTTGATTCTTTGCTGTTCATGGCTTGTGAAAACGTCTCTGGATCATTAACGGGCCTAATATTGAAATCATACTCTTGTAGATACACAATATAATCACTAGGAATAGCTGATTTCCTTTCCCTAGTAGACCTTCTTAATGTTGGTTCAACATTCTCCGAAGGATCATGTTGTTCAATTGGTTGCTCACTCAATTCTGGTGTATCCAAAGGAGCCTCATCTACTGGTAAGTTATCAACTACTTGTGGATCTTCAATGATTGATTGTTCAATGTCCAGTTGCACTGAAGGGACATTATTCATGATAACCAATCCTTGACTCGAGGTAGAGGGTTGATCTCTCACAGAAACTAGGTCTTGAGATTGATCGCTCCCACTAACTAAGTCATTTTCAAGAAACTTGGCGTTCCTTGATTCCACAAATCTAGTGCTATGAGATGGACAATAGAATTTGTAGCCTTTGGACTGTTCGACATATCCGATGAAATACCCACTTATGGTCCTAGGATCCAGTTTCTTTTCCTGTGGGTTGTAAACTCTTATCTCAGAAGGGCATCCCCAAACGCGCATATGATGCAAACTCGGTTTCCAACCTTTGAATAATTCAAAAGGCGTCTTTGGAACAGCCTTGGTTGGAACCCGGTTCAATATATACGTTGCCGTTTTAAGAGCTTCAATCCACAAGGACTTAGGCAACTTCGAGTTGTTAAGCATACTACGCACCATTTCCATCAAAGTTCGGTTCCTTCTTTCTGCAACACCATTCTGATCTGGTGAACCAGGCATGGTATATTGGGCAACAATCCCATTTTCTTGAAGGAACTTCGCAAATGGTCCAGGTGCTTGTCCATCTTCAGTGTATCTACCGTAATACTCCCCACCTCTATCAGTTCTTACTATCTTTATGGGTTTCCCACATTGTTTCTCTACTTCAGCTTTAAATATTTTAAAGGCGTCTAATGCTTCGTTCTTGTTATGAAGCATGTAGAGATACATAAACCTCGAGTAATCATCAATAAAGGTGATGAAGTATTTCTGACCATATGCATCAATGTCTGGACAACATATGTCAGAATGTATGATCTTTAATATGGTTGAACTCCTATTGGCACCTTTCTTAGACTTGTTGGTTTGCTTACCCTTAATGCAATCCACACAAGTGTCGAAATCAGTAAAATCGAGAGTACTAAGTATTCCGTCATTTACTAATCTCTTAATTCTATTTATGGAGATATGACCTAATCTCCGGTGCCATAACGTGGAGGAGTCCTCATTCATAACACATCTTTTAGTGCCAGTTTGAACATGCAAGGCGTTATGAGCAGCGTCATTTTGCAAATCAATAGAGAAAAGACCATCACATAAGGTACCATTCCCAACAATATCAGACTTAAAATATATCAATACTTATTTATTTGAAAATTGAAAGGAATATCCATAAGGTACCAGCCTAGAAACAGAGATTAAATTTCTAGAGAAACTAGGAATATAAAAGGTCTTTTCCAATTGCAAAACAAAACCACTCCTAAGAACTAAAGTGCACGTTCCAACGCCTTCAACATGCGAGCGCATCTTGTTTCCTGAATAGATGCTCTCCTCATTTCCCACTGGCTTCCTTAGGTTTGTCATACCCTGTAAGGAAGTTGAAATGTGAATTGTAGATCCAGAATCAATCCACCATGTGTTATGATTAACCTCAACCATATTTGATTCAAAACAAACATATGAGAGTGGATTACCTTTCTTAACGAGCCACTGCTGAAGCTTAACACAGTCCTTCTTCATGTGTCCCTTCTTTTTACAAAAGAAACACTTGGACTCTTTCTTAATGTCAGCTTGGGCAGGGATTTTCCCTTTTCCCTTATTCTTGGCTCGATCTTTGGTCTTTCCTTGGCTTGCAAAAAATGCACTTTCACCCGATTCCATAAGCAGCCTTCCCTCCTCTTGAACACACATGGTCATCAATTCATTGATGGTCCACTTATCCTTATGTGTGTTGTAGGATATCTTGAATGGTCCGTACTGCTTTGGTAGAGTGTTCAATATATAATGCACAAGAAAAGACTCAGACATCTCCACCTCTAGCTTCTTGAGTTGGGCCGCTATATCTCTCATGGCCATTATGTGCCCGCGCACTCCTTTGACATTGGTGAGCCTCATCGATGAGAACTTCATTATCAGGGTGCTGGCCAACGCTTTGTCTGAAGTGACAAATTGATCATCTATGGCCTTCAGTAAGGTCCTAACGTTGGTATGCTGTTCGACTGAACCATGTATCCCAGCAGATATCTTTGTCTTTATATACATGACACTAAGGTGATTGGATCGCTCCCAACGTTCATGTAAAGCTACTTGAGCAGGAGTGCTGGTCTCTGTCAATACGTGCTCGTCTTTCCTTATAGCATAGTCTATATCCATGCACCATAATTGGAGGAGAACTCTCTCCTTCCAAACCTTGTAGTTCTCTCCATCCAGCTCGGGAACTTCTAGGTTAATACTAGCCTGAGGAAACACTACATATAGAAAATAAACATGCTTATGTATCTAGAATTTTTGAGGCAAACTTAATTATGTCTACCAATGTAAACATATTTTATTAATGAATCCTAGACATAAAACTTGCCTGTGGGCTAAAGTTCTAATTCTAATAGATTCATATCATAATGATAAAACTATCAAATTATATCATTTCCTAATTCCTGTGGGTAAATTAAGAAACTAATTTGATATTTTATCCTAATTAGTTATAAAATTATAATAAAAATTCCTGTGGGATAAAATTTATCATAACCTTATAACTAATCACAATTTATGTCTCATATAATTATGTGATTTTACAAAAATAATTTTACTTAATTAAGGTTGCTGTGGCTAAGCCCTAATTAAATAAATTATAAATCACTTAGACATATTGGTAAAATTCTAAGCTTATTCATATTTTAAAAAATTGCAATTATCACAAGGCAATTTTAATTCCAAATAATATGAATAACTTAGCTATATGTGCTTCTAGTATAAAAATAACAAAATTATACATATTCAAAATGAGCACATATACACTACAAATCAAATTTTCATAATTTAATCATAATTTTATGATAATTTTCACAAAAATTATTCAATTTAAAATTATAGCTTTTATAAAAATTTCAAATTTATGAAAAATCCTCATAAAATCCAAAATAATGAGAAGTTTTCATAATTATATTAATTTTGTGAAAATAATCCAATTATTCATAAAATTATGAAAATTACAGAACTGAAAATTTGATATAAAACTATCAAAAAAATATAATTATTTGGCCTAAATTAAATAATTTTAATTACTTAGATTAAATAAATCCTTAAGGCCTAAATAAACTAAATGACCCTTTTAATCCATATGGCCCAAATAATTAACAAATTAGCCCAAAATAAATGGCTCAAAATCAACTAAAACAGCCCAAGTCAACTAAAATAAAAGCCCAAAACAGTGGCTCGGCCAAAACCCTTCTTTTCTTTTCCTTTTTTTTTTAAAAGTGCGGCTACACTGTACACAGGGCACGGGCGCGTGCGGTTCACGCGCCTGTTTCCTCATCTGGCGCGTGAATCTCACGCGCCAGTTTCCCACTGTCGGACGCATGCTCCTTCGCCCGAACGGGCAGTTTGCAGAATTTTTGGGTCTTTTCGACCCGATCCGGCATAAACCCCTTCAAACAGTCCCGTTTTTCATGTACTTTTCATTCCTAGAGCTTTACAACAATAGATCTAAATTATTTGAGCCAAAATCACATGAAAACAGAATGGGTTTCATGAAATCCGAGACTTAAAGTTTCAAAATATGGGTTTTTATAACTTCTTTCTACAGATCTCTAGCAAAGCAGAGGTTAAACTACGGCTCTGATGCCAAATGTTAGTTCATGAAACAAGCCTAACATGCTTCTAAACATGCATGAAACATGTTAAACAAATAAAAGCGGAAGCGACATGATCTAACCTCCAGCCATTGCACTCTGTAACTTTGCTGTTGAAGCAATTTCCGAATCTGACAGTCTACTCTGTGTCGATCACAGACCTTCCAAATCTTCCAAGCACTCAAAATCTCATTAGATAGTGTTTGTGTGTTTTAGATTCACGTACTTGGGGACCGGAAGGAGCTCTCCTTTTATTACTAACGAGAGCATGCTAATTATGGCCATAAAATCACGTTTTAACCATCACAAAATCGTGTTTTAATAGCCAAATATTGAGTTGAGATTCAGTGTGAAATTATGGATCATATCCGGAATTGGTCAACCAAACAATTATTTCCATAATTAATGGAGATATACTAACATTACATATATAACTAAAAATTATATTTGTAATTAATAAATACGTATTATAATGTATTGATACTTGATGGTATATAAAATAGGTCTGCTGAGTAGATTGATAAGCAGCCCAAATAAGAATTCATATAACTTTTGTCATCTCTTGGTTAAGAAAATAAGAAGTAATAAAGTTCTAGAGTTTAAAAAAAAAATTTATTGAATGGCAGACTTCTTTTATATATTTTTGGATAAGTCTCAATCAGTGACATAAGCAACCAATAACCACCTCTTGATAATGTTTCATTCGTAACTTGGTATCTGTTTAACGAAAATTTTCTGTCTTTGAGTAAAAAAAAACCTATATATACGTAAGAAATATAAAATTTTAAACTTCTCAAATCAGTGACATAAGCAACCAATAACCACCTCTTGATAATGTTTCATTCGTAACTTGGTATCTGTTTAACGAAAATTTTCTGTCTTTGAGTAAAAAAAACCTATATATACGTAAGAAATATAAAATTTTAAACTTCTCAAATAAAAAATTTAGCGTCATATATCAATTTGATAGTTATGAACATTTCTCAATTGCGCGATTACGCTTATGAAGTTTAATAATTTAAAAAAAAAAACGCACATTGAAAGAGTCAGTTGTTTCATTGCATACTCACTAAAGTAGCTCTTTTACTCAAATTTCACTCTTATGACTCAACACAAACGTGTCTAAGATCTGATCTCTATTGGTTCGATACCATATTTTCTCTTACACAAACTTATGCATTTAAGTGTAACGGAGTCAACTCAGGGAGAGTATTGAATTCTAGATATTTTGATGTTTAATCTGAAGAAGAAATTTACAAAGTCAGAGAGAGTATTGTTTACTCTACTTCCTATCAATCTCTAAACGAAATTTAACACTTATTAACTAATAAATTGCTCTTGTCTCTAAGAATTAACTTAGCTAGAGCTAAACCCGTGCAATGCACGGTGTTATAATAATTTTAAAAAAAAATAGAATTTAGAAAAATTATTTTGAAATACATGTTGAATAATGTATTAAAAAAATTGATTCATATACAAATTTACATAAATTAGAAAATAATTTGAAATTGAATATTAATTAAAAAATTATGGAAAAATTAAACATCACATATCTTAATATATTTAAATAACTACAATTTTAATGAAAATAGTTCTTACTTCATTAATCATTAATCATTAATAAATTATTGGTTAATGTTGCATATTTTAAATTAATTTATTTTTAAAATTTGAATTCAAATGATTTCAAATTAATATTATAAAATTAATTAGTGTTGAAAACTTTAACTTTTAGGTTTTTTTAAAAAAATTATTTATAATAGTCTCAAAAATTGAAAGTAAGGAAAAAGGTAAATGTAAAAAAAATTATTATTTAAATTTTAAATTAATTTAAAATAATTAAATACAATATTTAAGATAATACACATTTTAAATTAATAGATAATCCATATGGAATTTTTTTTACCAAAAAATTATTGAACAAATAATTAAATGATTGAATAAATAAATCTAAAAAAGGAAATGAAAATTGAAAATAAACATAAAAGTTTAATTCAATACTAAAATATATAGCTTAAATACCCCATTTTAAATTCTTTGATAAAAAAAATACCCCATTTTAATTTTAGGATAAAAGATTTAAAACTTTAAGGTAGTTCCAATCAAAATAAATGGATATTTTTTAATTTAAAAATAACATAATAAGTGATAACATAAAATTTAAATTCCGAAATAAATTTTATTTGATTTAAATGAAGATAATATAATTTAAATATATATTTATTAAATTTTATATATTTTAAAATTAAATAATTAATGTAATAAGTTTATCTATAAAAAATTAAAATTAATTTATTATTTTAAGAGCTTTGACTTTCATATATTGTATAAAATATAAGATTATTATCATAAACTAAATATTATTGAAATTAGAATTATAACTTTGGATCAACGATCAGGTAATTTTTCATGAATATTTTATACTTCAACGATGAAAAATTTCATCTCACTATACATGTCACATATTCATATAAAATACATATATCTTTTTTCTTTAAAAAGGTTCATCCAAGTAAAAAATTTATAACAAAATTAATTATTTCTATAAATATGTTTTTAATATATATAACAATAGCACATATATATAATAGATAAGTAAAGAAATTGATAAATGATATGGAACTTTCTTTAATTTTAATATATATAAATATAATGTTTATCTTTTAGAAATTGGAATTGATAATTGATTTAAAAAAATTAATTCATTTTGTAATTTTAATGTTTATAGAATCCTATCTTTTAGAAAATTGAATAAAATTATTATTTTTTATTTTAAAATACTATACGTGCCAAATTTTTAAAATATCCACAGAGGATATTTTACTTTGAATCAATTGCTTTAGCTTTTATATATATATATATATATATATATATATATATATATATATTAGATTATATGGATTTCAAGAGAAAACATAATCAGATCAAACACAGGTAGGCCACTTGTGGGGGTTTCGAGCTGAATTTCAAGTAGTAAGATTTGGTTTTATGTTGGCTTGGCAAGAGGGTTTTAAGAAAATAATTTGTATCATCACAGATATCAGGGAGTTATTACAGAAACCATGGCAGTGTCAAAGTAAGCATATTCATCAAGTCTAACAGAAAATAAGAATCCATTACTGATAATTAAGCAATTCATAAATAAATCCTTTTAAAAGTAAGCTTATAAAAATTGTTAAGCTTATAAAAATTGTTTTATTGGATTTTTACAAAAATTTTTTAAAAAAGGCAAGGCAAGCTTTATAATCTTTTTTCCAGCGGAAGTTAATGCTATAACCTCTTCCTACTGAATAAGAAATCCTCATTAAGTGTCTACTCCCGACTTTGAATTTTTCAAAATCCAAATAAAATCATCTAAATCTAAAATATATCAAGCTTGAAATAGCTTGGTTCATAATGATTGGGTTTTAGAAGAATTTAAGATGATTCGAAACTCAAATAACTTGATAAATGAAATAATTCAAACATAAACTGGACCCGATATAATCATTACCCGATCTAATAAGATACGAAAAAAAGTTAACCCAAATCAAAATACGATCCAATCCCAAACCAACATGACCCGGCTTGTCTTATATTTATACCTTTCAACTGCTTCCAGGAAAATGGTCGCCCTCGCCATCCCCACATGGTTGAAGCATGTGCTTTTGGTCTGGTCTTTTGACAGAAAACTACTATTAAAGTTCGTTGCTAGTTAACATCAGAGACAGGCAACACCACCAATGAGATGTTGGCATAGTAGTAGTATGCTGGTCCCAATTGGATCTTACTTGTCAAAGAGTAGGGTTCGAAACTTGAAAAAACCCTCTTTAAGAGAGAAGGTACCTTTCTTGCTTCACTTCTCAAAATAATTGTCCATTTTTGCACCGAAGGAAATTAAGTGTGTCTAAAATGACCCGGAGATTATCTGACCGTAAAAACAAAATAAATAAATAAACAGATGAGCTAAGTCATGTCATTTTCAATGATTTTACCTTGCTTTTTCTAGTCTACACGCTTTCCATACATCCAACATATGCATGTTATCAGTAGCATATCTCATGCTGCAATATTTTTTTCAAGAAGCATTGTTTACATCAGTCAATTTTTTGTAGAATTAATGGTAGAACTTTACGAAGGTTTTGATTGCAATAGAAAAAGAAATTGTTTTCCTTTAAGATTTTGATTTGACTTCATTTTTGTACCTACTGTTTTCCTTCAAAGCTTGCCTAGCTAGGAGAGGAAATTCATTTCTTAAAAGCAACAGAATGAATGGGATGTTCGGATGAAAACATGTGAAAATATTAATTGTAGTACTTATTTTGTACAATGGCATTTACTTTCTAACCAATCACCGATCAGTTTTACTTAAAAAAAATTAAATTATACAAGAAAAGATAGGAGTTTTATTTTGTTTACGTTGTAGAGTTTTTAAATTTTAAAAGTTGAACTAGGTTATTTATACGTATCTTTTGAAGAATATTAAAGAATAAATAAAATAAGTATGTGTCATTGTCATCATTTTAACTTCAATTTTAAAGCCTAAAAATTTTACTGACAGTATACTTAATAATAATTTTTTTTCGAATATTTTAAAATTTGAATTCATAAATTTAAGATGGAGGCTTAAGTTAAAGAAATAAACCATTGGGATGCTCCATTGGAGAATCGTTGAGCCTATATTTCTTGTTGCTTAATCAATTTTAATTGTCTTGAGTATTGCTTATTGAATTCTTTAACTAAGTAGATTTGATATTGTGATCCTCTCTAGCATGGAAGAAAATTAAATAGCAACATTGAAGAGGAATTATTTCTACAAAACTTTCTTATCACATCAATTATATAAATTGAAATCTTAGAATGAAAAATTTTAAAAATATTATATATTCAACTTTAAAAAATTATCAAGAGACTCCATGAAAATATATTTAAAAAATTAAAAATTAATACAATAAATATTGAATTATATAATGATATTTTAATCTCAATTATAAAATTAAAAAATTTCGTGTAAAGAATAATATTCCTCAAAGGAATAGACTTTACACTTCCCCTCTATACATACGACTCATGATACAATAAAAGAGAGATTAAATTTAAACCCTAAATCCTCATTGTTTTCCTTGTTAGCTTCAATGGCGAGTTTTTTAGGTTCGATGGAGGAGATGAAAGTGTTAGACAAGTTCGACAAAAACGGCGACAGAAAATTCTCTCGCGACGAGCTGGAATCGGTCCTAAGGGCCTTAGGTTCTGCGCCCTCCTCCGACGAAGTTGATCGAATGATGTCGGAGATGGAAAAAGATGGCAATGGCTATGTCGATCTGGAGGATATCATTGCTCTCCACGGAACGAACGATATTAATGGCGACGACAGGCAATGTGGGAACAATGAACTAAAAGATGCCTTCGACATTTACGATTTGGACAAGAATGGATTGATTTCTGATGACGAGTTGCATGCCGCCGGTTGAAAAGGTTGGAGGAGATGTGTTCGTTGAGTGATTGTCGAAGAATAATCAGTCTCGTTGATAAAGACGGCAACGGCAACGTTAACTTCGAAGAGTTTAAGAAGATGATGACCAATTCCTAAAAAACAAAACAGTTTGGAAAATACGAGGTTAACTGTTAGCTAGGTTTTTCAATTTTGGTTATCTTTGTTTAGTTTAGAAACGTAATTAAAGAGATTTATTTATTTTATTTTTTTTATTTTGGAAGTGTTAATTGGGAATATTATTAAAACTAATTATCTCATACACTATCAACAATATTATTTTTAAATTTTAATTGCATTATTTTTATTATTCTTTTTTATATAAGCACAGATATCCTCATCCGTTTTACGATCTAAAATTAATTTTTTTGACCGAAAATAGTAAACAGTAAAGCCCTCATAATAATGAAATTGTATTATTATTTAGTAGGATATACAAAAATTTGAATGTTGAAATTTTTTTTAATTGACAAAAACAAACATTTTACTCAATATATATAAATTCATAAATTATTATCCTTTAAATAATAAAAAAAGTTATACATATTGTAATTAAAAAATTTTAATTTGCATCAAATTATTATCATTATTTATTAGAAATATTAATAATATTTATTCAAATTGCAAATAAGAAGTCTAAATAAATTTAACGACTTTCATTCGAAACAATTTTCATAAGTCTAATGGTATTGAATAATTTACAGATTAATCTTATAAAATTTTAATTATTTATACTTCAAACCTTACAACTTAGAGGCATTTATAATTAATTTACACATATTTATTATTTTAAAATAAATAAAAAATAGCACACACAACACTCGCGGCAACAAATATCATTAAATTTAATTAAATAATATATATCTGTTATTTCTACATTTGAAGTTCGAGCCCATTGGCATTTGGCTCAAAAAATGGTTAAGATTTTGAGTTTTGCTTACGATTTGGCAATAAAGGCTACAAAAAGACAATCTTCAAGAACCCAACCTAGATCTTAGATAGTTAGATGGGAATATTTATATCTTTAAGAGGAGATAACTAGAAGAGGAAACAAGGCAACCCAGCTAGCTAGGTTTCCAGCAGATGGCAAAATCTGAACTATAATAATAAGAGAGGTTGAAAGGGATGGCGACAGTTTTAGATATCGGTAGAGGTGGCAAAAGTTGATTCTATCCAAAAAATCCATTCAATTAACCGAATCCAAATTCGACTGATTCGATTTGACTAAAAAAGTCAACAACCTAAATCTAACCAGATCCGAATCCGAATTGATCCGAAACCAAATTTATCTGAATTTACATTGATTCAAACCCGACCAGATCCGAACCCAAATTCATCCGAATTTAGATTGATCTGAACCCGAATTGATCTGAACACGAATTGACTCGAATCCAAATTGATCCGAACCCAAATTGACCCGAATCCAAATTGATCCAAATCCAAAATTACCCAAACCTGAAAAGATTCAAACTTAAATTTAATATTATCAATAAATATTTAAATGTTAAAATTAAATATCAAAGTATTTTAATATAGTAAAAATATAATTTTTTTTCAATAATATGAGTGTTATATATTTTTTTAATCTAGTTAAATTTAAATATTCACTTTTATATTGCATTCATTTGAACCTAATGGCTAATCTATAATAGAGTATAGAAGCTATATCATCTACACTAATGTCTTCAATTATTCTATAAAAAATCAAAATAAATTAAAGATATATATAGTACTGTTTTATGATATTTAGTAGAGATTATTAAATCACTTTGATTCAAAAGTTATTAATTATTGTAGATAATAAAAATAAAATGAAAAAAATGTAATTAATTTATGAATATTGGTAAATATATTATAAAGAAAACTATAATACAGATTATTAAATATTTTGATTATTTCAATTCAATTGTACTATAGGTCATGTAAGAAGAAAATTTTATTTTCATGAGTTTTGTAATTCTTAGAAATATGGTTTCAGTTGATTTTTATACCAAATAAATCACATCAAGATGACCAAAGTTTAATCCAATAAATCTGTTCAATCGACCCTAATCCAAATCCGACCAATCCGAATCTAAATCCAATCAACCCGAATTGACTAAAAAAATCAACGACCAAAACCCGACTTTATTTGAACCCGAAATAATCCAAACCCGAAATAGACCATTTTTTCCTTGACCCAAACCCGATCTTATCCAAACGCGAAATAGACCGATTTTTCCTTGACCCAAACTCGACCTTATCTGAACTCGATGATCCGAATCCGAAATGATCCGATTTTTTCTTAACGCAAAATGATCCAAACCAAAATGATCTAACCCAAACCCGATCCGACCCGCTCATTTGCTACCTCCAGATATCGGCAAACCCTAGGCCTAGGCCTTTGAATATAAATATAACACCTCAATCTCGCAACGAGAGTTTGTGAGACTCTACAATATTATATATGTAGAGATTTAAACTTATACTTGCAAGATGCTTTTTGTGGGACAAAATCATGATATTTTTAGGTTAAAGTAAATAATATCTCATAAGTTTGGTGCTGTTTCCACAATAAATATATAATTCAATTTTATTACAAGCTTCCACTGCATCTACAATCATAATATATTCCATATATGTTTTTGCCATTTGTTTTTTAGATATCGAAAATTTATTGTAAAGCAAAAGTAAAAGATAAAAACTAATATAATAATTTATTTAAATAAATGAAGAAATAAATAAAATGTAACACTAATATACAAATATATGGAAGTAGAATAGCAATGTATTTTGTCTAAAAGAATTACATGTTTTTTGTATATTAAAAAATAATTTTATTTTTTAATTTTAATGTTTATTTAACTGGGCTGTGCTTGTTATTCTTCTTTAAAAAAAATAAAGTTGGAGGTTCCATTTTCTTCCCTCCTTCCTTGTTCCCAATAACCCAAAAAAAAAAGTAATGTTGCCAATTCAATTCAATATAACTCTAAATTAATTCATTTGCAAGCACCTATTCAAGACTTATAACATTATAATTTCTCTAATTCAAACTTTGTGATTTTACATTAAAAATTCCAATCATTGACAATAAAGCAACTATTCATTTGCAAGCATCTAACTCAATTCATCATTCCTTAACTGTTCTGATAATGACTTCCCTCATTACCTTAAGAAAAAAACAAACTTTTATTTTTCCTTGTCATCATCACTAATTGTCACATAGGACAAATACTAGCAAGGATCAATAATTCAGACACAAATCTTCTGGCTTTGTGTTGAACACATTCCAGAGTTCCACATCACAAAAAAGTTCACTCCAACCACCATCATTGCCTTTCTCAAAATCAATGCTGCTTGTCTCTCCCATTTCTTTATTGATAGCGTGCTCTCCCAACCCACTTAGATTGGTGTTTTTGACAGAACCTTGCTGCTGTTCGTCAGCCACATTGTCGTCGTTCACTATCAAATTTTCCCACCAAAGCATTTCATCATTGTCACTCGGGATACAGTTGCTAATGTTGTTGCAGCAACTGTCGGATGCTAACAACAAAGTAGTACTTTTGCTGGGTAATGGAGTTTCTGTGGCAGGGTGGTTGTTGCTGTTGTTGTTGTTTCGATCCAAAGTCAACGGGAAACTATTCATTGATATGGTCCGAGGCCGAGGCTTGATAACAGTAATATTGGGTTTTGATGGATTTTGATCAGGTTTTGGTTTCGAGTCTTTGTTTGCAGAAACATTGACCTTTTTCTGCAAGTGGGTATTCCAGTAGTTTTTCACATCGTTTGCTGTTCTTCCAGGGAGCCTACCGGCAATCAGGGACCATCTGCACATAATATTAATTTCACAACTTTGCTCACTATTCTAGATGGAATAAAAAGCTGACAATTCCAACTCGGAACTTCAAATATAGATCAGTTCCAATATTTAGTTCCTGAAATGTGATTTTGCAGAAAACATAATGGGATTTGTGGAGAATATTAAATGTTGCCTTCCATTATATTCATTTTTGTATTTGTTTCCCTTCTAGCCAAAAGGTTCAAATGATTCCAAAAATTAAGATTAGTCTAAATTCATGAAAAGCAGTTGTAAGTGCAAATGAATGATGGGCCAATTCTGATATTTGAAACAAAAGTTTTTCCAATTATATAGGAAATTAAAAATAGAAATTGAATTGGAATGATAATGATGCAAGTTACGTCTCTTTGTGTAGTCTATTTCACCATTTAATATTATATTTCACGGAGAATGGACCCGAATCTTCTCTTTGTCAAGTTAAAAAAAAAAAAAAGAAAGAAAATAATTACTTTATTTTATTAATTATGGAATTCTTGGGTTCACCACTTGCCTGTTGCCTAGGAGCTTATGGAGGCGAATGATGAGGTCAACTTCATCATCTCCAAATTGCCCTCTCTTGATGCTTGGCTTCAGATAATTCAACCACCTCAGTCTGCAGCTTTTCCGGCATCGATTCAAGCCTGCAAAACATGCAACCAAGATTGTATGAAACTCTTCCTTACTGTATAACATCTGCCCCTTCTAATTAACTTCTTAGGAAAAGGTTGAACTGATCAAAGCATTTATCGAAGTTATTACCTGCTCTAGAAGGAACTTGATGCCATTTCCCTTCACCATATTTTTCAATGCATTTCTTGAGTAGAAGGTCCTCTTCTGCAGTCCATGCACCCTTTCTAACTCCTAAAGCTGAGCCTTCCATAATTAAGTTGTAAATGTCAGTGTAAATTTCAAATTAGAAACTGCGGCTGGGACTTGGGTGATTGAGGTTTTATTAGCACTAGGTGACGGACCTCCTAGAAGCTTGAAGCCTTCTGACACTTCAGTTTGTGGACTCTTACATCTGTTCAGCCGCTTATATAATCCCTCTAACAAGTACGCTAACCACTCAAGTCTTGTCTTCTCTCTTCACTTCGCCATATCATTGAACTTTTATGGACTAGCTGAGGCTGGTGTGACAGTTTATGTGATAATGACTTTGTCGAGTAGTTTTACCGTTTGAGAGAGAAAAGGAGGCTGCATGCCTGGGCGATTATTGTACAGAAGAGAGCGGATACCCTGGTTTGAAGAAAAGAAAAAACAAACACCCTTGAATAATCATAGAGTGATTCAAATCCGAGCTCGCATAAAAAATAAACAACTTAAACTTGAATAATGAATAATCATAGAGTGAAACTCAAATTAGTCACGAATATTTTAACTTGTTTACACCCTTGTCTAATACAAGGTGGGCAGATACATTCCCTCTTTATTCTGTCCTATAAAAGGCTTTCTTAGCTGCCCGCCTGCCCCTTTAACTATTTAACCCACTCTCGTACCAAGTCTTTGGATACATTGAAAAATTAATATGTCCTAAACTAGCAGCTTAATCTAGTTTTTTTATACAAAAATTCGCGAAAAACAAGCTACTCGAACCCTAGCTTAGGACAGATTTTTGGATGATTTTTACGTATCATTTTCACTGGATGGCAAACCACCACGAAGGATTAGAGCAAGGAATACTGAGGATGATGCGAACGATATTAGCAAGTGGCAGGGCCTTAACATTTAACAATACAATTTCTCGGAACGACATCTTTAAATAATGATGTTTATAGAAAACTAATCCCCATTGAATTCATAGAAGCCAAGGTTATGCCATCGTTCATTGTTCTAAAATCTATTTTAATCTTTTTTTTTTATAACATCTATATATTTTTCCTATATATCTTAATATATGCTAATAAAGATATAATTACACCTTTTTAATTATATCTACCTTTTGTTATAAATCTTAACATATTTACATTTTGTTATTCTACTTATCTATATAGACTAATTGTGTAATAATTGGTGCTGCATTTTTGTTTGTTTTAAGTCAAGTATGGCACGCTAAAGTCCCCAACAAATTAAAAGTGTTCTTGTGGAGGGTGCACCACAACATATTACCAGTCATGGAAAACTTAGCTCGAAAAGGAATCCAGACCAGTTCAATCTATTTCAGATGTGGGAGGGAGGAGGAATCGGTGGCTCATGCGCTAAGGAATTGTGAAGCAGCAGTAACAATCTAGAATCTTGCATTTCAAGACTGGAATCACACTGCAGCATTAGCAGGGAACAACTGGCTAGAAACAATAAATAGCTCAATGAACGAACAACAGTATCAGATTTTTGTCTTCACAATATGGGCGGTGTGGAGCAACAGAAATATTGAGCTGCATGAGGGAAGAGTAGGAACCCAACAGAAACAGTGGCTTTCATACAACGATACATTACAGAATTCAACGAAGCCAACAGGACGGAAGTTGCAACAACTCAAACGGTGAAAAAGCGATGGAAAGCTCCTGGCGAAAACTACTTCAAGGTAAATTTCGATGGATCAATTGATGCTCAATTGAAAAAAGGGGGAGTTGGAGTTATCATAAGGAACTCTGCAGGGGATTTTATGGGAGCTTGCGCTACAGGGATAAAATGGATTACTGATCCTTTACTTATTGAAGCGATGGCAGCAATGAAGGCTATAGAATTCGCTCAGGATATGGGATTCAGGGAAGTGGAATTGGAGGGTGATGCTCTAGGAATCATTACAAGACTGAAGAATAAAGAAGCAGACTTATCATATGTTGACAAATCATTGAGGAAGCTAAGATAAAGGCTGAACAATTCTCCATATGCAGGTTTCTACACACGCCAAGAGCGGAGAGCGAAGCAGCCCATAGACTATCTAGATATGGATTAAAGTGTGAAAATGATGAGATATGGATAGAAGAATGTCCAGCACTATTGATAGATACTGTAACCGAAGATATTTTCAATCTGAATGAATAATGAAAATTTAGGGCTAGTTTGGATGGACGATGCGATTGGTTCCGGTGAGATTGAAATGAGAGAAATGATCATCGTCGGTATAAATGTTATTAATAAAATATTTAAAAAAAGGGATAAAAAATAATTTTACAAGTTTTTTTGTTTTTTTTTTGTAATTTTTTGTTTTGTTTTATGTGAAAGATTCTATGGCATCGCACCGTACCGAAGCCAATCGGTGTACCAAACTAGCCCTTAATCTTCAAAAAAAAAGTCAATTATGGTATATAATATTTTTCTTATCTTTTGCTTAAATTATTGCAATCCTTCCCGAAGTGAAAGTCAAACCGCAAGTTGTAAAAGTAATGTTAATTAAGGCTCATGATTTAAAAAATTTACACTACAGGACTATTAATTATTAATAAAATGTGCACCGATTGGCGCTGGAATTGACAAATGCACATTTAATGATTTATTTAATTATTTTTATAAACAGGAAGGTTTACGAGCAAGGCTACGCCTTGTGCATCAGATTTCTCCGAGGAAATTAAGCGCTGCAGCGGTCCAAGCTACGCCTATGGCTATGATGAGGAACTTTAACCAGCAGCATGATCTCCACACTCTTCAACTTCGTCCCAATTGACTATCAATTTCACACTGTTCTTATTAGTACATCATCTTTCTCTTCTCTACAGTTCCACGCATAGGTTGGAAAATTCAAATGATTCTCCAATTAACCTTTTATCCTTCGGCTTCAAGCAAGTTCCAGCAGCATTTAACTAGTCACTTTCAATCAGCCAGAAAATTCAGGGAAATATTGAATGCTTGCCTGAAATGTGAATCAAATTTGAATAATTCTATCTCTACTCCACTTTTTGCTGTTTATATTTCAAAAATTATTAACACAATAAAACTCTTATATAAAAAAATCAATTTGTTTCAATGAAAATTTTCAAAACATATAACTATTTTTTCCTTTTCTTCTTCACGTCCTACTCTTCTCTTTTCTTTTTTTTTTTTTCTATTTTTCTACAACAAACCAAATCTTTCATATATTATTAATTTTCTATATAATGATAAGTATATAAATAACATTATTTAAAAATAAAAAATTGCACAGAAATGCAAAATTGCACAAAACTCACTACGCAGGAACTTTTTTGCATGGGAACAGGATTATTTTTTATTTTTAATTATTATTATTTATATATACATTATTAACAACAAAACATCAATAATACTAAAGATTTGGGGTTTAGAGCAGGAATTGGTGATGAAAAAATGATGGAAGTCAATGAAGATGAAGGAAGGAGGATGGAGGTGGTGATGAAGAGAAAGGAGTCCATTGAAGGAGGATGGAGATGGTGATAAAGAGAAAGGGATGGATGAAAACGAATAAGGTTAAAATTGTAAACTTATGGGGTATATTTAGTAGTTTTTGTAGTATAATTAAAAGTGTAATATAAGAAGTAAAAAATGTAGTAAAAATAGAAATTCTCATCAAATTCAATCAACATTTGTAACAACCTTTAAATGACCCTTTATACCGAAAATACGAACTAAATTTTTTCTTTTTCAATTACTTAGTTGGGCTGTACGTAATGTCACTAATCAATTCTTAAGCTAACTTTATATTAGCTAAGTTAATATCCTTTAATTACCTTAGATCCCAGTCAAATTTTCTTACTAAGCATGCATTTATAATTTCTAATCATCCTACTTGACTAGATATGTCTCCACCCAAGTTGCATGCATTATTATAAACCATAAGTATATCTTATACTTCCTTTAATTACATCCCCATACTTTAAAAGTACTGAAAATACAAGTCTAAATATAAAAGAGAATACTGTACATCACATACCTTCAAGGATAGTACAAAAGCCTCGAAGGACTTGCTTAAACCCCGCGTACAAAGCACTTACTGCAAATAATCTTGAAGGTGGAGAAGGGGGGTGAGCTTTTTGGAAAGCCCAGTAAGAAATACACATAAAGAGACCGATACCGTAAACTATATGCAAGTATCTGAAAACGATTAATAAGTTCTAAAACGTAAAGGCTATTTCCAAAACAGTGAAGTCTGAGAGATTCGTCAAAGAAGAAATCCATGTATTCTGAAAATCAAGGGTTAATCAAATCAATATAATAGAAATTCAAATAATAAAGCCATGCTATGCAGATATTGTAAATCAATCGAATTCAGAAATTATATCGTAATTCAAACCAATCATATAAATCCGTATCAAATCATTTTCAGATTTCAGAGTCCAATCATATGAATCTATATCAAATCATTTTCAGATTTCGAAGTTCAATCATATAAATCCATATCATATCATTTTCAAATTTCAGAGTTCGGAAATCAGATGTTCAGAAATCATTCAGAAATCAAAAAATAATAGAAAGTGGAGACATGGCAGTAACTTGGTATACATCAAACAGCAATGATATCCCATAAGGATAATAACAGATAGACATATGGCCATAGTCCAAGTGGTCTACAGTGAACACTGATCAAGTGTCATTTGTGATCACTGCGAACTAGATCAAATCACATAGTAATATAGCGTGCAAAATACATATCAAATACAGATACTGTAGGCCCCGAAGGTCACACTACAGCCAAATACTATAGGTCCCGAAGGTCACGCTATAGCCAGATACTGCAAGCCCCGAAGGTCACACTGCAGCCAGATATTGCTGGATCCAAAATATACAGCAGTCCAGATCCCGCAAGATGACGGTTAGCCAGTGTTTCAAGACAAAAGTTTCATAGTTCAGATCTGTAAGTCAAATCATATAGATATTTATAAAAGTTCATAAAGCAAATTATCGCATAAAATCAGAATTATTTTCCAAATATTTAAAAACTTAGTAATTTCCAAAATATATATAAAGAAACTAGATTTTAGTGCCATGATTTATAATAAATCCATAAAACAAAATTTAAGATAGAAAAGTTGCAAATCTTTAAAATCATGTAATTTAATAAGCTTTCAACAAAAACTCAATTCTTTAGAAAATTCATGCTAATGTGAAGTTTCATAAATCCAAATTCGAAAGAGCATTTTCAAAACTCACAGAGGTTCCAAACCAATTAAAATGCAAGGAATTCCAAAAATCCGAAAACTTCATAACTTTTCATAAATATTTCTAAAACACTAAAGTTTGGTAATTTTCATAAAATAAAATTTAATTTAAAAATTCTTGAATATGCTAAAATCATGCAATTTAATATTTTCAAGACTGAATTCCTTAAAAAAGTTCTATTCTTAAAAAGTTTTCTTAGTCTTTTAGCTAAAATCGCAGAGATCAATATTCTTACGAAAATTCAATAGTATGACGGTATCAACTTTTTAAAATCTCTTGCAAAGCATACGCAGTTCATAAAACACAATGCAATTAATCTTAAAATCATTCCAATATCTCCTATGTTCCTTATACATATCCCTTACCTAATAATCGCAAAGCAACTTATCCGTAATCAAGTCAAGCAGTCTTGTAGTCGATATTCAACAATCAAGCTTATATAATCCCGTCACCAACTTATTCCCGAACTGCAGAAAGTCATTTAAATATTTGAAATTTCCAAAATTACTTTCCCATAATATCATAAATCTTAGGGACCTCTCAAAATTCATAATACAGTATCAATTCGATCTATTTCTTAATTAGCGCTAAAACTACAACTACTATCAAGTCATCTCATTGTTGATTTAAATATTCTCAAATCCAAAATTCCAGTACCAACATTATTAATCTTCACAAAATTTCCAATATATAACAATTAACACCAACGACATTTAGGTACACTACTGACCCTTTGAATCCATAAATATATATATATATATATATATATATATATATATATATATATATATATATATATATATCTTAAGCCTTTCTCTTTTGAACATCTCTTACAATCCAATACCATAATCACACTTAATTTACTCCATCACCTCCTATAAAATTTAAATCAAATAAATTATCACATCCATAGTCCATAAACACATTTAATCACATTTTCAATTTCAATTTTTCTTTTTGATTCTTAATAATCAACTAACACAATATAAATCTACAACTATCTTATATAAGTATCTTACCTAGTGTTTCAAGGCTAGCATCTTAGCCTCCCAAGCTTGCTCGAGCCTGAAATTACCACTTTCTGTACTCTATAATTCAAACACATACACTTATACAATTAGAAGGTAATCTAAAATATATTAAAAATTTATCAACGCAATTTATTATTTTCCTTACCCTCTTTTTCCTTTATACTCTAAATTGAATAAAATTTCTCAAGCTTCCTCTTTCCTTTCGGTTCCTGTGTAGCATCTAAATTTTGCCAAGTTTAGCTATTTAAACCACCAAGCATCACGCACACCTCCCCTGTCACAGTAGCAAAGCTGCTTTGTTTTGGCCACTCGAAACAAACTTCCTAGAGGCCACTCAAACAGCCTTGTCAAGCCATCTTATCTCCAAGCAACCCAGCTCAAACCAACACCTGGACTAATCAAAAGATCTACTTTCTTGAGCTTCCTCTTCTCTTTCACTAGCCTCATTTTCCAGCAGCTCCACTGCCTTTCTCTTCCACCATGTTTTCCTTCTTTCTCGATGCCCTCTCTTTCTCCTTCTATTCGTTTCCTTCTCTCCCTCGCGTGTCTACTTCAACTTCTTTTCTTCTCTTCCGATTTAGTTTTCAGTCACTCTCTTCTCTCTCTCTCTCTCTCTCTCTCTCTCTCTCTCTCTCTCTCTCTCTCTCTTTGTATTTTCATATATATTCTTTTTGATTTCAGAATGTGATAAGGAATGATTGGAATGAGAAGAGAAGGAAAGTGTGAAAGAGATGATGAGACATGACGGAGATGCTATATGCAGAAATGAAAATAAAAACGAGAGAAGAATGAATGCACTATGCAAGGAGGGTCAGTGGAGAAGATGAAAGTGATTGAAGCGTATATGAGAAGGAAAAGGAAAATTAATGGGGTTATGGTGCTCTGCCCGTGACAGAGCACTAACCCAAAAAAATAATAATTTTATTTCAAGGTTGGAGGGAACCAACAGAATGGTACTTATATATACATAAATATATTTTATTTATATTATCTATGTACATAGATATTTGTATTATTATTTTATTTTATTTTAAACCGATGTATATTTATATATATTAATTTATATATATATATATATATATTTCTATATGCTTCAATATGAATGTATATTTTCTTACTTGTCTTAATTTACATATATACTCACTTATATGTATTTCTTCTTTCTTAATTGATAAATATATGTATACACACATGTATATATTTATTTGCTTAAATTTTAATTTCCCTGACACTTAAGATAGTTGATCTCTTAGGGGTTGTTTGGTGTCGTTTCCTGTTTTCTGTTTTATGTTTTCTGTTTTATGTTTTATGTTTTTGTTTTATTTTGTTTTGTTTTCAATTTCTGAAAACAGAAAACATGTTTGTTTAATACTGTTACGTTTTGAAAACAAATATTTAAACCGATTCAGATATAATAATTCAATTCACAAAACAAAATTTTAAAAATTAAATAAAAAATAATATATTTATTAAATAATAATATGTAGATAATATTAAATAATATTATTTTATATTATTTAATACTAATATTAAATATTATAATTTAATCATATAAAAATTTAATATAATTTAAATAATGTTATAATTAAATAAAATATTAAATAAAATAATATTATTGAATTTAATTGTAATAATCATAAATTATATTTAATAATAATTTTTATTTAATTGTAATAATAATAATAATATTACATTATTAAATAAAATATTTAACTAATTAATTTATAATAAATTATATAGTTATTAAAATATATTATATTTAATATAAATAATATTATTTAATGTTAAGTATTTACTTATTTAATAATATTAACTTATTTAATAGTAGTAGTGATATATTTTAAATTTAAGATAGAATATAATATTAAATAATAATATTGTTTAGTAAAATAAAAATTAATTATATTAGATAATAATATTAATTATTAACATGTCAAAATTATAATAAATGACATTATTTAAAATATTTAATATATTCAATAAATTATTATAAAAATTTAAATTAAATAATATTATAATATTATAGTTCAATGTAATATTTATTTAATTGCTTTTTATGTTCTCAACTTTTCTATATTAAAATAAATATATTAATTTTAAAATATTAAATAATATTTTATATTAAAATTTAGTATTATTTTATTTAAAAAATTAATTAATTTTATTTATATTTTTATTATAAAATATTAATATTATATTAATATATAAACTATGTTCATTTACTTATGAACAGTAACAAAAATGAAAACATGTTTCTGAAAACAATGAAAACAAGAAATTCTTGTTTCCAACAATTTTGAAAATTCTTGTTTTCGTTTTCGTTTTTTGAAAACAAAAACATGTTGCCAAACATGTTTTCTGTTTCTGTTTCCAAAAAAACTGAAAACAAAAACAGAAAACAGGAAACAAAAAGAAAAACAAACGACCCCTTAGAATTTAGTAGTCACTTAATTGAATAAATCCTCATGTGATTTATCAAATTACTTTAATCCAAATCCTATTTACAAAAGTCTTAAGTCCATCAATTTATCTAACTCTTCAAAGAATTCCAAAGTAATCATTTACTCCAATTTAATATACTGATTTCTATTTACTAGAAGTCAAAATTTATGGTTATCACAACATTAACACCTTAAAAGGCATTAAAATAAGACTCTTTTAGTCTATCAACAGTCACTCTTGCGCAACATTAATTCCTTTTGGTGCTCTGTTGTGGAGGATAAGTGATAACTTCTTCTATTTTAACAAATAATGGTGCTTTATTATAAGCTTAGAATTTTCTTTTTGTTGCTATTATAGGATAATTTATAAAAAATTTTCCTCAATGGTTTTCGTAGATCGATTATTTATGTCCGTTGTGTTGTATAAAATCGCATTCATATTATATAATACAAAAATTTTATATCAAAATCCGTATCAACATACTAAATACAAAACATTATTTTTTGTATTTATCAAATTCATATACAATTTTTATCAAATCTTAGTTTGTTTAATGTTCATATCTTTTTTTTTGTGTTGTTTTTGTATCTGAAATTTCTGGAGTTTGATTTTCTCTATTAAAAAAAAAAAGATGGGAAAAGAAAAGAGAATAATAAGAAATCATAAAAAGAAACAAACATTATCACATTCAACATGGTAAAAATTTAAGATATAGAAACAATAGGAGAGAACAATATAAAAATGATTATACATATATAATTTTAATCTTATTGATTTTAGCTAAAAAAAATAAAAATAATGTGCATGAAGAATTGTTATCATGCAAATTTTAAAATGGGTTGCATCATCTTCACATTTCGGACTTACAGAAAATTAAATCTGGTTCTGTGGTCCAATGGGTTTAATAATGCATGGCCTGATAATTTTAGCCCAATAAATTTAAAAACTATCCTGCGAGAAGCCTTTCCTTGTTGTCATGTTATCGCCACCAACACATTTGAATTAGATTTAGAAATCTAATGAAGATAATAGGAAAGAGATAATTACACTTCAATATATGTAGTTGTTGGCTATTCTCAAATGTTTCTAACATTTCAAACACTTGTGCAAACTTAAGTGTTATACACATTTTCAATATGTTATTAATTCTTTTTGTTGTGGAGTTTAATCACCATATTAATAGAGCCAAATTTAATTTGTGATTTATTTTTTAGAGTTTAGTTTTTTTATAAGATTACAAGTAGAGATAGAGAATAATATGGAGTCGATCTTGTTGATTGACACTTTTAAATGTTAAATTCATGTTTAAGCTCAATAAAATTTGATATAGCAATTATTATTCTTCTTTAAAAAAAATTAGATTCAAAATTCAAATCATTTTTTTTTTCTTATACCTCTTTATAGACAAAAAAAATTAATGTTTGAGCTTGACCTTTCATTTAAATTGAAGATGTTACAAAAATACTTCTAAATCCTAACTGATATTCCCATTTACACCAATAAAATAAAAAAGCAACATTGAATCTATAACATGAAATTCAAATCCAAAATAATTCAAGATTGAAACATGGCATTTAGAGAGAGGGCTTTAAACAAGATGTTTGAAAATTAACGAAAATTTAATTTAACTGTCGTTAGTCTTCTTTAAAAAATATTAAATTTAGAGTTGCAATCACTTTCTCTTTCCATAACTCTTTATCAAATAAATAAAATCTCTGAAAATGACTCTCATACTCTGCAGGGTAGTGATCCATGGCTGCTGCATCCATCTAAAGAATGAACCACAAGGTTGCCACATCCACAAAGTCTTGTCCCAAAGGCTAAGCACCATGTGACAGATGATACATCATCAAGCCATCATTATCCACAGACTAGAAATTAGAAAAGTTCATAGAGGCAAGGGTGGCCCCTACCTCGCACGTCGTCGTCCGAACAACCGCCCTTCAATTTCCCAACTAGTATGTTCATCTTACTTCAATCCTCTTACTTCAACTAGTATGCTAAGAGTCGTCTTTTCATTTATTGCTCATCTTACTTCAATCCTCTCGAAATTACAATATATCACTTACAATCATTGTCTTACAATTAATTAACTAATTAATTGTAATTCAAAATTATGTCGGGTCTCATCAAATTCTTCTATCCAAGACACCATACAATGATATTTATGAAATTTTCAAAGTGAAATTAAGTATATATTGTCACGTATTCATTGAATAATTAATTTTTCTATTATTTTTTATAAATATATTTTAGTGAAAACATGTGTTAATCTTTTAAGTTTACTCGTAAAGTTTTAAGATTCTTGTATGTTGAAGTTTAGTTTGTTTTTCTGGTTTACATGATTTTCTTAATTTTTTCCTTTTCTCATTTAAGGCCCCTCAATTCTTTTTGTTTAACTATATTTGTAAGTTGTGGCTTATGAGTGTAATTAAATTAAATCGAGACATATTAACTTTTTTTTAACTATTTAATATCAAATTTGAGTTTCACTCAACTCAAAACTCGGGTTGAGTTCAATTAAACTTGATTTTTCAAATTCAAACTTGATTCAACAGAATACTCAAACTGTTCAAGCTCGATTCAATAGGCTCAAAATTAACTTTTTAAGCGAAAAAATGATATAATAAAAATATTAAAAATATATATTAAAAAATTGATTAGATTAGGGAGTTGCTCGAATATGATATTAAAATAGTCAAATTCAATTTAATTTGTTACTCGAATGGTTCGAGCTCAAATTTAACTCGAAAATAATCGAATTAAACTCGAATAATCATTAAATTAAATTTAAGTAACTCACAAATAATTTAAGCCTTTCATTCCTTAAGAGTCACTCTCTTTTTATTTATTTCTGATTCGTTCAGTACTTTTCGTTTTTCATAATTCCCATAAATCATTATTAATTAGTCCTTAGCAAATTATAAATTATTCAGTAAGACAATAAAAATTCAGCTAAATATCATCCTGTTTCTGGCAGTTATGAACAAAGAAGAAACTCTTTCATGCTGCCATTACACTCTCCAAATCTACTACATATGCACAAACTATACTTGATTATCACAAGAAAGTAAGAAAAACACAACAATAACAACTTCAACAGCTGAAATTAATCAAGTATTAAACTAACTAAAGCCCACTGGAACCAGGAATATCAATCCATTCCAATTGAAGCTCAACTTCACCACACTCCACGTTTCTCAGCCTCAAGAACATGTTTTGAACGACTTTGCCATTGCTCCAAACTATGCAGCTCTCTTCAGATAGACAGTTCTGTCTGCTTGGCTGTATTTTCCTGATTATAGTTCCACTTGGAAGACCTTCCAAACGCATCTTTACAGCTTCTGTAAATGGTCCAATATCAAACTCTGCGTCCCCCATTTTATCATCTAAACTGAATCTATCTCTGTCATATACCCCCTGCAATTACAGTCAGATGCATGATTCATCATCAGAAAGTCAGTCTTCCAAGGTCTAATTGAGCTAGAATATGTTTTAATTAATCAATCTGATCTTCTTCAAGCAGGTTTGAGATTGAACACAATAAGTAATTCAGCTTGTTTAACAATCAGAGTTTGTAGAGTACTTACAAGCTTAACTGGAAGACTTGGGTCTGCAATGGTAAGAGTTAAACTATCATTCCACTCAGGATTGAGATTCTTCTTTATTACTCGAGTCTTTAATTTCTGCACAGATTGAATTTCCAAAGGGATTCAGTAATATTTCCTAATAATTTGAGTATATAGAATAATAAATTCATTTATCAAACTTAAAATTGCAATAAAGAAGATGAAAATACCACTAATAAACCGCTTATTCTCTTTTTTTATTACCTTACTGATTTTAAGACCGAGCTTCTGAAGAAAATTGTTGATTTTAATATATAGAAAAATTTTTGATAAAATTAATGTTCTTAAACATTTTAATGTCAAAAACTATTAAAATATTAAAAAAATACTACTAATTAACTTTGGAACAGTCAAGAAAAAAGAAAAAAAACTAACATACTATACAACTCTTTTTCCAGGTTACTGTAAAGTGATGCTTTGTTATCCATGGGAAAAGGGTAGTAAAATTATTAAAATTTCTCTGTTCTGCTGAAGCTTTGTTATCCAAAAACAGAAGCAAGAATCTATGTAAAATATCTGTCTTGCTGTTGAAAGGATTTCTGTCTTCCTAGCACAGAACAATAAAGGATTTCAGTTTTGTTGCTGAGTGAGTTGAAACTGTCGAAAACCCAACAAAACTGACCAAACCCAGAACCTGAAATGATCAAACTCAGAAAGAAAATGAAATTAGTCCTAAATTACCTGTTTTCCCATCCTGACAACAACATAAGGATCACTGCTTACAACATCTCTGATGGCAAGATTGACCCCTCTTTGCACATGAATTCTCAACAATCCCATCAAATTCTCCATCTCCGAGCACGATCCTTGATTTGCAGAACAAAAAATTGGGTTAACTTTCTTTTGTGATATAATTTTTGTGGCCTGGTGAAGTGGCTGCTAGCTTGCAAATTTCTGATGGAAATGCCTAATTAGAAAGCTTGGCTTTAATATTGCAAACAAAGCCAAAAGAATTAGTAAACATGCCGTGTGATATTAAATTAATACTAAATAAAAGAACATATACTTTGCTAACTTCCAATGCAAAGGACTGCGAAATCAACCTTTAGTTTAATGATTGTTATAATCTTGTTTTTTAAGAAAATTTAGATCGAAGATTTGATTTTTCATTTTTTTTCTTATACCTTTTTATAACAAAAATGATAATTAAGGGCTAATTTCGGAAGTTGATTCAAACGGTGTGTGGGATTAATTATTCATGAATTAAAGGGAAATTGTTTTTTACGAAGAAAGAATTATAGGGATTGGAAGTCGGGTAATTGGTCCGGGTCGGGTCTTTCGGTAACAAGGTAAAACAGTGATTAGAAGTTGGGGACATTAATGTTGACCTGGTGGCCCTAAAAGGAAACGTGGCGCGTTCTTAACTGACTGTGAGGTTATTCTTGGTGACGGCTGAACCTTTTTGACGGACATTTTTGAGTTTTGAAAAGTGATAGATACATACGATATAAATGTTGGCGTATAAATTTTATAAATTATCAATGATTTGTAATATATTGTTTTATTAATTATAAATTTTAAAATAAAAAATTCTTTAAAACATCTTTATTTATTTCATTAATAAATAAAATGTCATTATATGATATAATGACATATATAAAATTTTTATGTTGATAGTGTATCAAATATAAATCTTTGAAAAAAAAATCAAATATAAATCTTATAAAATAAGGACAAGCTAAAAGGCTAGCTCATTTTTTATCTGAAAATTAGCCAAACTTGGAAAATTCATTCATGTCATTTGAATCCAAATTCAATGCAATTCAATTTAGAATTAGATTGACAAATTGAATTCGTGTTCTTTAATGATTTTAAATTGATTAACTTAATCTAGAATAATTAAAATTAAATTTTATTTGGTTTTCAAAATTCAATAATTTGGATTAGAAATGACTCAAATATGATCCAAACTTAAATAATACTTGATAAACTCTGAATTATTTGTATCTAAAACCATCCAAACTCAAAATATCAAAATCTAAAATAATTTAAATTCAAAAAGATTTGGTCAGAATTACTTCTTACTCTCTCTCTCTCTTTTGATTACAGAATTACTACTCACTATTGCATATATAACTAAAAATTATATTTGTAATTAATAAATACATATTATAATGTATTGATACTTGATGGTATATAAAATAGGTCTGCTGAGTAGATTGATAAGCAGCCCAAATAAGAATTCATATAACTTATGTCATCTCTTGGTTAAGAAATAATAAAGTTCTAGAGGTTAAAATAAAAATTTATTGAATGGTAGACTTCTTTTATATATTTTTAGATAAGTCTCAATCAGTGACATAAGCAACCAATAGCCACCTCTTGATGATGTTTCATTAGTAACACAAATACATTGGTATCTGTTTGATGAAAATTTTCTGTCTCTGAGTAAAACAAATCCTATATATACGTAAGAAATATAAAATTTTAAACTTCTCAAATAAAAAACTAAGCATCATATATCAATTTTATAGTTATGAACATTTCTCAATTGCGCGGTTACGTTTATGAAATTTAATAATTTTAAGAAAAATGCATATTGAAAGAATCAGTTGCTTCATTGCGTACTCACTAAGGTAGCTCTTTAACTCAAATTTCACTCTTATGATTCAACACAAACGTGTCTAATATCTGATTTCTATTGGTTCGATACCATATTCTCCTACACAAACTTATGCATTTAAGTGAGAGGGAGTCAAGTCAGAGACAGTATTGAATTCTAGATACTTTGATGTTTAATCTGAAGAAGAAATTTACAAAGTCAGAGAGAGTATTGTTTACTCTAC
This sequence comes from Heritiera littoralis, assembly GCA_031772115.1. Lineage (NCBI taxonomy): Eukaryota > Viridiplantae > Streptophyta > Magnoliopsida > Malvales > Malvaceae > Heritiera > Heritiera littoralis. The sequence continues at coordinate 1,285,175 of JAPDPK010000141.1, read as the reverse complement.
TTCCTATCAATCTATAGAAGAAATTTAACACTTATTAACTAATAAATTGACTCGTCTCTAAGAATTAGCTTAATTATATGGATTTCAAAGGGAAAACACAATCAGATCAAACACAGGTAGGCCGCTTGTGGGGGTTTCGAGCTGAATTTTATGTAGTAAGATTCGGTTTTATGTTGGCTTGGCAATAGGGTTTTAAAAAAATAATTTGTATCATCGCAGATATCAGGGAGTTATTACAGAAACCATGGCAGTGTCAAATCAAGCATATTCTAAAAAAAGGAAATTACTTAGTAGATAATTTAACAAAATCAGTTTGCAAGATAGATGTGAATTATGAACGACTTCAAGAACCATCTAGTTATGCCAGATTGATGCTTTCATCAGATGAGAGAAGAATTGTATTTCCTCAAAATTTCAATTTAATTTTAGTTAGTCTTTATTATTTCTCTTGTAACAAAAAAAATCGAGTATTATGTGTTATGTTTACACGCCCAACAAGTAGCTGTCTAACCTTCTCAGAGTTGAACTTTTGGCATATAGACTGCCGAACCATCCTTTTATGATTAATTAATGATGGGAAGTTCCTTGTGGACAGTTTGAAAATCGGAGTTAAATGATCTTATTTTTCCATAATTAGAAATTATGTTTGAATACTCAACTTGGAGTTGGATAGAAATATTAGGTGTGAAAAAGTTAAAAATTCAACAAATCATACGAATAGTAATTGAAAAAGACACCTACATCCACATGGCCGAATCATCAGGTTTCAAAGCATTGGCTATGCAATCCAGAAATGGTGGAAATCTAGATTCCCATGGCCATCGATTTCCTTGCAATTTCTCTGGGATTGGATAGTTTTCATTGGCTTCAAAAGAGGGTTTTCACTGTGGAGCCGGTCGTTTTGGTAGAAAAAGACAAGAGTCTTGTCCTCAAATTCTAGGAATCCAAATTGCTGCTTAATTTATTGGTCAAGTCGCAGTACCTAGTTTCCTACAAATTGGCTTTTGTTAATAATTCCTTTCTTAACATGTAGCCATCAGCAATTATTTTATTTCAGGATTATATTTTCTCACACTGATTTGATGCATTCAAAAATTTATTTCAAAAATGCTTCTCACATGAATTGAACTCAAATGACAAAATAAGATATTTTTTTAACAAAGGGTAATTGAATTTGCAATGAAAACAAATTAAAGAACATTCTAAATAGTAGAGTACTGTTATTGGGTACGCCTTAAAGTCCTCTAAAGAGAGATTTATTTAAAAGTGTACGCAAATTGATTTGAAACTACTTAACCATAAGATTAAAAAAAATTTTGTAGAATATTGCTATTCACAACTTGGATTTCCTGTACTTGACATTGGCATTTGAAATAAATAATTTTTTTTATTAATGATCCCAAATAAATTCTTTTTTTTTTTTTTTGAGATGATGATCCCAAATGAATCCTATTTATTGGATTGGAGGTAAAATTAGAAAAAAAAAATGTGCTAATGTGGACGGCAAACAAAAGATAGGCCAAGATTTTTTTTGGTACATAACAAGTTAGGCCAAGATTATCTCATCGTTAAGACAAAAACTGTCTGATATGAAGAAACATTTCAGGTATAAACAGTTAATTAATTCCTAAATTATGTCGGATGTTTAGTCAAGTAAGGTGAAATTAACGACTAATAATTTAGATGATTTCAATTACTTTTTAATAAAACTCATAATAAATTAAATAAGACTTGACAAATTAATAAGGCAATAAGTCCAATCCAATATATAGCTATGTATTTCTTTTACGAATTAAATAAAAAAAATTTTTTTGGTTAACAAATAAAAAATATACAAATAAAAAATATTTTTATTAGAAGCGGAAGCGTCAATTCCATGACTAACTGCACTTTGCCTTCCCCCAGTTGTAATTTTTTAATAGATTTTCTTTTGGTAGTATGCGAAACGTTCCTTTCATCGAAACGATCAAATCAAATTGGGAAGAATTTTCCTTTGAAATAAATAAAAAATAAGTTAAAATACATGCGTATCTGATCATTAGTCCTAGGTTTGGCATGAATATTTCCTTAACATAGTTTCCTTAAAAAACAGTTTGTTTTTCATGCTTTCTGGTTATTTATTTTCTCTTTCTTTTGCCTAGACGTATGAAATTGAGTCACACGTTCTTTGAATGATTTAGTTTATGGATCTTTCGTTAATGTTTTTCATTTTATAATCTGCAATTTTTTTGAGAGAGAAATAAAATCTGTGATTAAGATGTGTAGTTTCAATTTGATCGAACTTATAAACGACATAAACATTTAGTTTGGTCTAGTTGACAAGCTTAAATACTAAAAAAAAAATTAACAATAAGCATAAAAAACGACAAATAATTATCATAATTTTCAATTCTAAAGAAAATAGATGGGTGAAAGTTGGTTGGAAGCAAAAGATTTTATCATATAAGAAATTAATCAGTCAATCTCACAAAAATTTTTTATTTTCTTGCCACATTTTTTTTGGTGCAAATTTTCTTGCCACATTTGATATTTAATTTAACCAATATTTAAAGTTTTTATTGTCACATTAATTAGAAAGTCAGAACTAAAACTCTATTCTCATATTGACCAAACCCAATTTGGGTGCAAGACTTCAAGGAATAATTTAATGTTGGTGTAGCTATACCAACTTTGGGCTTTGATTTTTTTTTACAATGAAATTCTTTGATTTGGATAAAGAAAAATTACAGATGCTGAAATTCGAACCTCAAACGTGCAAAATTTATATACTATGAAAATGAAAACAAATCATTTTAACAAATTCAAGGTCAATATTTTCCTGTTCTTTAGCTAACAGGCCCTTTATTCATTAGTGTCCCAAAGGCCAAAGCAAAGAATTTAAGCCATTTGGCTTATAAAGCAAACTTGACCTAATCTTAGAGAATAATTGCAAAGATGGACAACCGTTCTTGCTTTTTCAAATTTACTGTTCCCTTATGCGTTCAGGCAGACTGAATTCTACCCCAGCTTAATTTTCTAGCCTTTTGGTTTGGTCATTAAGGATTCAGATAAGTTTAGCTGTACTAATATTCAATAGTCTATTAAAGTCTCTTTCGGAAGCGCCGCCAATCCTCGCAAAGGGCCTACTAATAGTCTAATACGCCAGTGGTTTGTGACATTAGCAACCAAACAACTCTTCCTATTAAATAGTCTCGTTTGTCACCATTATTCAATTTTAACTTTTTGTATATAAAAAACTTTGTTTACATAAAACAATACTATATTAGAGTACATACTTAAGGATTGGAAAATCATCGATGGTTTACTTTCAGAGACAAAGGTTCAGATTTGAACCTCGAAACAAAGGTTTAACTGGTTTACTTTATATGAGAGACTAGAATTTGTATTATGCAAGAGGCAAGAAAACCAACTGCAATTTGTATTATGCAAAGACATCTGTTACTGGGAGTACCTAGAATTTTTCCATTAATGTGAAAAGAAAGCTGCTTACATATAACCTTCTTTAAATCTCATAATGTGATAGTTTTGTGTACTAGGTTTGTTGAATCAGTCCGAATTGCACATCTAAAACAATAGTCAAACTTCTACATGCTGCTCGCTTTCCACGTGTGAACTTTCTGTAAGATTTGGAGCTAGGGACTAGCCTCTGGGATGCTCAATGATCCAGCAAAAATTAATCTGCAATTCCCATGTCTTGTGAAAATAAGAAAGTTTATCCAGGATTCTGCTCCATGCATCGCTCTGCCTCTGACTGGAGACGGGTGCAAGAGAAATAAGAGATGTTCTCTGGTATCTTTCTTCCATGGATCAACTTTTGGCAATGTGCCTAGCTACTAATTAATCAGTTATTACTCCTTTACTGTTCAAATCAGCTTTTGATTCTGCTATAATATTAACTTTTCATTCAACTAATATTTGTGGTTGCTACCTAAGCCTTATGGTGAATGAATATTTATGTTATTGGATAACTTTTTTATTCAATTTTTTAACAAGGCTGATTTTCCAAATCTAGACTTGAAAAAATCTGTCAAACTAACATCATTTTTCCATTCTATTGATATATTCTGACTCTGGGAGCTTTCTTATACGCTAAGCTGTCACATTTTTTTTGTTAATTTCACAGAAAAGAACACTACTGACTTTGAGCAGGTGCAGCATGGTGCAGTATCTTTCCTTCCTAGTATAAACTATACATGAGCTATGTCAAATCTCAGCGGACACAATTAATGAAAAATTTTATGGTGCTTGGATCATTAATTTTGCTATTTTAGAGTAGACTGCTGTGAGAACTGATTTTTTATCTGAACAAAAATTGTTCAATTGTTAACCAACATTAGTTGGGATTGAGTGGTAAGGGACTCAATCCTCTTTAAATATGACCCAGGTTCGAGTCATGCATATGGAGCAAACTGTGTTGGGAGGGTGCCTCCACTTTCATGTGGCCTGACAGTTCCTCGACTCCGAAGTAGTCGCATAAAGCAGATACTGGAGGGTCAAAGACCAAAAAAAAAATTGTTCAATTGTTGTATTGTAGCAGAATTCTGCTATGTTGGATAAATGAAATTACAACCTGTCCAATATATATATATATATATATATATAAAGAAGAACAGAACTTGTTTGCTAAAGTTTGATGATTGTTGTGGTTACAATTGCAGCAGTTATTCTGCTGATGAGGACTCTATCTAGAACAGAATGTTATTTGTTTCTTCTCCCTGGGTTTTGGGTTTATTAAAATTGATTTGATGTTCTAGTTTATGGGCTTGGGCAGAATTTCAATAGATGCAGAAACAGGGCTTTGGGATGATTTATAAATTGACTTGGGTCGAGCCTTGAGAAAGTGTCCGTGGATCAAGTGGTGCTGAACCTACCTGGCCATTTATTTATAATATCTTGAAATAAAATAAAAATATAGTAATATCTAATAATCTAGTCTAGTAAAGTCGAGTCGAATTTGGACCTCATAATATTTTCTAAACTAGGCTTGATTTTAATCGAACCGAGAAGCTTGTATGTATAGTCTCGTGGATGAAACCTTTAGGAAAAAATCTAGTAAAAATATAGAAAAGACTCAAGTGTTTTTTCTTTTCTTTTTTTGTGAAGGCATTGATTTGATTTCACGATTCTATCTCATTACGAATTCTATTTTAGTCTTGCTTTCGTGCATGATTCTATCTCATTGCAAAACTACTTTAAGTAAAAAGAATAAAATCAAACAACTTCCTTGCAAGACAATAACATTTCTTTTTTGACTTACCAGATTAGTTCCTTCACAATTAAAGCTTTCTTTTTTTTCTTTTTCTTTTTTTGCAAAAGAAAAGAAAAAGATATCATCTCAAAGACATTTCTCTCTTCATTTTATCTTATATATTTTTTCTTTTGGTACATATATTCAAAAATAATTAATCTGAGTTCTTCTTCTTAAATATCAGCTGAAACTTTTAAGATGAAATCTCAAATTCTAGTCTTTCAATTATAAGTCGGAGATCATTGATGCTGTTTTATTTAAGATGTTTTTGAAAACCAAAAAATAAATGTTTAATTGCAATGATTATAAGCTTTCCAATAGTAAAGGATTTAGGATCTTAAAGGCGTGCTATCTAAACCCATTTGATCTTTTCAATTAAAAAAACATTAAGTAGCTTTCTTTGAACAGTGGTGGAAGAAAGTGTTCAACACTCACACTCATGGAAAAGGGAGATTTTAAGTAGTAGTTGTATGAAAGCCATAGCACTATAATATGGAGAGTGTAAAGAAACTTTCATGCATCGAGGGGCCCCAATGTTTCTCCAAAGAAAAAAAGGTGAATGCTTCTTGGTGGAAGCCGTCAAAATCAATGGAGCCACTAGTCAATTTCAACACCCCAACACCATAAAATTGTTTGGTGAGATTACTAGGGAGACAATGACCCACAAGCCAATGAAGTACTACTTCTGTTGTATTAGCTAGATTAGATGAAAGAAAATAGAGAGAAAGAAGAAGTATATATGTTGTTGGAAGGCAATGGTATCTGTCAACTGAAATCTCAATCACACCTCCAACTCTAGTCAATCATCATCTTTGGTGCTAATTAGCCAGCAAAAGGCTTCAAATGCAAAGTATGTCAAAATCACAATTCCTTTTGTTGACTAATTGGTGGCTTCTTAATGCTAAGATCAGTAATTAATCAGGCTATGATGAAAGCTCCACTGAGATTTTTTTTTTTGTTGGACTCTTCTCTTGCACGTATGTGTTCATACGTGTGTATATGTACACATGCACTAGTATATCAAGACCTATGTATGTACGCAAACAAATACAAAAAAAAAAGGTCAAATTATATGGACATGTGCCAATTTAAGTATGATATCTTTTTATTAATGTACATATAACAATAACGTTAATTATATTAGTTTTTATTAATGGTGTTGAGTTATGATAGATTATGCTTGAAAAAGAAAGGATATATTTATAAATTAGGGAATGATCTAGAATAATTTACATTATATTTATATGCTTTGCCATGTCAACCTCCATAATTTTCTCTTTGCTCCATTTTAGGTTTATTGGGATGAATGGCCTATCATGTTATGGAGGCATGCAAGCTACATGGCAAAGCTATTAAAAGCAAAATTAAAGCTTGTAAGGTTGTTAGCTCCTACAGCACTAATATTGGCTGCAAATGTCCATAATGGCAAGGGTTGGCTGGAGCTTAGAGGCACTACCTGGTCAACTCATGAAGGGTTCAGTCAAATTTCGATTAGTAGAAAATAAAACAACCCTCCAATTGATTAAATTAAAGTTGATTCAAGTTCTGGTGGGGAAGTTCTTGTTGGATACAATCTATGACCTCCAATAAAGATTCAAATATATGTAAATTAAAATCATAATCAAATAATTGTTAACATACATCAAGAAAAAGATACCGATAAACAAGCTAAATCAATAATTACCACAACTCTTCTTTGTCAAGACTTGAATTCAGGATCTAAAAGTTTCAAGATTTTTTCTTTAGCGTTAAACAAATTTGCACTAGCATGCATTTGATAGATTTAAGCAAATTACATTGTTAACTAATTTGAATTGATCTAATGAAATGTAAATTCAAAAACCAAACAAGCTTTTGAATTTTTAGTGTTGATTTAATGATAAAAACTGATATTGTCCTATTGTGTCTGATCAAAGCACAATGAATCAATATTGTTAGGATGACTAATTATGGCAGATAGGCAACCAAAGCCTGCTTGTTGTTAAGCTTTGTTGACAGCTTGTTGTCTGGTTAATTCCAAGCATTGTCCTATAAATGCAAGAGGCTCAATTGACATTGTTCTAACGCTACAAATTAATGAATTAGGATTCCTTATTTACACTTTTAGTTGATGAATAATTAATATACTCCTCTGAATTTAGCATTTTTAGCAGTGGTGGTTCCCTCCTCTCCCCCTTCCCCCACAGTAACGGATGGTTAGTTCCAAGCATTGCTCACTGCAGCTTTCTCTCCTACATATAGAAGGCTGGTTATAGCATTGGAGGCTCTCATCTACAGCCTAAGGCAAATTCTGGAAAATGGACCACAAAGACTGGAAGTGTAGCAGATAATTTTGAGCAAACCAGATTCCAAATTCATTTCACCTAAGTTCGGTTTTCAGCTCAGGTGGTTTGGAAGACGGGATATAAATGAAAAACTTAACAATTTAGCATGGAACCTAATCTCCATTGATACTCATTTAACTTGTTAAAAGCCTAAGGGTAATTAAGATCAGAGTACACTAATTAACCTAATACCATCAAAAGTAGTTAGTTTTTCTCATATTACAGCAACTTTTGTTCTTTTAAATCTGATAAATTTGGTGTTGTATCATGTAAAATCATTTTTATACGATGTAAAACATGTAAAATTTGTATTGATTTATTAACACAAAATAATTGTTAATTTTTGTTATATTTATATATATAATATTTATTAAATTTTAATTCGTATTGCATTTATATAGCGTGAACTCGTATCCGGGTTTCGTTTTTCTTTCCACGAAAGGATTGCTCCAGTTGAATGTCATTAACCAGCAAAACTAAAGAGTCATGTGCCTTTCTTTGTTGGTTACAAGTCATATACTGGAGAACTTCTAAATATACTCTTTTTTTACTTTTTATACCCAAAATTCTCTGGTAATGAACAGTAATTTATGAAGAAAGTGGGGTATAAAGAGTAAAAAAAGGGAGTTTGTTTAGAAGTTCTCCATATACTGCTGTAGCAGTGCTGCAATGACTGTTGTCATCCCAAAATCCTACTAATTTTAGATTCTCCCGGAAATGTTTAGTACACTCAGAAGCAGTAAAAATACTTCAGCTTTCTGCGCAGTGACTCAACACTGCACAGTACCCACTTGTGAGCTAAGGCTAAGGGCTACCAGCTATGGCTGACTCTTAGGTTTCTTCTCTGCCGATCTTTCATCACGTCAATGGATAAACACAATCTTCCTTTTCTCTTTTTTGGGAGTTCACTACTCTACCTGCTGCTACTGCCCCATCGTCAGAATTGAATAACAGATAACCTTAACACTAAGCCTATTGCCTTTTTCCCTACCCAAAATTTAAGACATACTTTCCTAATGAATTAGAACTTAATCTTAAATTGTTATTATCGCAAACCTAGTTAGTGGAAATCCTCTCTCCTTCAAACATTTTTAGTAGTGTCATATTCATTTATTTGATGCCAAGCTACTATTATTGTCATATGCTAACAAAGAATATGTGGCATTAAACTAGTTGCTTAGACTTGGATCAATTGGTAAGTTTATTGATTTTTTTTAATTAAAAACAGTAATAGATTCATAGTGAGACGATCAATGTTAAAAAATTTCATAATCGATTTTTCACCGTGTTACGAATCATACAAATGACGATTAATCTCATACCTAATATTATACGAAAACACTCTGTGATTTACAAGAAAAAAACGACGGATTCACTTTGTGATTGAAATTTTTGAATCTAAAATTTTAATATTTGAATTATAACATTATCTTTCATATTTCAAAATAACTATTTGATTCGAACCTAAACCTTAATCATTTTGCATTCCTATAACATCCATTAAAATTCGCATAAAAACTTTGTTGCCCTAAAAACAATGATAAATTCGTTTTGTAATTAATAATAGTTGAAACTTAGTGTTGTTTACTATCAAGATTAATCCTCTTTCAGTTTATTGCTTACTACTAGTTCATTTTTTTATTATTTTACGTGTAGTCTTAGACTATACAACGAAGCTCGTTAAGGACTAAAATTGACCTAATAGTTGCTACTCTTAAATTAAGTTTAATTTCTGAATTCAAAGGAAAAAAATAGCTTGATCATCCCCCATCTTATTTACTTCCTGATCCGAAAATTGACTTAAAAGCTCAAATAATGAGTATATTTTTTTATATAAAATAATTATATGAATTAAAATTTTTAGATAAATGATTACGCATCAATCTTTAAATTAAATACTTAATGCTTGAAAACAATTAGATCTAATAACTTTAAATTCAACTTTATACAAACATGATAATAATAATAATAATAATAATAATAATAATAATAATAATAAATTTAACAAAAACTTCGAATATATGTTCGTTAACATAAGACATGTCAATGCAAATTGCAACACAATAATTTTCATATTTTACACATATTTAACACCCAACACTACATTCAAACATAACTCTCACGTTGAGGATCATGTTACTCCTCGCTTATTTAAAAAAAAAAATTGCCTTCTCATTTGATCCAACCTTGAAAATTACAAAGGCTCCCATTCAAAAAGAAAGAAAAAAAATCTACTTTAAATAATACAACTAATAAAATTGACTACAAAGTGAAGAAGAAGTAGAATTACACACTTGGTTTTAATTTACGCTCATCTCTCATTCGCTCATATTGGAACTAGATTCTTCAACTCACTGTCCTGACTCAGTGGCGGCGAGTTGCCAAGCTGAGGTGGCGATAAGCGGCCTCGTATGCCACCCAAGCATTAAACACCCATTATTCTCTTCCACCCCATACCCATCACCGCCAGCGAAGAGGGCCAACAGCATGCTAGCTTGCTTATATGCATTTGAACCCAGGTGAACTGGGCTGAAGCCGGCCGTTTCCATCCGAGTCCTCCATTGAGTCAGCGTCTCGTGTCGTTCGACTCGGTCCGTCCCTTCACAAGCAACCACATTACAGATTTGCCTTCCCAAATACAACTCGGACATAACAAGGTCTTGACTCGGCGGCGCCACCCCCGAGCCTTCTAAAGAGTCAAAAAGACTGGAGTAGTAATGTAGAGCTTCAGTAAACCGATCTAAGAAAACCAGACCGTTGTGGTTAGCTTCTTGTTCTACAACCGTAAGAATTTTGGGCTTCATGGCTTTGATCGAAGAAAGAACTTTTTCGATCCCGCCAGGCCGAGCCAGCAGGCGGTGAAGTTCGAAAACAGAATTCACCGACACTACCTCCACCTCGGGAGGGCGGATCTCGAGCATTTCAGGCTCAAGATCCGCCAAACTAGTGGCTACGAATCCCCTGAACTCAAACTCGACGCCAATAGTCTCAGCTAACTGAGCTAACTTCCAGCCCACTTGCTGCAAAGCATCCGTATTATCCGGTTGAGGCGGGCCAATTCCTGTTAACCGAAAAGCCGGTGGCCCACCTGGCCTCAATGCAAGAGCTTGCATTAAAGCCGGCCATTGCATCCCCTGTTTTAACCCGAAATCAATAACATGAACTCTGTTTGCTGTTGCGAAAGCTTCCAGGATAGCTTGATTGGCCGTGAAGTGAGCAAATTTCAAGTATGGGCAAGTTTCGTAGAAGTGCATCTGCAGAATATCAGTGCAAGATGGGTCAAGAGAGTCCTGTGGGTATATCCTGTAGATTCGACGAGCCAAGCCTTCAGCAAAAAAGATAGCAACTTTTCTCATTGCACCAGCTTGAGACGCGGCGAGCAAGCCTATATGCTTGACTAAAGCATCTGCCAGCTTGAGATTGTCTTGTTGGACAGCTTCAGCGCAAGCCATCAAGGTGTGAACCAGTCGGACCCCAGTTTCCTGCGAGTCAATCAGCACAACAGGGCGAGTTGACTCAGTTAAAGCACCTGAAAGTTCAATCCCCTGCGGTGATGAAGAAGAAGAGCCATATCCAGCGGATCCAGGTGAAGAAATTGAAGTCTTCATTCGTTTGCGGGTGCTTTCCGAATCTGATTCTGATTTTGGTGGTGGGTAAGCCGCAACCCCTGGAATTGCCCTGAGATCGTACTCGGAATCATCATTATAAACCTGAGACTGGCTGCTGCCAACAACTTGTTGCTGATGCTCTGGTTTTGAAAGATCTGACTGATTTATTTGACCAAGGATGGAAGAATTGGAATCCGAATTTGCCAAAAGAGGATCAAGATTTGCAGTTACTGGGTTGTTTAACTCACTCAACATGCTTTGAACCCAACCAGAAAGATCGGAAGGATTGTAATGAATGGTGTCACAAGCAAGATGTGAAATCCCATCCTCTTGAGCAGTTCCCATAACCATCTCCAACTGTTCCAACTTTTGAGCCACATTGGCCATTTCCGAAGCCCGAACCTTGTAACCCAGGACGGCCAACAGCTCGTCCATTCCGCCGGCATCTTGCGCTTCTTCCCATAATTTTTCTTTGCTAGGATTACCAATGCTTGAACTCCCAGCCTTTGAGCTACAACTGCCATAGCCAGTGGCTCCACAGATTTCCTGGTGATATCTCTTCATTTTTCCTTTTTTGGAGGATATGGAAATGAAAAAGCAAGGCTAGAATTTGTTCATGGCAGTGAATTGGGGTTTCGATTTCCTTGTAAATTAGCTCAAGCGTTTCATTAAAAAGGAGGCAGAAAGAGAGAAAGGAGGAAGTGGAGATATGGGTGGAAGGTCTAATGGAGGAAACAGGAGGGGACTAGAATGGAAGAGATAAGGAACAACGTAGGCCATAATAATGAAATTGTTTGTTTTTTTTTTTGTTTTTCTTTTTTTAAGTTAATATTTTTATCAAATAAATTTTGTAACTAATACAAAAATTTTAATAATACGCTTATGTGTGTTTTAAAATTATGCATAATTTACTTTTCTATAGTGTCATTGGCCATATTTTCAAATTTTATTCTCAAAATATTTATTTCATAGACAAAGGATTATGAAGTGTTAAGGCTCCCTCCTTCTACTGTTAGCATTTGTTTGCTGATGAGATAGGTGTCTTGTTTCCTAGGAAATTTAAGTACGGAATATTTATAATGTACTGAATAGTAAGCTTTTACATTGTTAAGAATTATAACATTAAATTTAAAAATAAAATATAATTAGATTGAAATATTTGTAAACTTCTATCAGTAGGACACAGTTAACAATTGATCTCTCTTAAAGAAACAAGGTTCAATATTCTATTTCTAAAAAATCCTATTAACCTAAAGATTATTTAGAAAATCTTTTTGCAATTTGTGAAAATTGAAGTGGGATTTTGTAAAAACTTTGAGACATTAGTTTGCAAAAGAAGGGATAATTTGATAGAGTACAGCTCGTGTACACCAATGTACAAACTCTCTCCGGTCTCCATCATTTTGATAAAGAATCGATGGCCGTACGCTTAAATCAATTACTTATACATTTGGGTTTTGCAGACTGTGGGCTCCACTACGAGACTAATCATATTTAATTTATATTTATTCAACCCAAATTTTATATTAGGATAATTATTTCATACATCAAGAATAAATTTTTTTACATCATAAGCAAAATTAATATTATAGTATATATTTTATTTTATTTATTTATTATTTTTATAATATTTTATAAAAAATATGTCATGATTCTAATACAGTTTGTCGAGTAAAAAAACTCCACCAACTGTTATGAAATAATTATCATATATATTATATATGACAATCATAGTATTTTACTCCAATGATCTTTTGTTTTGTCCTAAAATTTGTAAAAAATAAATTGATAAATTTTATTTATATTTAATAAAAATTAATCAAACTTATTGAAATAATCCAAATCAATCAAAATTAATGAATAATAAAAAATAATTGAAATTGATTAATTCTATCAATAGGATTGATTTTAACCATTTTTCAACATTTTAAAGAATTTTCAACAGCATTTTTCAATAATTTTCAGTTTTTCAAATTCTTTAGTCATTTTTGGATGATTATCTATTATTTTATTTGTAAATAGTTATTATATGTGATATATAAATCCATATATAATATGTAGCAGCAAGTTTATAGACAATTTTTCACTTTAGAAATTAAAAAAAAGAGGACAGATAAATTAACATTGCCGGCAAAGTGTTTCTTCACGCTCCCTTCAGTCGAGTGATCAGGTCATTTTCACCCCATACATGGCCACCTGAGAGAAATCTAGTCAACTTTAGGTCCAAAAATGTCCAAAGCGATTGAAAACCACGTTCCAATCAAACAACAGATAGTGTCCTTAAAAAGCGACAAGTCGAATAATTTAAGCGCGTGAATCCACCTCTACAAAGGCGACGTGATTGTTTTTCTGTGGGTCCCATGTGAATGGAGGAAAGATTAGATAAAAACAGAAGGAGGGGATTCAGATGTCAACATCGAGTTTAGGACCCTCGACTCGTGGGGCCCACTTGAACACATTTGCCGTAATTCTAAACGGCGTTGAAGAAAAGAAGAAAGGGGTGGGAAAGACCACCCTATGATTTTGCCACGTTTCACTAGTGCTTCCCTCTATGTAGGCCCTACCATTTTCATTTTGAGGAATTTTTATTTATTTTATGTGAAAATTTTTCCTATATTTCATTTTGGAATTTGTGTTGGCATTGGGTAAGGGTTTATGATATATGATAGGGGATATTCATGGGAAATTTTTTCCTAGAGATTTTGCTTGTTGGAATTTTAGTTTATTTTCCAATTTTCATTAATTCAACTTTAAGCTATTAAGAGATAAAAGTAATTAATCTTCATATTTTTTAAATTGATTTTATTTTTTAATTTTTATTTACTATCAATCTTTTTTTTAATTCCACAAACGTGATTATAAGATCATCAAGTATTTTATTTTTATAATTTTTTATATTTTTATTATATATTAATAGATATGTATTATTTTGTTAATTTGATAGATAAAATTAAAAAATTTCATGGACAATAAAAGAAATTATTTCTTTTTTTAATTTTAATTTTTGTTAATAAACTGAATTATTCCATTGACTATTACCTTTTCATAGACTAGTGGATGCTTGGTTGTCTTCACATGGTTTGTTGTTTCTTTCTTCTTCTTTTTTTCTTTAGAATGATTGGAGAAAGAATGAAGAACCATTTTGATTAAGAGTCCTTGATTGCTGATAATGGAGGGAGATACATTGATGGGAAATTAAATAATTAGATTTGATATATATTTTTGGTAATTTTAAACTCTTCGACTTGGTTTTTGGATAAAGGGTGGAATGAGTTGATCATATTTGTCCAAAAACTAAATGGCAGACTATGGATAATTAATCAATGTTTAAAATGTAACTTGCTAAAATTAAATCTAAAAAGCTATCTAATTATGAAATTATTTACATTTTTTATAGGAAATTATTTAGAAACTGTCTTGCTAAAGTATACTTTTGCTGTTACGTGTTATAAGCTTTTAATTACCTCTTCATAAGTAGTTCTATTTTCATAAAATTATAATATTAGATTTTTTTTTGTTCATTCATATTAGATATGACTCTCTTTTAGCCATATCACCTAGGAATGTAAACGGGTCGGGTACCCGCTAATTTTGGGATACCCTAACCCGAACCCGATTAGAATATATAAAACCCGAACCCGATTAACTACCCGTTTATTTTGATTTGTGTTACCCTAACCCTATAAAATAAAAAATACTCATTTAACTACCCTAACCCGTTAAATACCCGTTTATTAAGTTAAAGTATGACTTTCAAATTTAAATTTAAAATCAATTTTGGAATAATTTATTTAAAAAAATTAAGTTAATAAATTTAATTTAACTAATAAATATAAATTAAAGTTAAATGTCATAATTATGATATTTGATGAATTAATTTAATTAAATACAATATTAATAATAAATAATTTATACATAAAAAATATAAATATCATATTAATTAATTATTATTTCTAATCGAGTTCGGGTAGCGGGTACCTTAGCGGGTACCTTAAAGTAACTACCCGAACCCTACCCTAACCCGTGACGGGTAGTAATTTTACTACCCGAACCCGATTATATACTTCCCTAATCCTACTTAATCGGGGCGGGTAGTGCTGGGTACCCGTTTATAGGGTACCCATTGCCATCCCTAATATCACCTAATAATGTTACCTAGCTTTGCTAGTTTTTATATAGTTGGGAAATGAGGATAATGTTGCTATTTGTCATAATATAGATTTAAATGTATTTTTTTTTTCATTTCAGCACTGATTTTGCAAAACACAAGAAATTTTAAGCCTATCTATCTATATATATAAATATCTAAAAAATTTAACAATTGGATGCTCTAATTTTTTTTTTTCACATTTTAGGAGAATATTTAGAAGAAGAGTAAAAATTAAACTACTCATATACTGTATTGAAAATTTTCACTTCTAAAGAAAAAAAAATTAAAGAAAACATAAAGAAAAGGAAGATCACATGTCCAATTTGAATGTGTAGATCTCCAACATGGAAAAAGAATTTGCTTAGAAAGTAAGCAATAATGTACACCAATTATAGATAATTATCCATCTTCATCTTAATATTTAAGTTATAATTAAAGATATATATATATATATATATATATATATATATGCATATTAGTAACTAAGCTTTTATGCTAAAATTGTCTGTCTATTTGCTTGTCTGTTTATATATATATATATATATATATATATATATATATATATATATATATATATTTTATATACAGTCAATGGAATTTTTTTACTTTACAAGCGGAGTTAGGATGGTTATACATGTTGTTTTATTTATTTTATATATTTTTAATATATTTAAAGAACATGTGTAATCATCCTAACCCGATTTGTAAAGTAAAAAAACTCCACTTATGGTATATAGAATAATTATCCACATATATATAATATATATATTTATATGAAGAGAGAGAGAGATAACCGGCACAATTAAATGATATATCTCCTCAAAATAAAATTGGCAAGTCTAAATTTGTTAAGTCAAATAAAACAATTAAATTTGACAATTCATGATATATTTCATACTTGTGTTCTGTCAAATTGTATATGTATCATATAAAATACAAAAATTATTATATAAAAATTTGTAATGATATGTCAAATATAAATTTTTTTTTTTACTTTTGTTAAATTTAATTATGTATAGTTTTTATCAAATTTTAAACTATGTCATTGTCATATTTTTTATGTAACTTTTGTATTGTGTTATATCGCCGTGTCTAAAATTACTAATCCAGTAAAAGCCATCTACTTCACTAGCTATATATTTTCTTGCATACCTAGTCTATACATGCCATTATCCTCCCCAACAAGATAAATTTGCTTCAACAATTTGAGGAGCTGGTTTTTGGTACAAATTAATCCTACTTTCAAGCTATCCTTTTACTCATCAAATCGACCCCATCCTATAAGCCCAACGTTTATTGTGTTTTACAATATTTGAATTCAATGAATAAAAGTATGAAAAGAATAGTGACATTAATTACTCTTACAAATTCAAAATCCATTTTAAAAATAATGTGCTAATTATTTTTACCTACACACATTCGTAGGTTTACATATGTTAAACTACTCAATGAAGTCCACAAAAAAAAAATACTGCATTTTCCAAGTCATATATATTATGTACAATGCAAATTAAAGTAGCAGAAAGAATAATTTCAATACCATAAACAATCTCAAAGGGAAAAATATTCAGAAATATAGCAGTATTTTTTTGAGTAGTATAGCAGTATTAAATTAATCTAGAAAATATAATTGCTAAATGATAGTTATTAGTGCTATACTGAATTTAATTGCTTGCATATATAGTTGCATGCTTAATCTTGGTAATTGTGGATTAGTACTAAATGATTATCTTCCCAATGAAAATTTTGCAAATTCTAATGTTTTCTGAACACAAGGAAAGTAACTTGGATATGAATGAAGCTAAGTGAATTTTTTGGGAAAATTAAAGAAAGGGAATAAATAGCTGCTCCCTACTTCAAAAATTCTCTATATTATAAAATTTCTAGACAAGAATGTCAATATTGTAAATAGAAAAAGAATTATAAATCCGAAAGTAACATAGAGGTAAAAAAAAACCCTTTTGTTATATAACTAAACAAGTAAATTCAATGAAGGAATTAAAAACAAGAAGAAGAATTCAAAAGAGATGTTTCAAATTGTACAACACACAAAATCTTTTCATCTTCACTCAATAAAGCCCCACATGATTGACTACTTTCACATGGCAATGCCCTAATTTTTTTTCTCTTCCATTTGTCATTTGCATCTTCATGCAAAAGCATATTCCTCGTGCACATAAGAAGTCAATAAGATTCTTTAATTGTAAAGTAATGATCCTACTTGTAAACCATGTTGTCTCCTAATTTTTGTATTAGATTGTTAATCTCGGTGCTTAGAGCGATTATTATATATGATATATTATTAATTAATGATTAATGTCGTTAATAAACGTGCAAACAAAATACATCCAAACAGTTTATTTAGGGTTAAATAATCAAACTTTTTAATCGAAACTTTATTTGTTTAATTAGTACTAGATAGTTGTTTGTTAAACATTGACATAATTAATTATTAACTAATGGTTATAATTATATAGAAATTGCCATGGTTGATGAGATTATTTTGAAAATGAAAGGGAGAATAGAGGTATCCTAATAGCCTCATCCTCCAAGAACAAAAAAATAAAAGACAAAAACCGAAGAAGTAATTTATCTCTTAAATACACTTAATTATCAAGTAATTCTTCAATTTCAATCAATAGAATTTTTTTGAAATTCAAACTGACTTCTAATAAAATTTAAGTCAATGTCTAACATATATCATCTTACAGTGTTTCAAGTAAGATTAGACATTAGGGCAAAGGGAAGAGAGACCTTTTTTAAGGGCAGCTTTGTTGCGTCCCAAACAGCTTCCCACATGGTTTCCAATATGATTTGGGGCATTTGAGGTCCCCAACCATTGGACATAAAAGGTACTTTATATGGGCCAAAGGTGAAATTCAAACTAATTTGAGATAGTTGACCTTTACATTGAGCAAGGAAAACCATTATTTCATAACCATTTGGTCCCTTTTTTTGCTTGTATTTTTCCTCCTGCTTCCCCTATGAAATTAAAGTTCAATAAAACTGTGGGGCGCCTTTACATTTTACTCTGGCTATGAATTTATCGGTTGATACTTGATATTCAAGTGCATGCATGAAAGACTGAAATCTCTGATTCAAATTTCCATAAAAGTTGGATTGAAAACAATTCTACTAGTATTAAATTGTGTGAAGAGTGGCAATCTCCCTTGAAATAACCTCAAAATAACAAAGGTTTTTAACCTATTGTCAGTTTGTCACTATCTAGTTTTCATTGAACCCCAAAATGGTTTTTAAAACAATTTCCTGTACCTTCCATATGATAATTAGATAATAGCACTGAAAATTAAAATATAACAAATAGGGTTTATTTTAAAAAATTTACCTAATTAATTCTCATCTTAGTATAAATATAAAAGATTTTTTTGTGTAAAAAAAGAAGTGTTTCTCATCAATTCGATTGGGTCAGTTATTAAAATATATTACATAAGGTGAAATTTAATTATTATTTCTCCATAACTATATATTTAGGATAAAATTGCAGTCATCGAATACGGAGTCAAAGGAAACCCCACATAATAATGATAAATAATAACAAGAGTCATTTTCTTTCAAAATGTTCACCAAACTGTTGACCAAATATAAATTCAATGGCCAAAAATTAAATTTGGGATATTTTTGCAGTCTTTATGCTGGTAATTAATAGGCCCTCCTCATGTATTTATTTTATACAAATATAACACATGTTTTGCTGAGGTGGAAAATATGACACATGTTATATACACACATACATACATACATACATACATACATACATACATACATACATACATACATATTTGAGGTCATGCTTGGATAGTTATAGGAGGAATTGATAAATTTTAGTTTTTATTTTTTTTTTGTGTAATAACGTCTTCAATTTCTATTCAAAATAAATATTTTTCTCTTCTTATAAATTTTCCATTTAAATGTAATAATCTATTTCAAATTTTTAATACAATTATCATAAGGTTTTACTAGAATTAGGTACTAGGGCATTTATAAGAAAGAAAAATGTGAAAAGGAATTAGGCACCTGCCACTTGTGAATCTTTGACCTTCAATCTCAGTTGGGCATTTATCCAAAATTAGAAAAGGCAAAAAGGAATTATGAACTTGCCACTTGTGAATTAATTTCATTAATAATTTGTATAATATATTATGAGAAATAATTACATTTGCATAAATACTTTTTTTTACACATTTGCATAAACCCTATATATATATATATATACATACACACACGCACACACACACACATATATATATAAACACTAACCAACAAGTTATTAGAAAAAGTGAAAGTAGATTTCTTTTTCATTAGGACATGGTTTGAATCCTGAAATAGTCACTGTTGGAAGGGTTTTACCGTTTATCACTCTTGGTTCGAACAAAATTAATCTCAGACCATAAAACGAATAAAAATAATTGTGATTATAAAATATATATATATATAATACACACACACACACATACATACATACATACACGTTAGAGCAACAATTAGAAAAAAAAAAGAAGAAAAATATAATTGATTAATAAACATGTCATGAGAAAATACAAAAATTATATATATAATTAACATTAATTAATGAATGAAATAGACATTAATTTATCCTAGATATTCTATATATAATAGAGCAAATGTCTTTCTCACCTTAGCAAAGATATTGATGATTTGAGCAAGGAATTATAAAGGAGATCATAGTTTTGACCAACTCCAGTTGCGTCTTTGAAATGAGAAATCTTTAATGCTCTGAGCAATGATTGTACGTTAACCATTCCTTTTGCCCTTCTTCAAACTTAATTGATGTTAACACTTTGCCTCCATAGTTAAAAAAGATTAAGAATTTAAGTTCAAATCTCAGTCATTTTATCAGAGAAGAGAAGTAACAGGAGATGCATTCCTGTTTTTTGAATGGTCGAGACGCCATTTTACCTCAAGAAGGGCTGCAAATTCCAGATTCTGTAGAGAAAAATGATATTGCTCAATGAGTTAAGCTCATTCGATGATTATATCAAAGAAAATGTGTGTTCTATCTTGATTTGCTTCGGATAGTTCAGAATTGCTTGTGGTTAGGCAGAACAGTTTATTCATTATTAATTATTAATACAATCTTAATGTGAATTGTAGACACCCCATTTTGTCCGAGGTCTTTTAATGTTATTGGGCCTATTGGATTTGATAATTAGAAGATGAATTTAATTTTTTTTTTGTTGTTGCACAAAACAACAATAAAGATATGCTGACGTCGATGTTCGTACTAAGTCTCCACGTGTGTCCAAGAATCTTCTGTAAAACAAGAAAAGTCAGAGGGACGCAGGGGTGGTTCCCTGCGTAGACACTCCGATGCTTAAGTCAGCAAAAAGTTCTTCAGTATTGGGAAGCATAAAAGCCAGTAGTCAAAAATTAGGGAGTAAAATTGTACCTGGGAGCCTATTTATAAGCCAACAATCTAGGTTAATTGTTTAAGGATAAGTCCATTATCTTGCTTAGAGTTTGTGTCCCAATATAACACAATTTCCTTGAAAATCGGGAGCTTCCGGAGCCTCTCGCCGACGAGAGATGCGTACCACGTGGAATGTTGTGGCGTCAGGGGTCTGTCGCTAGCGGGAGCCGATAACGTGTGCCACATGTCACGTTATGATTGCAGGCGATAGACTTTGAGTCTGTCGCGGGAGCGACAGGCGTGATCGACACCTCTACCTCTGTCGCAGAACGCCACGTGGAGGAGACTGCACCTGTCGCCAAGCGACAGGTGAAGCGTTTTACCGTCTGTCGCCGAACGCCACGTGGACCAGTGAGTTCTTGCTGCGTGGTAGTTTCTGGACGCCATTGGACCTAGCCCAACATGGGTAGACTTTGTCATATCAATTGCTCCCCACTCTCTTGTTGGATTTCTCCAACCAAGAGAGTATAAATATGTGTTTTTGGGCCTTAACCCACTGTGAATAGTCCTCTTTGTTTTTCTTTTGTTTTTGCAATTTCTGTGGTATTTTTTGCAGGTGAAAATTTCTATTCTGCGACAGGTGTGATCAGGCGTGACGTTTGGCCTTCCCTGTCGCGGCTATATAAACGGCTGGAACCCGACGAGAGATCCCACGAAAACCTCTGAACAGCCGTCTGTCGCCCAATTCCAGCTCTTCTCGCCAAAAGAGTCTGTCGCTCTCCCACCAGAAGTCTCTCGCCTTCATTATTGACAGTAAGTTTACATCTGTCGCTTATTTATTACCTTTTCGCAGATAAGTTTAGGTCTCCCGCAGGTGTCGTGTGTCTTCCGCTTAGAGTTTAAGGTCTCCCGCAAGCGTTTTGCTTAGTAGGTCTGTCGCCTAGAGAGTCTGTCGCCCCATTGGGTCTGTCGTCTCTAGAGTCTGTCGCCGGGTGGTTTTTGCCATGTCTTTGCTACGCCCAGGAAAAACACTTAAGACAGGTGGTCTCGTGTGTTCTTTGTCAAATACTGATTTAGAGGATTTTAGAACTTGTTTCCCTCTTCCTTCGGGCTATGTCTATAGACTTCCTGTGCAAGGGGAGGTCACGCCCGACTTGGTTAGAAGTGGTGTAGCCGTCCATAAGGCTTCTTTGTCTTTCGGTTTTCGCTTCCCTCTTCCGGAGTTTGGCGAAGCGTTTCTTAGATACAAAGACATCGTCCCGTGTCAACTCCACCCCCATGCGTGGGCTCAATTGGTAGCATTTTCCATAGTGTGTCATCACTTTGGTATTATTCCAACGGTCCCTCTCTTAAGCGCCTTTTTTAGAGTCCGTAAGTTGAAAGGGTTGATAACGTTTTCTCTTCAACGGTTAACAGTCGAGGAGTTTCCTAATAATAAAATCTTCTCGGATCTCCCCAATAAACTGCGCGGTTTTGAGAGCGAGTGGGTCGTGTTGAGATACCAAGTAACTTGCGGATTCGCTCTAGATGGAATCGCGATACCTCTGACCACTCCCAGCGCTCGGAAAGGTTCAAAACAGAAATTTTAAGAGATCAATTTGGCGAGTCTATTCGGCGAATCTGTTCTACTGGGGAGCGTAATCTATTTTCTCTTTTAACCCCAGAGAACATTGCCGCTGCCGGCTGGGGTGTAAGCAGAACTGTTCTCGAAGCTTCTGCTGCTCCATCTAACCTGCCAACTACTCCTCGTGTGTCTGATGCTGGCCCTAGTCAGCCATCCCCGGTCCTAGTAGCCGAAGCATCTACCCCCGTGGGCCGCCTTGTAGATGAGTCCTCTTCGGATTCGGAGGACGAGACCCCTGAGGCTGCGGCATTAGTGATTATTCAGGGGAGGGCCCTGAGTGGGCTCAAGCTGACGCCTTTGGGAGTCCTTTCGTTGATTTTCCGTTGGATTCAAACCTGGATAGTTTAGAGGACTTTGGTGGTTTTCTAGGTTTTCCATCCTTCTTTTTTTTTTGTGAGCGTGTTGTGTGATATTTTACTCGGTCGGCTAATCCTTTCTTTATATATCGTGCAGGCATGAACTTTCGAGATTTGATGCGTAGGAGGGATGCCAGTGCTGCTGCTGCTCGAGCGGCTCCTCCTCCTCCTCAGTCGCACGTTAGAGCCCAATCTGGACCGGCTCGTGCTCCTACTCCCTCCTCCTCCTCTACTGGTGAATCCAGCCGTCCTGCACAAGAGGCCGGGAGAAACAAACGGAAGAGGCCTCTTGTCCCTG
This sequence comes from Heritiera littoralis, assembly GCA_031772115.1. NCBI lineage: Eukaryota > Viridiplantae > Streptophyta > Magnoliopsida > Malvales > Malvaceae > Heritiera > Heritiera littoralis. The sequence continues at coordinate 1,262,178 of JAPDPK010000141.1, read as the reverse complement.
ATCGAAGTTCAGGCGATCGCGAGAGCTCCGAGTCCCAAAGGAGTGATCCAATCCCTCAAGAAGGTGGCTCTCGTATTGCTGAGGGTAGGTCGGCTCCTTGCCAGCCGAGGCGCAAATACAGGAAGAGGCTGAATATTGAAGCCTCGATGCCTACAAGACCAGTCTTACCCAAGGTGGTAGACCCTACTGTGAGGCGTTATACGATTGAGAGTGGGGTCGTCGTCAGTGGGGAAGATTTTCAGACCTATCCTGGAGTGAACGACAATGACAGCATTGAGGACGCCGGGATAGCGTCTCGTCTGGCTTGGAGCACCATCCTCCCTCGTGACGAGGCAGGGCTTTTTACCAACATCCCGGAGGCGGAGGATACTTCTGATTATCTCGCTATGAAGGTAAGAGTTTTGTGTTCGTTTGGTAACTAATTTCCTTGTCTAAACTTTTTTCGTTAAAAGATTTTTTGAGTTACTTTTGTTTTTCGTCTTATCAGTCAGCTCAACAAATTGCGGCCGTCAATGCTCGGCACAGGGCTCTCAGGGAGCAAGCTGACAAAGAGATTCGCGAGCTTCGGGATCAAAGGATGGAGCTTTCGAACGAGGTTAACCAGCTTCGCCCTTATGTCAACAGGGTGGAGGAGGTCAACAAAAGGAACGCTGATCTTGAGCGAAGAATGCTGATCTCGAGCGAAGGCTCCAAGAAGAGCAGGCGAAGGTGTCTTCCCTTCAAGGGTTTGAAGAAGCTTACAGGAAGGCTGTCGAAGATCGGAGAGCTATGGAGAGGCAGCGAGATGAGGCCATTGAGGAGCTGCATAACGTACTGGACCGTCAAAGAGAAGCTCGAATCGATGCCGTTCGTGAATACCGCTTGTCCCAGCATTGTTTTGACCAGAAGGCGGAGTTCTCGACGGGATTTATTAAGTACGGTTTTTACTTGGCTCGTTCTTGGTTGGAGAAGCATCGACCTAGCGAGGCTTTTCCTGAATTGCTCTTCACCGAAGAGGCCCAGTATTACGATGCTCCTTCTTGGACCAAGTATGAGCCAGACTGCAAAGTCCGGAGGCCTATTTGGCTGAGGGAGCCGTAGATAAGCTGGACAATCTTGAAGGTCCGTGGCCTCCTCGGCAGCCACCTCATCAGCCTGAGTCTTCTGAGGCACTTGGTCGATCTGAGCCTCCAGCAGCCGTGACCTTCCTGAGTCTGTTGAGGCGGGCGATCAGCCTGAGTCTATCGAGGCGCTGCTGGATTTGGACAGCGAAGAACTGAGATTTCGGACTCTGTGCCATTGATCCCGTGCCAGACTCGGCCGCAGTGGTAGGGCCATCAGGTGATGTTCCTTCTTCCGGGATGGCTTCCTCGGCTCCCCAGGGCCCTGATTCTTTGACTCCTCCAGCTCCCGAGCCTCAAGCTTCTGAAGATGCTGGTGCTGACGTAGTGCCTTCTCCGCCGGCTGACTTAGTTGTTGCCGTAGATTAGTGTTTTTGTTTTGTTTGTTAACTTCAATGTACTTTTTGTTTGTTTTGTTAATCTCCAATGTATAGATTCATTCTTAATGTAAAATACCGTTTCATTTTTGTAGCTCTTGTGTAAATTTAGTAGAGTACCTTGTATGACTTTACTCTTACACTATGTTGCTCCCCAAGTTCTTTTTTGGAACCATGTTGTCGATTCGTTCAAAAAATGAACTTTTCTCGAGTGTTGTTCCTATCTCGCGTTATTTTCGCTTAAGGATAATCAAGACTAAAATAGCCAAAGTGTTAACCATAACTTGTCGACTTATTACAACATATGAATTTAGAGATTTTGTAACGTACCTCATAATTGGTTACATAGTTTGTACTTTTACCTATCGCACGCACTTTTCGTGTTCAAGGACTGGTATATTCACGCTTAAGGTCTTATTTGTGCCCATCTCGCGCATTTTTGCTTAGGGACTTATTTGTGCCCGTCTCGCGTTTCTTCACGCTTAAGGTCTTATTTGTGCCCATCTCGCGCATTTTTCGCTTAGGGACTTATTTGTGCCCGTCTCGCGTCTTCTTCACGCTTAAGGTCTTATTTGTGCCCATCTCGCGCATTTTTCGCTTAGGGACTTATTTGTGCCCGTCTCGCGTCTTCTTCACGCTTAAGGTCTTATTTGTGCCCATCTCGCGCATTTTTCGCTTAGGGACTTATTTGTGCCCGTCTCGCGTCTTCTTCACGCTTAAGGTCTTATTTGTGCCCATCTCGCGCATTTTTCGCTTAGGGACTTATTTGGTGCCAGCTGTTGTCTCATTTCAATTCCTGTAGCACATAATCTGTCTCACATTTTGCGTTGAGAATATAGGAAATGATTGGCTGGCCTTTATTCATGAATCAGAAAAAATAATATCATCTATGAAGTAATGTAGCAATAGATGGAAAAATAAAGACAAGAATAACAATCAGAAAGCAGAAATTACAATTTTTACTGCCAATATAGCTTAAGATGGTTGGCGTTCCAAGTCTTCGAGATCTTCTTTCCTTGTAAGGTCTCTAAGGTGCAAGTGCTAGGTCCGACCATTTTTCTGATTCTGTATGGTCCTTCCCAATTAGCCCGGAGCTTTCCATCTTCTCTGTGAGCGTTCGTAATTGCCGATTTTCTCAATACGAGGTCCCCTTCTTGCAACTCTTTGTTCTTGACCCGTGCATTGTAATAAGCAGCTATTCTCTGTTGGTAAGCAGCCAGTCTTACTTTTGCTTGGTCTCTCAGCTCATGTATCAGGTCAAGATTTTCCCTTAGTCCTTGAGAATTACGTTCCTCAATGTAAGGGACTAGTCTGGGTGACTCAGCTCCAACTTCTACCGGGATGAGGGCTTCAGTGCCATATACCAAGTTGAACGGTGTTTCGCCTGTTGACACTTTGCTTGTCGTTCTGTAGGCCCATAGGACACTTGGGAGCTCATCCACCCATGCTCCCTTTGCCTTGTCCAGTCTAGTCTTCAACCCGTGTAGTATGGTTCGGTTGCTTACCTCTGCCTGCCCATTGGCCTGTGGGTAAGACACAGAAGATATTCTTAGGATAATTTCAGGCTATTACAAAAACTTCGGAAAGCATCACAGTCGAATTGCTTCCCATGATCTGCATTTATCACGGGGGATCCCAAATCGGCAAATTATGTCCTTCCACACCATTGCTTCTACCTTCTTCTCGGAGATTGTAGCCAAAGGCTCGGCCTCTATCCACTTTGTGAAGTAGTCTGTGGCCACAAGCAAATACTTCCTTTGTCCTGAGCCTAGGGGAAAAGGCCCCAGGATATCTAGTCCCCATTGTGCAAATGGAGTTGGTTGGAGAGTGTTCTGAAGAGCCGAAACAGGCGCTGTAGCTATAGGAGCGAATTTCTGACACTTTTCGCATCTTTTCACTTTGTCTGTGGCGTCCTTCCTCAGTGTGGGCCAATAGAACCCTGTGTGCAATATTTTCGAGGCCAAGGCTCGAGCCCCCAGATGTTCGCCGCATATTCCCTCATGAACTTCAGCTAAGGTGTACTTGGCCTGCTGAGGCCCTAGACACTTCAACAGAGGCATTGTGAACCCCCGTTTATAGAGTTCCCCATTCACCACGGTAAACCTGGCACTTTTTAACTTCAGCCTTCGAGCTTCGTCTCTGTTAGTGGGGAGTGTGCCCCCCAGTATGTAGTCTTTGATTGGGCTTCTCCAATCGCCTCCGATTTCGACATCACAGACATCTTCTTCTTCAATACTTGGCCTAGCAAGGGATTCCACTTTGACCATACCCCCTTTGACCCCTCTAGAAGAAGCCAATTTTGAAAGAGCGTCTGCATGGTTGTTCTCTGTTCGATTTATCTGAGTCAGCTGAAAGTGCTTGATGATTGTGCCAACAATTGTACCTTCTGCAGATAAGGGACTAGAGCGGGTTCTCGTGTTTCATACTCACCCGAGAACTGGTTTACCACTAACTGCGAATCGCTGTGTGCCATTAAGTTGCTGACCCCCATTTTCTCAGCAAGTCTCATTCCAGCTATCAAGGCTTCGTACTCGGCTGTATTGTTTGAACTTGGGAAATCGAAACGTAGGGAATACTCATAGGTTTCCCCTTCAGGCGATACTAGCACAATTCCAGCTCCACTACCGTCCATGTTACGAGCTCCATCAACAAATAATTTCCACCAGACCAACTCTGTTTCCTCTTGCACCTCTCGGCCAGTGCATTCTACAATGAAATCTGCCAATGCCTGTCCTTTTATTGCTTGGCGAGGCTGGAAGTGAATGTCATATTCACTCAATTCGATGGCCCACTTAATCAGACGCCCGGAGTGTTCTGGTTTCTGCAATATTTTCCTGAGGGGCTGATCTGTTAAGATCGTCACTGAATGAGCTTGGAAGTACGGCCGTAACTTCCGAGTGGCTATCACCAGGGATAAAGCTATTCTTTCAATTAAGGGGTATCTTGCCTCAGCATCTAGCAGGACTTTGCTTACATAGTAAATCGGGCAATCTCTATCCCCTTCTTTTCTTAGTAGGACTGCACTTACAGCTTTCTCTCCTACACCGAGGTACATAAGGAGGTGGTCTCCAGGACGTGGCCGGGATAACAGAGGCAACTCTTTCAGGTAGTCTTTCAACCTTTCAAAGGCGTCGTTGCATTCTTCCGTCCATTTGAAGTTCTTTCCTGCCTTTATTGCCTTGAAAAATGGTAGACTTCTTTCAGCTGATTTGGACAAGAAACGACTCAAGGCTGCTATTCTTCTGTCAGCCTTTGAACTTCTTTGACTGTATTAGGCGGCCTCATGTCCAGATAGCTTGGACTTTCTCGGGATTAGCCTCTATCCCTCGATTAGTAATCATGAATCCCAGAAACTTTCCAGATCTCACCCCGAATGAGCATTTGTTGGGATTCAACTTCATTTTGTACTGCCGCAACACATTGAACACCTTTGTCATTTTTCTGGCATGTGATTCTCCCTGTCGGCTTTTGATTATCATATCATCAACATAGGCTTCCATGGTGTTGCCCAACAGGTCTTGGAACACCCTATTCACCATGCGCTGGTAGGTTGCCCCCGCATTCTTTAGACCGAATGGCATTACTCGGTAACAATATGTCCCGATATCGGTAATGAATGAAGTCTTCTCCTCATCATCCGGATGCATCATGATTTGGTGGTATCCCGAGAAGGCATCTAAGAAGCTAAGTAATTCATACCCACAAGTTTCGTCTACCAACTTGTCGATTCGAGGTAGTGGATACGAATCCTTAGGACAAGCTTTATTCAGATCTGTGAAGTCCACACACATTCTCCATTTCCCGTTGGCTTTCTTCACCATCACGGCATTGGCCAACCACTCCGGATAATTAACTTCTCTGATGAATCCTGCTTGCAACAACTTCGAGATTTCTTCGTTAATTGCCTGTTGCCTCTCTGGAGCAAAATTCCTCTTCTTTTGTTTTATCGGCTTTGCCCCTGAGATTACGTTCAACCGATGGCAAATAACTTCAGGGTCTATTCCTGGCATATCGGCTGGAGTCCATGCAAACACATCACAATTCTCTTTCAAGCATCGGACCATCTCCTTTTTTATTGTTCAGGCAGCTGGCTCCCCACATACTATTTTCCCTTCATCTTTGTCATCTAACTGGATCGTTTCCATTTCCTCATCAGGTTTTGGTTTAGGCGGTTCTTCAATTGTAAGGGTTTCCTTCCTCTGCGTCCCTTTACATGTGGTAGACGCGATATTACACGTCCTGGCTTTCTTTTGATCTCCCCTTGCTTGTCCAACACCGCGGGGAGTCGGAAATTTTATCAACAAATAGCAGGGATGCACCACAGCCCTCGTGTCATTTAACAATGGCCGCCCGAGGATCATATTGTACGCCACTGACGTTGACTTCACAACCATAAACACTTGTCGAGTGACGCACTTCAGGGCTTTCACCCAATGTCACAGGTAGCTGAACTGCACCCTCCACCTTCACTTTTTCTCCTGAGAATCCATACAGAGGTGTGGTGACTGGCTCCAGTCGATCCTTCGAGATGCTCATTTTCTCAAAGCAACTCCAGTAAATCAAACTTACCGAACTTCCATTATCAACTAGGATGCGACTCACTGGGTGTTTTGCTATTACTGCCGAAATCACCATTGGGTCATCATGAGGGATCACTACATCACCTCTGTCAGCTGGCGTGAAAGTAATAGGCTCTTCATCATGCTTTTCTTCCATTACTGAATTAATTTGATAAGCATGCCGGGCGTAGGTCTTTCGAGACGAGTAAGAAGTGCCAGCTAATGATTCACCTCCGGATATCACGTTAATAGCTGGCCCTGTGGGTTCATTATCTTCCTCTCGATTCCTTCTTTCTACCCTTCTGTCATTATCTCTTCTTTCATCTTCATTTCGTCTAACAGGTCCTCTGTTTTCACCTCTTCTATCTCTGAAATTGTTTCCTCTGTTCTGCGCGGGATAGTTAGTTCTATCACCACCTCTCCATACAAAACGGTTTATTTTTCCCTCCCGTGCCAACTTTTCTAGCTGATTCATCAACTCTCTACATTTTTCAGTTGTGTGCCCATGCGCTGAGTGATAATCGCAATACGCCCTTGAATCACGGCCCAGATTCCCTGACGCCTTCTTCGGGGTCTGTATAAGACCTGACCCCTCAATAGCTGCTAACACCGAAGCTCGAGATTCAGTGAGTGGGGTATAAGCTGAGTATTTCAGTGTAGGAGGTTTTTCAAACTTCCTTGGTTAGCTAGAAGATGCTTCAGTGACTTCCCTTCCTCGCTTCCTTCCATCCTTGGATTCTCCTATCGTCACCATTTTCATTACTTCCTCCTGAGTTACATACTTATTGGCACGGGAGAGTAGGTCTGAGATGGTAGTTGGCTGGTCTAGCGACAGGGATTCTTGCAATTTCTCAGACCTTGTCCCCTGTAATATAGCCGCCACAGCTATACCGACTTGCAGGTCTCGTACCTCTAAGGTAGCATCTCTGAACCGATCCACATAACTCTTCAAAGACTCCTTAGCTCCTTGTTTGATAGTGAGTAAATAGGTCGGTTCCTTCCTCCTTTGACTGTTCACCGCAAACGCCTTAAGAAACTCACTTCGCAATTGGTCAAAAGAGGCAATAGACCCTTCCAGCAAGTTGTTGAACCATTTCATCGCATGTCCGGACAGAGTTAAGGAGAAGGCCCTGCACATTATCTCGTCCTCCCATCCATGTAGCAACATTAGGGCCTCATAATTCTGCATATGATCATAGGGATCCGTTTTCCCGGTGTATGAGGCCATCTGCGGCATTTTGAACTTCGAGGGCAGAGGTTTTTGCATGATGGTTGTGCAGAACGGTACTCTTCTTCTCTGGCTCTCCTCTGCAGACACTAATTTTTTCTCCTCTAACACCTGTTCTATCATTTTCTTCATGTCTACGGGGGGAGCAAGCTGATTTCTAGCTTGAGACGAATCAGGTAGGTCTACGACTACGACTACTTCCTTACCTTTCGCCTGGGGTGCGTTTGTCTGTATCATCTGTGTGCACCAAGTGGGGTCAAACTCCGACCCGGCTCCCCAAGTGCTTTGATCTTCGGCACCATTCTTTCCAGCACCTCTAACACCATGTTCTAAGTCTGTACCAGCAAAATTTGATAGGTCATGGTGATGGGCGGTAGACCCTGTCGCCCTGTCGGTATCCTATCGCCCAGGTACCTGTCGCCCCACGTATGGGGCCTGTCGCCTGACCCCTATCGCCCGGTCTAGGTCTGCCGCTTCATCAGTCTCTCGCTGGGTACCGGCGACAGGCCTCATGTTCGCAGGCCCCGTCGCACCCTGTTGAATGTCATTCTCGGTGACAGGGGGAGCCTCTCGCTGACGAGAGGGGTCTGCCGCTGCCGCGTCGTCCTGTCGCCCAGGCACCTGCGGCGGGACTCCTTGACTCGTTCCTCCTACCAAGTTCTGCACGGCAGGCGGCAGATTCAACTGCGGGAGGACTCCGTGGAACAGATCCACCATGGCTCGTAGCGCCTGGGTGGTTTCTTCGCTCTGTCGCCTCAGAGCTTCGAATTCTGCCGCTGACACAGTGATTCTTTCCTCCTCCCTGTTTACCTGGTTCCTCTGGCGAATATGCTGTTCTGGGGAACTTACAGAATTTTCCTCACTGCCAGTCCTTGCGTTTGTCGATCTTGTTCTCACCATCTTAGTAAATCTTGATTGGCTTTTTATACGTTTCCCACAGACGGCGCCAATTGTTGTTGCACAAAACAACAATAAAGATATGCTGACGTCGATGTTCGTACTAAGTCTCCACGTGTGTCCAAGAATCTTCTGTAAAACAAGAAAAGTCAGAGGGACGCAGGGGTGGTTCCCTGCGTAGACACTCCGATGCTTAAGTCAGCAAAAAGTTCTTCAGTATTGGGAAGCGTAAAAGCCAGTAGTCAAAAATTAGGGAGTAAAATTGTACCTGGGGGCCTATTTATAAGCCAACAATCTAGGTTAATTGTTTAAGGATAAGTCCATTATCTTGCTTAGAGTTTGTGTCCCAATATAACACAATTTCCTTGAAAATCGGGAGCTTTCGGAGCCTCTCGCCGACGAGAGATGCGTACCACGTGGAACGTTGTGGCGTCAGGGGTCTGTCGCTAGCGGGAGCCGATAACGTGTGCCACGTGTCGCGTTATGATTGCAGGCGATAGACTTTGAGTCTGTCGCGGGAGCGACAGGCGTGATCGACACCTCTACCTCTGTCGCAGAACGCCACGTGGAGGAGACTGCACCTGTCTCCAAGCGACAGGTGAAGCGTTTTACCGTCTGTCGCCGAACGCCACGTGGACCAGTGAGTTCTTGCCGCGTGGTAGTTTCTGGACGCCATTGGGCCTAGCCCAACATGGGTAGACTTTGTCATATCATTTGTATTACTATCTTGTTTATTATTAAAAAAATAAAAAAATAAAAATGAAAAATAAAAATGAAAAATAAAAATGAAAAAATAGAACAAAAATAACAAGAAATAAAGTGGTCAAAGAAGGAAAACTTGACAAAATAAAAAAATAAAAAATCAGAATCTTAAAACAAAAGCAAAGCCAAAAATTTAAAAATCAAAATCAATGAGTGAATCAAGTGAGAATCAATAAAGATACAAGTCAAACTCAAATTTGTGCATGAATGGAAAGGAAATAAAATGGGTTTTATTACCCGTATTAAGGAAAGGAAAGAAAATTAAATAAAAAGAGACAAACACATATATTAAAGGGAGAGAACTAGGGTTAAAGGAGGACAACACACAGGCAGAAAAGAAGAAAACCCTAGAAAAGAAAACCCAAAGAAACCTTAGAAAAAACCCTAGAAAAAAAAACGAAGGAAAAGGAGAAAAAACAAAAAAAGGAATTTTGGCTGGGACCCTTATTTTCTTACTGGGGGGGACGTCACTTCCACAGGGGGATGATCATCTTTAACTTGGCTTTATATTATCGTCATCGTCCCCGGTACCAGACCTTCATCACAGAACCATCTTCAACATCTTTCCTTGCATTGTCCAGACTTCTTTTGCCTCTTCGCTGCTGCCTGCTGCCTGAGCTGCTGTCCTTTCCTGCGCACACCCCTGCACCAGCATCATCTTCATCGTTTCTGCTGTGCTCAATCCATCTCAGTCCATTACATCAGTACTTGCGGCAACACACAACAACAGTTTTCTTCACCCTGCTCTTCGTCGATCTGCTGTGTTTTTATCTGTTACAAAGGCTCGTTGCATTGTTGCTATGAAGATCCTCTAAGCTGCTACTGCGCCACTTGCCTCCATTATCAGTGAAAACTAAACGAGAATAAGACAATAAAAAGAAGAAAAGGCTGTTTTGTTGCTGCGTGAAATCATCAAGCAACGACGTGGTTAACGTCGTCCTTGCATCTTCTTTGCACTACACCTTTGCCCCACGTGCGTGGTTAACGTCTGCGATTGGGTGTTAGCTGAAATCGGTGCATGAAAGAAAAAGAAATTCTCGTTTTACCTATGCCATAAGGACCCTAAACAGTGGTTCTTCTTCGTACCAAGGAAAAAGTGTGAGGCTCAGGGCGGAAGACCAAGGCAGCAAACAAAAACTGGTTACTGGAAAGCTGTTGGCTCTCTCAGTTGGGTTTATTCTTCCGGTAATCGCCCTATCGGCGTAAAAAGAACCATGGTTTTTTATAAAGGAAGAGCTCCAAATGGAAGAAAAACCGAGTGGACAATGAACGAATATAAAGCTATTGAAGAGGGGGCTTCACCTGGTGCAACGCCAACTTTAAGAGAAGAATTCAGCCTCTGCCAGGTGTGCAAGAAATCACAATGCATGCGATCATTTGACAGAAGACTAAGAATGCCAATGATGATGCCAACGTCAACAGCTAGAAGGTAAGATAGAAACTTTGTTTATTTTATGTAAAGGAATTGCCAAGATAATGATGCCGTGATTGGTGATCCATAAGAGGTAATGATTGTTTTTTTGTAATTTAATTTAATTATTGTTTTAATATTCGTTAAAAATATATCTTTTGTTGCTATGTTATGTCCACGTTTATTACTTGCTTAGTCTTTTTTTTTTGATTAATTAAATGCCTGTATGATTGTTAGCTATATGATTAGTATTGGAAATTATTTGAATTAATATGATATGGATTGCTTATGCAAATTTTTATATGCATGTTTGTATTGCTGATTTGTACATTGCATCATTAATTTTTGTTTGCTTTATTTAAAAGATAGGATTAAGTTAAGAAATAGATAAAAAGGCTAAATTGGGTTAAGATGAATAAAATCCATAATAAATATAAATTATCTGTAGCTTGTAAAATAAATATTAATTTTACCGACGATGGAATTTTAAAGGTACTGCGCTTGAGTAGTACTTTTAAATATCTTGAGGTGAGGAGGTTCTTTTTAAGTCTTACCAGCTCGATGGAAGATTTAAAAGGATATTTCCAATATTTAAAACTCAGATTTATTAAAAATTGAAATAAGAATTAATTAAAAGAATTAATAGTTAAATTGGGAATTAAGAGTCATAGAAGTTAATATATTTAGAAATAAAATAGAATAAAATCATAAAAATACAAATTATCCGACGATGGAATTTTAAAGGTACTGCGCTTGAGTAGTACTTTTAGATATCTTGAGGTGAGGAGATTCTTCTTAAATCTTATCAACTTGATGGAAGATTTAAAAAGATATTTCCAATATTTAAAATTCAAATCTATTATTAAAAATTGAAATAAGAATTAGTTAAGATTCATTACAACTAAAAGAATAAATAATCAAATTAGAAATTAAGAATTATAAAAATTAACATATTTAGAAATAAAAATAGAATAAAATAATATAACTACAAATATCCCGATGATGGAATTCTAAAAGGACTGCGCTCCAGTAGTACTTTTAGATATCTTGAGGTGAGGACGTTTCTTTTAGATCTTACCAGCTTGATGGAAGACCTAAGGAGATATTTCCGATATTTAATAAATTTAAATTAGATAAAAAATTGTAAATAAAAATTAAGTTCATTATAAAAATCAAATTAATTAACTAGAACTAAAATTAAAAAAGAATTAAAATAAATAGGAATTAAATTAAATTAAATTAAATATTTTAATAGATGTGAATTATTTCGAGGATGGAATTTAAAGGAAATTGCACTTGAGTAGTTTCTTTAAAAATTCCTAAGGTGAGAAAGTTTCTTTAAGGTCTTACCAGCTTGATGGAAGGTCTTTAAGAAAATCTTCAATATCAAATAATTCATGTTTATTTAAAGATATAGGAATATATGAAATAATAATTTATATAAGAAAATAATAACAATAGAATAAAATAAGATAAAATAATAAGTAGAAATGGGATAGGAGTCAAAATAAGGTTTGCATAAAATATGTAAACAATCTGACGACGGAGCCTCTTCAAGAAAGGCGATTGGTCCAACTTGAATACTCTTGAGGTGAGAAAAACTTTTAGGTTATCTAACTAGCTTGATGGAGGAGACTTAAGAGATTTTTCAATATTTAATTATATCGAGATTAAAGTAAAAAGGCAAAATTAGGATAACCTTAGATTATTTGGTACCATTTTAGGATGGGCGTTGTGAGGGTGCTAATCCTTCCTCACACGTAACCGTACTCCCGAACTTAGAACTCTTAACATAGATCAAGCCTTATCCTTAGTTTGAATAGGTGACCAATCACACCTAGGTTAGAATGGTTGGTGGTGACTCCATAGTTTTGTGTCTAGCTATTAGGTTTTCCCCGAAACTTGATACGTTATGACATGAATAACTGGTTTATCTGGTTCATTAAACACGTTAAGATTTGCCACTGGCTGTTCTTTTCATGATGCAAGGGATAAATTGTTGAATTGGGAGTAGATTTCTGCAGCAGACTTGTTGCTTTGATAAAAATTCTACAATGTTAAGATTTGCTTCGAGGCATTGCAAGAAATGTGTCTGTTCCAGATACATTTCTCTCTGTGAAATCTTACAAGAAGGTATGCTTTTTATGCTTCAAATGGTTATCTGTCATTTTGCTTATGCAGCCAACACTTATGACAGCATTACAACAAAGGCAAGTGGTACATTTATGTTGTCCCTTGTTAATTCCACACAATAATTTCTATTTTTAGAAAATTAATAACATATTTATTATACATTTGTGATTTCAAACTTGAGTTATAGTATCTCAATTATCTGCAGCAATTGATCCATGATCTAAGAACTTAAGAACACTTTATTTTCCAACAAATGAAAAAAATACAGCTAATTTTCTCGATTAGCAATATAGTATGCCAGATGATACAATGGAGCAGCGCTCGCAGGATCAAAGCAGGCAAGCTCTCCAACAGCTTGATTCATCAACTCAGAGGCAAATTTTTTCGCCTTTTCAATGCCCATCAGCTTCGGATAGGTTGCCTTACTGCTAACCAAGTCCTTCCCTGCAGTCTTCCCAGCTTCTCGGAGGACTTTGTCACATCCAAAATATCATCCACCACTTGAAATAACAACCCTATGCTCCTTGCATATTTCCTAACCCTTTCAATATCAGTGTCATTTCCGCCTCCCATTATGGCACCACAAACAACACATGCCTCTAAAAGCTTGGCAGTTTTGTGCACATGAATGTACTCCAATTCATCCAAACTCACCTCTTTTCCTTCACTCTCAAGATCCATCACTTGTCCTGCCACAAGCCCTTGGGACCCTATTGCTGAACTAAGCTCAGCAAAAGCTAGAACTACCCGATCCGGTGAAACATTTTTTGCGTTGCAAGCAATATGCTCGAAGGCAAGGGAAATAAGAGCATCACCAGCAAGAACAGCAGTTTCTTCACCAAAAACTTTGTGGTTTGTAGGCTTGCCTCGTCTAAGATCATCGTTGTCCATGCAAGGAAGGTCATCATGGATCAGTGATGCCGAATGAATCATCTCCACCGCGCAAGCCATTGGCATCGCCAAGGACTCATCTCCTCCAACTAGTTCACACGAAGCGATGCAAAGAATAGGGCGGATGCGCGTGCCACCAGCGAGAAGAGAGTACCTCATTGCCTCGTAAATTTTTGTCGGATGTTTCAAGGGTACTGCCCCATCAAGCAGTTTGTTGACTTGCTTCGCCTTCGTGACTAAGTATTCTTCGAATTGGAATGTTGGCAATGGGTTGTCTTCTGACATTGTCACCAAGTATTGTTCTTGAAGATCAGATTGTTTGTTCCAAAGATGATCAGTTTGGAAGATTCGTGGCCTGAATTTTCTCGAAAACAAGCTTCAAGTTACCAATTGGACTACTCCCCTTGCTATTTATAGTTACATTTGTGTCTTGTCTTCTATGTTAGGCTAATGAAGCTTGATTCAACATGCAACTAAACAGACTCAGTCTGGCCCCCTAGTATTGCTTGATGGCCAAGAATTGTATTGTTTGGGAAATCATTGCACAAGCCAGCTTGCCCGAAAATTCATTAAAAAAAAGATTTTAAAATATTTGAGGATTTGGATGATTCTATCGCATTTTATTTTATTGTTTGTAATTATCATATGTTATTTAATTAAGTGAATATTTCAAATAATTTTGAGATAAAGCGCGCATAATTTAAGTAAACTAATGGTGAATTAATTGTACATCAGTGTTAGTAAATTCTTTCTTATTTATTAAATGTTTGCCATTCCATAAAATAATTTTTCAAAATTTCATCAAGATATGATATGATAATAGTCAAATAATAATCTAATATCTTTAAGTGATGAATTAAGATCACTGGGTTGAATGCTAAGATTAGAAGTCACCGCCAGTATTAGATCATAAACATCTGACCAGCCAGAATTTTTTTTTGTGGGTGATAAACCAGCCAGAATAATTTATTAGTCATACATGTGTTTTGCTTGTAAAGGAGTTTCTTCAAGTTGAAACCTAGCTTTTTTTTATGAAAAGCAAAGGATGTTATTAGTTAATCAAAGCAAAACTAACAGAGCAATTTACAGAGCGCATGATCAGCCAAAACACCCAGTTACAAAAAAACCCAATCGAACAATCGAAAAGCAGCCAAAACAAACCCCACCGCTTCGTAACTCCAAGCCACAGAGAACCACTCTCAAAGACCAATTTTCAAGCCAGTGGCGTGCATAATGACTTGAAACTAACATCGGCCAAAACAAAAACCACACACCACCAAAACACAACAGGACAAAACACAAAGCCACAACAACAAAACAAAGATAGAGTTGAAAACCAATCCACACAGCCCAACACACACACATCCTGTTCAAAGAACAAACCACCAAATTAGTCAAACAATAGTAACAGATTTGAAACACGATTCACCCCCAGTTTAGACAAATGGTCCGTTGCTTCATTTATAGCTCGAGGAATATGAGTAATCTACCATCTATCAATCTACATTTAAAGGTTCTCAATCTGGTTGATAACCTTCTTCATTTTCCATGGAGCGTGTCTTGGATTTTGCACCCACTTGACAGTGTTGGAAGAATCACTCTCGATACAGAGGATATGAGTTTTTGCCCACCTTGAAGCCGCAAAGATTAAAAAAGCCTCTCTAACAACTAACAATTCAGCTACGTTCGAGTCTTCAACCCCTACGGATTTGGAAAATGCAATCTTAATGGCTTCATTTTCATCTTTAAGAAGCCCACCAATGCCAGCAAGACCAGGCTTCCCCAAAGTTGACCCATCCACATTGAATTTAAGAGATCCTGGAAGAGGTTTAACCCACTCAACAGCAAGTTAACCAAACTTCAACCTAGTTGGAGCCATTGCTAAATTGGGGAATCTTATAAAATCATTGATGCCTTGGCAGCTTGAAGGCCATTTAGCTTTAAACCAAAAAGCAATTCTCAATTTCACAATCTCCATAATTTGACTTAGCTTGAAGGACTTTCGTTTAAACACAATTTCATTCCTAATAAACCACATGGACCACACCACGGCAAAAAAGGCCATTCTCCACACCTTATTGCACATTTTGGGAGGCAGTGCTAACCGCCAGGCTAAGAAGAAGGAAATCAAATCCTTATGACCAGTCCAAGATAGATCGACAAACTTGAGCCCACACCACCTCACAAGTAAAGAACAAATGTTCAACGGATTCAACCTGTAATCTGCAAAGAGAGCACTCCGTAGCATCCCATTGCAGCAAACCCTTCTTATCTAAAAGCTCCTTCACAGCTACCTTCCCTTTCAGAACTTGCCAACAAAAAAATTCAACTTTGGGGGGCACTAACCCAGCCCAAATATCTTTCCAGTGCTTGACCTTTGAAAAGGATTGATTATAAACACTCTTGTAAAAAGATTTGACAGAATACAATCCATTTGGAGAATGTTTCCAAATCAACATATCCTTAAGACTGTGACACACATAATACTCATTAATCAAACCAATAAATTCATTCTATTGGAACTTCCCAATCAAAGAGTCTCCTTCTAAGCTCAATATTCCATTGCCACAAGTTGTCACACCACGAATTGAATTCAATGATCTTACTAGTTTTATTCGTAGCCAGAGCATAGATCCTGCGAACTTAGAATGTAACCTGACTCCATCAGTCCATTCATCCTCCAAAAAAGAAATACGACTGCCATTGTCAAGGCTGAACCCAACACCATCATTAAAGAAAGAGAAAAACCTGTTATTAGGAAGTAATGGGCTAATAATATTCCTCTAAATTCTAGAGATATTCCTATTGTTAACATGTGTTGAAAGAAAATCGTTCCTGTCACCACAATATTTCTCTTGAATTACTAAACTCCACAGAGAATCCTGCTCCTTTCCATACCTCCAAAGCCATTTGTTCAATAAACCTCTATTTTTAATCATAAGATCTACAACTCCAATCCCACCAAATTCCTTATATGTGCAAACTGAGTTCCAATCAACCCAATGAACTTTCCTCTTATCAACCGACCCTCCCCATAAAAATCTCCTTTGAATTATGTCGAGTTTGTCTTCAATAGCACATGGTATTTGCATTAGCGACATAAAGTAGACTGGTAAGTTTGCTAAAACTGATTTCAACAACGTAACCCTTCCACCCATAGATAGGAACTTAGTTTTCCACCCAGCAAGCCTTTTTTTTAACATCTGAACCACCTGATTCCAACTCTCAATAGACTGAGTTTGACTCCCTAAAGGTAGTCTAAGGTACTTTGACGACAATTTCCCAAACCTGCAACAAATCACATGAGCCCATCTATCCACAATTGGTTGGTCAACATTGATTCCAAAAAGATTGCTCTTCAGAAAATTAGTCTTCAACCTCGATAAAAGTTGAAAGCAACGAATAAACCCTTTTTATGTTAACTAAATACTCCAACACAAGCTCACAAAAAATTAAGGTGTCATAAGCATATTGTAAATGGGATACCCTTAACTGACTGCATCCAATAGGCAAACCATTAGCAAGACCCAATGAAGTTGATTTGATCAAAAGCACACTAAGCGCTTCAGCAACCAGATTGAACAAGAAAGATGATAATGGGCAACCTTGACAAATGCCCTTACTGGTATTGAATTCTCTTATTGGAACTCCATTCACCAACACAGACATAGACACCAAAGAAATACATTCTTGGATCCACCACCACCACCACTTCTCTCTAAAACCCATTTTACTCATAACCAAATCCAAAAATTTCCAATTAATGCTATCGTATGCTTTTTCAAAATCAACCTTAAATAGCAAACCCCCCAAACCTTTCTTTTTGTTCTCATCAATCACCTCATTTGCAATCAGCACACAGTTTGTGATCTGTCTACCCTTAACAAAGGCAAATTAGGAGTTACCAACCACCAAACTCATCAGCTTTCTTAGTCTATTAGCCAGCGCCTTTGCAAGAATTTTATATATGCATCCAATAAGAGAAATTGGTCTATAATCACTAATCTTGCTTTTTTGGAATTAGAGTAATGAATGAGTGATTAATCGTTCTATCCAAAGAGCGATAATTATATAAATCATCAAACAGCTTCATCAAATCATCTTTAATTAACTCCACTGATTCTTAATAAAGTTGAGGTTGAATCTGTCCGGGCCTGGAGCCTTGTTACCATCACAACTTTGAATAGCTTTCCAAACTTCCTCAATAGTAAAAGCTTGTTCCAACAAGCTAGCATTCTGTACATCAAGAGTCTTAAAATTATAATCAATACCAACAATTTCAGCATCCTTTCGGAGATTAAAAAAAGACTTAAAATGCTTCGCAATAAATTCATTAATCATCTTCGAGTCATCAACAGCAATTCCATTGATATTCAAATGTTGTATAGAATTAACTCTCCTTCTCATAGAATCAACAAGATGAAAATACTTCGCATTCCTATCACCATCTTGGATCCATTTGACTCTTGATTTCTGCATCCATGATCTCTCCTCCACTCTGTAGCAATCCTAGAGAACAGCTTTCAGCCTTCTCACTTCTTGAATCGTATCATCCACCTCGTCACACTCCCCAGAAGACAACTTCTTATCAAGGCTATCAATCATCGTTTCCAACTTATCAACCTCCAAATGTTTTGCCTTAAGCTCCTGATTATACCACTACTTGATTACAAACTTAACACATTGAAGTTTGCTCCAAATACTACCATTACCACAGCCATTTTTATCTAGGTTCTACCATGCAATTCTAACTGTTTCTTGAAATCCTTTCTCCACAAGCCAGTAATTACAGAACTTGAACAGTTTAGGCCCCCAATTAACATCTTTAACACTACACAAGGTTGTGATTGGATAATGATCTAGGCAAAACTCTCTGCACTAGATTAGGCAAAATGATAAGAAACTCTGGAGTAAGAAGAAATCTGTCAAGTCTACAAAAGGATTGATCTTCTCTGTTACTACCCCAAGTGAAATTCCCCCTGACTAGCAGTAAGTCAATGAACCCAACAGACTCAATGAAATTTGAGAAAACATTCATGGGACCCAAATTATACGATGTAAGACCTGAATTTTATTATACTATATACCATAATTGTACATGATTGTTAGTGAAAATAAATATTAAAGGTGAAATTTCACTTTCTATTACGAAAGTTATTAGAACTATAATTTATAATATGGTGTACATGAATTGAAAAGAGAATTGATTAGTGTACATGTGTTATTTTGTTGGCTGAAAGTTATAATAAGACAAAGGTGCAATAAGTCAAGAAAAGAGGCTATGGATTTCATGCCACTTTGCTTCTCCTATACAAATTGGTTTAGACAATTAATGGCAAAGTGAAGTAAGTCAAAACGTTGAAAAAAAATAGCTTCCCATAGCCATTCCTTTTTGCTGCAGTTTTTCTTCGGTTTTTAATGCATGAAAGATGTGAAATGATGAAATAAAACGGGATAAGGAATATATGGTAAGTTCTGATTGGATTAACAGGATTATATAAGAAGATTTCATGAGGAAAATTGATTTAAGTAAACTTCATCTTTTCGAAAACCTTCTCACCCATTCTGTTTTCACTACAAGCTCATCTTTCGTTCTTCCGATCCTCTCATATGTGAGCCATGAAACTTTATCCTCTAGTTAGTTAAACCTCTTCTCCATCGTTTGAAGAGCTGAGGAATAAGCAAAGTAAAGCTAAGTGAGGCAGAAAGCACTCTGTTTTTGGAAGAGCAACTCAATTAAGGTGAGTTCCATATTTCTATGGTTCTCTTGATATTCAATGGTAGATTTCTATGTTTTATACTGTAAGAAACATAGATATAGCCTTGTTTTAGTTAAATCTTGGTAGAATATATATAAGAAATTAGAACAAGAGGTGGCCTGGAAATTAATCAAGAATGAATAAGCAAAGTACCGAAAATGGTGTAAAAATGATGATAAACGGGCGAGTTAAATAATATGGAGCATGGTATGGTGGGCGAGGTAACCACATGTAGGTTAAATTCAGATAGGCGAGCCCACCTCTGAATAAAAAGCAGTGTAGGGCGAACTCACACGCATAAGCATGCAAGTTGAAGTGTGGGTGAACTCTCACACATAAGCCACTATGAATGGCAAGTTGAAATTGTGGGTGAACTCCCATATTTAAGCCAATATATGAATGGCGAGTTGAATTGTGGGCGAGCTCCCACGAATAAGCTAGTATATGACGAGTAATGCTGGGCGAGCTCCCAAGTGTAAGCCAATTAACGAATGACGAGCTCTGTTGGGCGAGCTAGTAGGTTAGTCTCAAGTCTCGCCCAAGTGATGGAAATATATAAAAAGAAAATATTAATAGTTTTAATAAATTATTTTGCAGCCGGGAATTAAGGACTCGGTAAAAGCGATCGGGAAGGCTAGCAGGAAGCTAGGCTTTGTAATACCAAGTAAGGGAGATGTGTGTGAAGTGAATGCATGTCCTGTGGAGTTAAATTTTATGAAATTATTGAGAAATTGTTTTGGTTTATGACATGGATTAATTTGATAAATCGTTTTGATTTGGGCGAACTGGTAAAGGGCAGGCAAGCCAAAGTGGGCTAACCCTTTTATGATATTTTGGGTGAGCGACCCTTGTTTTAATAGAAATCCGGGCAAGCCAAAGTGGCCAAACCCTTTTATGATGTTTGGGGGCGGCGACCCCTTTATTAAGAAAATTTCAGGCGAGCCAAAGTGGGCGAACCCTTTTATAATGTTTTAGGCGGGCGACCCTGTTTTAATAAAAAATGGGTGAGTTGACCATGGAAGTGCCCCATTGGGCGAGTTGATCATGGTAGTGCTGCATTTGGGCAAGTTGACCATAGGCAAGGCCATAATGGGTGAACTGACTATGGGCAATGCCACAATGGGCGAACTGGCTATGGGCGAGCCAGTTTAACTTGTTTTTAAATTCTAAAGTTGGCAGGCGAACACTAGTTCACCGCAATGGGTGAACAGACCATGGGTGAGCCGCTATGGGCGAGTTGACCATGGGCAAGCCAATTTAACTCATATTTTCTCAGGCGTAAATTTTTATGAAAATTTGGGCTGTTTTTATTATGTTTGTAAACAGAAAATATAAAACCATTTTTGGAAAGAAAATCATTTTGAGAAAATGATGAAATGATGAAATATTCCTTAAAGGTTAGTTATGAGATATAAAGTGATTTTTGAGACTTTAGGCCTCGAGTTCATGCATTAATATTCACGTAACTAAGTGACCCGCCTGAGACGATGGCTCGGGTCGATAGACCAACGGGTGCACCTCAGGGCGTCACAAGGCTAATGGACCCGCCAAGTCATCAGAGGTCTCGAGGTCACCTGGCAAGTGGACCCGAGGACCACCTATAGATTATGGCCATAGATCTAGCGGAGATAGCCGTGAGGGGCGATGGCCTACGGTGCACCCCAAAAGCGGACGACTTGTGTTCCTGGGGGAACAATGAGAGCATGATTTGTTTGTTGCCTAGTCTTAACTTATTGATTTCTGTTTACTGAAAGGATCTATTGAATCTTGTTTACTATTTAATATATCCATTGTTTTCCTACTGGGTTCATTTTTAAGAAAAATAAACGTATTTAGGGGATATAGTTTTATTTGTATAAAGCAGCATACACCTTCCTTACTGACCACGTTGTCGCTCACTCATTATTTTCCACTCCACAGATTATTGATTTCGGACTAAGGGAATTATTTTCCAGAGATTTGATATCGAAGGTACATTATTTTCTTTTATATATTCAGTAAAGTTGTACAGTACTACTTTAAATAGAAGGGAATGTATATACATCTTAAGGAAAGAACTTAATAATTCATATTTCCATATTAGTACGAGAAAGAAGAGTACTAATTTTTATTAAAGTGTTAGGAGTTGTCAAGCATCACAGACAGCCCAACCGGTAAGTAAGTGTGATTTATAAGTGAATATTATGTTATACTGTGGATTTGGGATGTTACATACGACCTGTCACGCTTTTCCACTACAGACCTAACAACATTAAAGCCACCTCTAATGCACCATGGAAAATCGAAACGGTCAAAAACTCTTTCAAGTTCCTCCAAAAAGGCACACCTATCATCATCGTCATTTGGTGCGTAAATATTGCCCAAACCATACTTCATATTAAATTGTCTTATTTCACCGATAAGAAGAATGTATCTCTGAGATAACACTTTAGAATCAACCTTAAAAAAGTTATCATTCCAAAAGCACAACAAACCACTCGCAGCACCATCCGTCAGAATTGCTTCCAGCCTCATACAGTCCGAGCCCCAAACAGATCTTAGAACATGAAGGTTTAAATGGCTCATCTCGGACTCCTGAATAAAAAGCATGTCCAACTTACATTTTCAAACAAGTCTTCTACCTACTCTTTTTTTCTCCTTCTTGCCTAAACCTCTAATATTCCATGTAGCAATCTTCATAAGAACAAATAAAACACCCCAAACATACGATCACAAGCTTAACCAGAAGACTCCTTCCCCATTCTATCTGATGCCTCCATTAATCTGAAAATATTAATCATATTATCTTTATCCTTATCAAAGGTCACCCCTAAAGCCGAACATACATCCCATGTAGCCTTGGCTTCCTTAGCGATAATTTCATTTTAATGCTCAATATCCTCATCAAATACAAAGTTCTCAATTGTGGCTGAACAAATATCATCTTCACCAAACAAGATTTCCTTGATTTCCTTTCTTAATTTTCTTCTCCTCCTTACCCTGGAAGTAGTTTTCTTCTTCTTGCCACCCTTGCCAAGACACATGGTCCCTTTAGATTTAGATTTAGATTTGCCCATCATAACTAAAGAGCTATTAAAAGAAGAATATTTCGTGGATCCCTCTGCTATTAATAGAGACACAAGACCTACCCCATTCGAAGGCCCAAGCGAACCATTATAACTTAACCCATTAGGCCCACAATCAATTGGGTTACATACAAGACTTGCCATAACAATTGCACCCTTTGGTGGAAAGTTAATATAATTAAACTCATGCTCCTTATAAACCTCCCTCCTCCCATGCGCGTCTCAATCATACATTGAATGATCACCATCAATGCCAAGACAACTAGTACCAACCAACTCCTCTACCAATAAACTTGCATTATTCCTAAAGTTACTTTTCTCAAACGCATGGATATACCACCTCTCAAAATCCGGTTCCCAAGCATCCTTTTTGAAGCTAAAATTATCATCTTTTGGTCCTTCATTAACTGCATTGACTTTTCTAGAAACTGAAAGGTAATTAGAGCAGCCACCAGTGTTAGCCTCACCTTCCTTCTGACAGCAACTGTCAGCCATCCCATCATTGATAGAAACAAGGATCCGATAATTCTTTCCCCTAACATTAACAGAGACTGAAGATGGAATTTGAAGACGTGACTCAACCACTACCAACATCTTGGCCAAATCAAACCTTTGTCTCTTGGCAATGGTTTCATCAATTCTAAAAAACTTTCCCCAGCTGTTACTGAGAGACTCAAAGAACTTCTCATGCCATACTTGTAATGGACCTCGTCTAGCAGAATCCAAAAAGCGAATTGTTTTTGCATTGTCGAACAATGCCAAGGACAGACAATAGCAAACCATCTCCTCTGAAAATCTTTAGCATCGCTCATGAAAACTTCCATGTCTGCCTTTGAGCTAAAGGTGAGGAGAACTGTAACGCAACCCATGGGACTGATATGGCAGCTAAACTCATTAGCAATAGCAGCCTTCAAATCCGTGATATGGATTTTAGCTTAATAAAAACCAATCACACTTCTATTTAACCACTCTATTTCACTTAAAGGAATATTCAAATCAAATTTAACCTCCTCAACTTTGCGTTTCTTCCCCGACACATCATGATTTCCTAATAACTCATCATCTTCCTTTGAAGTTTTAGATCTCCCATCCACATCAACATTTTGAACAGCAAAACCACCTCTATCATCCTTGCTAAAACCCATAACAACCTCCTTATAAGTTCTATGATCCCTATCACCATTGCTAACACCATCAGCCAACCCATCATACTTCCTTTGACTTATAACACGTCCACCCTTCTGGCCTCTTCCCATGCTCCACTCAAAAGTTGCCTTTTTTACAGAGATGATATGACCATCGATCTTCCTTTGATTGCCATCTTTCACCACCTTGTCCATCTTGAACTCAGTCTTACATCTAACAAAAGCGAAAGTAGTCTCTCTGAACTCATCTTTCCTACTTCGATAAGAGATAAAAATATCGACCACCCTACCATAAGCATCGAACGCCTCCCATAGAGCTTTCCTTGAAACTCTTCAACTCAGATTATTAACAAAAACGATGAATAACTTTGACCTCTAGTCTGAAACATTACCATAGCTCCTTTTCTTCATAAAACCCATACTATCCTTTCTCTAATACGGCTGGAATCTCCCACCACTATTCTTCCACCACCTTCTTGAGAAGCCCAGACCATAAGACATTTTCATTTTCTAAGTTGAAACCTAGCTTGGTTAAGTACTAATTAAGTGATAAGAGATTTCGATAGATTAATTATTGATAAATTTTTTGATTTATTTAAAATTTTCATCCACAGTTTTATGAGAACATTCTTCATCTCAATCTGATATTATTAAAATTTTGTTCTTAAAGAGTTTCTCAAAAAGATCAAATATCTTGGTCGATAAGAAAAGAAAAATCTAATATTCTTATCAAAAACCTAACCTTTGTGGGTTATAGTTGATATTATTCATACAATTGCTTTGATTTTTAACATATGAGGAAGTCTAACGAGAAAATTAAGAAGTGGCATTCATATCTTGGATATTATTACTCCATATAATGAAAATAAAAACAATATCAAATTTTTTTTTCGTTGGACAGAATAAGAGTGCTAGTTGACATCAGGATTTAAATAAAAAAATAGAAAAAAGACAACGAGAGAAAATTAACCTACTTGCTTAAGAAAATCAAATTAATCTTGCTAGAAAATTAAAGTAGAAAACCAAATTAATCAATTTTCCTGTGTTATTTGTTAAGGTTTGTTGAATATTATACCTTTAATAGGCATCACAATAATAAGAGAATAATCAAGTTTAATTAGACAATTAGAGAGAATGCTTTATTTTATTACATATCTCAAAACCAAATAATAAGTTTAATTACCATTAATCTGCAGTCTCCACCATTTACTTCTTACCATTATTTAGCATTACTATTGACTAGTTGTTCCGATTGAAAATAAATTTGGCTAAATGGTACAATGGAGCAGCTTTTTCAGGATCAAAACAGGCAAGCTCATTGACAGCTTGAGTCATCAGCTCTGATGCAAACTTCTTCGCATTGTCAAGCCCCAACAGCTTCGGATAAGTTGCCTTGTCACTTTCCAAATCCTTCCCTGCTGTCTTCCCAAGCTCCTCGGAAGACTTGGTCACATCCAGAATGTCATCCACGACCTGAAATAATAGCCCTATTGATCTAGCATAGCTTCTAACTCTTTCGATCTCAGCCTCATTTCCTCTTCCGATTATGGCTCCACAGACAACCGATGCCTCTAAAAGCTTGGCAGTCTTATGTAAATGAATGTATTCTAGGACCTTCAAACTAACCTCTTTTCCTTCACTTTGGAGATCAACAATTTGTCCTCCAACTAGCCCTTCGGATCCAACTGCTGACCCTAGTTCAGCAATGGCTCGAACCACTTGGTCAGGCGAAACATTCCTGGTCTTCGAAGCTACATGTTGGAAGGCAAGGGAGAGAAGAGCATCGCCTGCGAGAATAGCAGTTTCTTCCGCGAAAACCTTATGGTTAGTAGGCTTTCCGCGACGAAGATCATCGTTGTCCATACAAGGAAGATCATCATGGATCAATGACATTGTGTGAACCAACTCCACTGCACACGCCATTGGCATTGCTTGGCTCTCATCTCCTCCTACTAATTCACACGAAGCAATACAAAGAACTGGACGGATGCGTTTGCCACCGGCTAGAAGGGAATACCTCATTGCTTCATGAACTAGCATAGGATATTTCAAAGGGATTGCCTTCATCAGTGCTTTATTAACTTCTTTTGCCTTGTCTGCCATGTACTCTTCAAAGTTACAAACAGAGAGTGGATCGGAGTTGGACTTCCAGTAATCTTTGGCCGGGAACAATGGTTGTCCTGAAGATGAGTTTGCAATCTGGCTAGACTGAATTTTCTTGGGAAGAAGCTTAATTTGGGAAAATGGGAAATTTTTCATAGGATTTTCAATGGAAATTTTGAGGATAGAAGAGGTTTCAGGCCTTGGGATGATTGTAGAAAATGCCATTGGAATTTGGTTTGGTGAGTGCAGGTTGCTGCTTGCTTATTTGAACTTAAAACTCTAAAAAAGATAATGGGAAGATGCTAGTTTGAATATCTATGGCTTATGGTTATTCCTTCTTTGGTAATGTCTCACCAAATATGCTAGTATTTGCTACTATGTCTTAACATGGTAATGTTTATATTATATTCTGCTAATGCCAGCTATAAAAAATGCAATTTTTCACTAATTTAGAAACATTTTTTATATCCTTCCTAAGCCAATTAGTCATAATCCTTACCATATTTTGCCCAATGTTTGGAGAAGAATGAATTCAACCTTGAGTTTAATCATTTTTAAGGAATAATAATCGTTAGACCACATTTTTGTAATTGATTTATTGTTTTTTTAACCGTTAAAATAATACATTAAACGAAACATCAAAATTTTAAAGTAGTAATTTAAGTAGTTTTAACAAATGTTTACACATGTTTGTAACAATAATTAATTTTCCCACCTTAACAAAAAGTGTCCACTTATATTTGTTGACGTGACAAACTTCAATGATATGTAGGAAAGTCAATCTTATAAATTTTCTTTGGATTAAATTACTGTAGACACTCAATTTTGTCCAAATTAGTAATATTATATTTAGATAAGATTATTTTTGTTAGAAATGGATATGATTCAAACCTAATATATTGGGCCATAAGCATTATAATAAATTTAGCTGGATTTTCAAAGTCCAAATTAAAGGATTAAGCTTCAAGGCCCATTAAAATGGGTTGAATTTGATTTTATTTGATTTTATTTTTTATCTATTATTTTTTTTTTATTTATTTATTTATTTTATTATTATTATTTTATTTATTTATTTATTTTTATTGTTAGTATTATTATTATTATATCATTTGTTTTTATTATTATTATTACTTTTTCCTTTATTTTATCTATTTATTATTTATTTATTTTATTATTATTATTTTTATTATTACTATCAGCTTACTTCCAGTTATGGCACTGATCGACTGCCTGTTAAGCCAAAATCTCATCAAATTCATTCACCAAATCCACCATTCCAAATGCCACCATCCCATCCTGACAGTCACCACTAGTGACCGAAAAAACAATAGTGTGATCCGAATAAGTTAAATCTAATACACTAGACAAAAGGATGCCTCTAAATCCATTTAAAAAGTCTGAATGATTAAGGCAAAATTTTTTTTAGAGAAATTGGAACACTGAAAACCGGCAAAAAAACCACACCATTCACCATTACCAAAACCACCAAACGCCACCACCCAAGCAATCACCATCCACCGAGACACCACCATCATCACCACCACTGGAACCTAAACAGCCACCAACTAGCAGCCACCAAGACACCACCATCATCGCCATCACCGAAACCTTCACCACCAAGACCAGCAACCTAAACACACCTAAAACAAACCCCCTAACCCAGATCTGCAAAACCTAGGACCCGAGACCCCCAAAACAACCTAAAGCCTAAAACCAAAACCGACGTTTGAACACCTGCAAGAAAAATCACAACCAACCCCACCCAAGAACAGCCAAGCATCCACCAGAAATAAACAAAGCAAAACGCAAAAAGAAAAAAAAAAGGGTGAGGAGGCTTTCGGTCTAGGCAGATCTAAGGAGTTAGGGAGTGTTTTTGGTTAAACGGAGGCCAGATCGGAGGAGAGGGAGACGAGGGGGGTGTTTTTGGTGTGTCGGGATAATTACCGGCGACCGGCAGTCATCGGGTGAAGGGAAGTTTGAGAGGATTTTAAGTTTTATTTTGGAGAAATCGGACGAAAATGAGTAAAGAAAAAAAAGTAGTCTTTTATAGGGGTGCAAAACGCACCCTTTTGGGAGCTGACCCGTGGTAGACCCGCGAACTGACCCGACTCGGATCCGAGATCCGCCCGACCCAGCTCCGCTTCGACCCTTCGTGACCAGCGTGCCACGCCCGACCCTGTTCCTCGACCCGCTCGCGACCTGCTTCTGTTGGCAGACTTGGGCCCTACTGTTTGGGCTCGATTTTGGGCCTGTGTTGAGAGGTTTTCTTTGGGTTCCAAGCCTAATCCACGGGGATATATATTTTTCCTTCCATTTATTGATTTATTTATTC
Source organism: Heritiera littoralis (assembly GCA_031772115.1). Taxonomy (NCBI): domain Eukaryota; kingdom Viridiplantae; phylum Streptophyta; class Magnoliopsida; order Malvales; family Malvaceae; genus Heritiera; species Heritiera littoralis. The sequence goes on along the minus strand of JAPDPK010000141.1, from coordinate 1,234,416 downwards.
TGTTAAATATGTTTTTTCATGTATTTTTAATATATTTGCATAATAAAAATGAATACTTGTTTATAGATAAAATTCAAGCATAATGGAAAATTTAAAATTAATTCATAAATAAAATTCTTTAAGATCTAATAACTTTAAGTTTAAATATGGAATTAATCTCAATAATAAATACATAATTTTGAGATATATAAATAAATAAATAAAATATGTAAATAACTATAGGAAATATATATAGTTTAAAATGTATATAAATAAATATATATAAAGTACATAAAATACATATAACCACATAATTTTTATACAATAAATATTTTCTTAAACAATTTACTATGAAAATCTTTTAGGAAGCTAGGAAATATATAGTTCTTGAAATGTATATAGATAGATATAAATAAATAAATAAATATATATATATATATGAAATATGTAAGTAAATATATAAAATACACATAACCATATAGTTTTTTTTATATATTTTTTAAACAATTTACTATAAAAGAATATTTTAAGAAGCTAAAAAAATAAAAAAAAGGTAAATAAAAAAATAAATAAAATAAATAAGCGTGAAATCCCGATAATAAGTCTTCGTAGAACTCACAAGTAGCGATTCTTCGAAAAACTTTAGGTGAGAGGAATTATACCGAATGTTACCAGAGTATTGGGATATTCGATATTATTTCTCAATATTCAATTTCATGCTCATTTTTTTAAAATATGTATAAATAATAAAATATATCTATATATAATAAATCAATGAAATAAAATAAAATAAGCGTGAAATTCCGATGATAAGTCTTCGTAGAACTCGCAAGTAGCGATTCTTCGAAAAACTTTAGGTGAGAGGAATTATACCGAATGTTACCAGAGTATTGGGATATTCGATATTATTTCTCAATATTCAATTTCATGCTTATTTTTAAAAATATATACAATTATGAGTTTTGTAACGACAAATAAAGAGTATTTAGAAAAATATTAATTAAATAAAGACTAATAAAAATAAAAGAGGTAATGGAAAACTATTGAGAGAAATTAATAAAAAAGGGGATTTTAGAAATTCATAAACACAGAATAATTAAACCAATAAAAAATTAATAATAGTAAAGTTTTTAAAGGTAAAGAATGATAATTAAATTAATTAAATAAGTAATAATAGAATTTTAATAAAAGGGAATAATCGAAGGAATCAAGACAATAAATCTAAATATTAATTTTAAAATAAATGAAATTCTTCCGATGATGGGATGTCATGAAACTCACAAGTAGTGATTTCTTGACTGATCCCTAGGTGAGAGGAATTAGCTAAATGTTACCAGAGTATTGGGATATTTAGTTAAATTTTTCAATATTAAGTGTTTCACTAATAAAATCAAAATATAAAGTTCTTTTTATAATTCCATGTGCATCATGTACTATATGCTTGCATTATGTGCATAAAAAAATATTAATTTTAAAATAAATGAAATTCTTCCGATGATGGAATGTCATGAAACTCACAAGTAGTGATTTCTTGACTGATCCCTAGGTGAGAAGAATTGGCCAAACGTTACCAGAGTATTGGGATATTTAGCTAAATTTTTCAATAATGAGAGTTTCATTAATAAAAATCAAAATATAAAGTTCTTTTCATAATTCCATATGCATCATATACCATATGCTAGCATCATATGTACAAATATTAAAATTCTAAAATAAATGGAATTCTTCCGATGATGGGATGTCATGAAACTCACAAGTAGTGATTTCTTTACTGATCCCTAGGTGAGAAGAATTGGCTAAATGTTACCAGAGTATTGGGATATTTAGTTAAATTTTTCAATATCAAGAGTTTCATTAATAAAATCAAAAAAAATAAAATTTCTTTTAAGTTTCATATGCATCATACATTTTTATTAATACTACTTGTGTACATAATCAATTATAAAATAGCGTGAGGCCCAACGAAGATAAGATTCTATAGAACTCACAAGTAGTGATTCTTAAGAAATCTCTAGGTGAGGAAAATTATTTCAAATGTTGCCAGAGTATTGGGATATTTGATTTAATTTTTCAATAAATGGTGTTCATGTTGATTTTCATAATGAAATTTTTTTAAAACATTTATAATAGTAGTTTTTTAAGCTAATGCACGAATTTTTTATATATAATAAATGAATTAAACTTAAGCCAAGACTATTTTGTTAAAATTAAAGGATACCATGTGGTTAGGATGGTACCGTTTTCTAACGGGCGTTGTGAGGGTACTAATCCTTCCTCACACGTAACCGTAGCCCCGAACCCAAGTTTTGTTTTCGCAGACCAAAAATTATCTTTTTAATAAAACTTAATTAATTTTGAGATTTTGTTAAAAAGATAAATATTTTAGGTGACCAATCACACCTAACAAAAAAGATTGGTGGCGACTCCTTTTGTTTTTAAATGTTTTCAAATTGTCGAGCGCGAAGCCGTTACGACAGCTTGGCGACTCCACTGGGGACGCTAAGAGGGTCAAACCGTTGAATAACCATATGATATCTTAAATTTTAATTTGATAGTCTTGTTGGCATTTAAATTTAATCTTCTATTTTTAAAAAAAAAAGTGAAATAAAAATAAATTCGACATAGAACTTAAAATAAATAAATAAATAAAAAACTTCATTTCATCTATTTTGATCATTTGATTCATTACATTCTTTATGTATGAGATTGTTGTTGAATAAATAAAGTAGAACATATACTCATTTACTATTGCATACATCAATGCATTCACATACATGAGCCCTACACCTGGGTTCCGTCCTCCTTAGGAGGGAGTAAAGTAGCTATGCTCTCGTGAGGTAATCACCTCCGCAATGGCAAGTAAAATACTTTCACTCAGATCTGTTCCTTACTAGTCCAGTGTGGACGACAGTATGGAATGATTTGGGAACCTTGTAGATATGTGAAACCTTAAACCAGCATATAGTATGTTGTGAGGAGACCAACCTAAGTTAGAGTCATTCCTTCCCTTTTATAAAAGTGACCTTTGATAGGGCATAAATAAGCATTTCATTCTTTATCTGCTTTTATTTCTTTGTTTATATCTTTTATACACGTACTTATTTGTATTTGTTTTTCTGTTCTTTGCATAAATCGTCTTGCATCACATTCATTCGTTTAACATCACATTTATTCATTTGTTCATATGATTTAAATAAAACACTATGTTTCAAAGTTGCATCATGTAGTGATTAGTTTATTATTGTGGTAATCAAGATTCAACGATTGCTCCAACATTCAAGATTTCAGCCCAAATTCCCAAACACTCATACAATACCCGGTTACGCTCAAGAGTGATGGAGGAAGAACATGATAATAGAATGGATAGAATGGAGAAAGCACAAGAAGAAATCGAGGGCAGTTGGCCTCTTTAATGGAAATGATGACAAGGATAAACCAAGAAAAAGAAGTGGCTAAAGAAACACCTAACCCAGGGACTGATCAGCCCTGGGAAGATGACAATCCTCAATACCCTCCAGGATTTACCCCTTTATGCCCAATCCTCACAAGGCATACCTCCACCTCCACGTTATGCCCAATCTTCACAAGGCATACCTCCACCTCCACCTTCACCATAGCCTATGGGCAGCTACACATACATGTATCCGGGAGCACCTAGCACCTCAGCACAACCTCATATCACAGTGCCTATACCTCCCGCTCAAGGGACAAGACATGCGGACCCAATTCAAGTCCCTGATTTAGACGATGCAAGGGAACAAGAAAAACTAAGAGGGAGTGTATCGGAGGTAAAAGGCGATTCGGACTCTAAAAAGTTGAACATCATAGAAGAAAGGTTACGGGCTATTGAGTGAAGTGATTTCTATGGTTTAGTAGATGCAATGGGACTATGTCTAGTACCGGATGTGGTCATTCCTCCTAAGTTCAAAACTCCCGAATTTGAAAAGTACGACGGCACCAAGTGCCCAATTACTCATGTGACAATGTACTGTCGCAAAATGGCCGCTTATAATCACGATGACAAGCTGTTGATACATGTGTTCCAAGACAGCCTCACAGGGTCCGCTGCTAGGTTGTATGTGCAACTAGATCGTACACGCATCCACAATTGGAGTGACCTAGCTAAAGCATTTATTGCACAATACAAACATGTCACGGATATGGCCCCAGACAGATTATCTCTGCAAAACATAGAAAAGAAGGCCAATGAAAGCTTCAAGGAGTATGCTCAACGTTGGAGAGACTCGGCAGCACAAGTCCAGCAACCTTTGACTGAGAAGGAAATTACAGTACTATTTGTCAATACATTGAAAGCACCATGTTATGAGCGCATGATAGGGAATGCAACAAAGAATTTTGCTGACATGGTCATTACAGGTGAAACAATCAAAAATGCAATTAAGAGCGGGAAGTTGGAAGGCAATGATTCAAAGAAAGGCGGGTTATTCAAGAAGAAAGAGGTTGAAACCCAGGCCGTCACCTATACAACACCTTGATACAGAGGATGTGCACCTTATTCACCCCAGTTTCACCCAGTCTCAACCTTATCGGAATTACCAACCCTATTTCCCGACCACAAACAATGTCTCGTATGCCCTTTACCAAAATTCATTCTAACCACAGATGTTTCGACCAAATCTTCGCCCTCCAACACCTTACTATACACCAACACCTGCAGTCCAGCCTTATCAGCCAAACAATAACCCAACATTCAACCAAAGGCCTCCTCGAAGAAATATTGAAAAGCCTCCTATTGATCCTATCCCCATGTCATACACAGACTTATTCCCACAACTGGTGAAAGGTCACATGATCGCACCTCTTTATATGGAGCCAATGAAACCACCTTTTCCAAGATGGTATAACCTAAGCGCTCGATGTGACTATCATGGTGGAAACCTGGGTCATTCAACAGACCTATCCCCATGTCATACACAGACTTATTCCCACAACTGGTGAAAGGTCACATGATTGCACCTCTTTATATAGAGCCAATGAAACCACCTTTTCCAAGATGGTATGACCCCAACGCTCGATGTGACTATCATGGTGGAAACCGGGTCATTCAACGGAGAATTGCACAGCTCTATAGTATAAGGTGCAAGATCTAGTTAAGTTAGGGAGATTGACTTTTTCGAAAGAAGTGGAGCCAAGTATCAATGCTAACCCACTGCCCAGTCATAGTGGAGGATCAGTTAGTGCAGCTGAAGTTGGGAGGAAGTGTTGCATGAAGAGACATGTGGATGAGATTAAAACTCCCATAAGTTTAGTGTTCGATGCTTTAGTCAAAGCTGAGATGATTCAGCCCATACCATTGAACTCGACGATTTGTCAAGATGAATTCAGCTCAGAACAGACTTGCAAATATCACATGGGACACGTGGGTCACTTTGTCCAAATTTGTCCTCATTTTCGACAAGTGGTCCAATTAATGATGGATTCATTTTTAATAGAGTTTTATACAGAAGAAGAGGGAGATGTAGTGAGCACCGCCTCAAATGAGCCTTCGAGATGTGATTACCCATGGGGAAAACCAATGACAGTATTTTACAAGGAGAAGCTCGGTCCCAAGAAGGAAAAATCTAGCTTTGTCACTCCTCCGACCATGACAATCAAAGTTCCGAGCTCTTTCCCTTACAAGAGCAATAAGGCTGTCCCTTGGAAATACGAGTTCAAAACAGTGATTGAAGGGTCTAGCGACATGAGCTCAGATAAGTTGGCCATACCGGGTAGTGTAAACATAAGTGGAGTAAGTGGAATTACACGAAGTGGAAGGTGCTACATACCGAAGATGTTAGATAGGGCTAGAAAAGAGAAAGCAAAAGAGGGTGAAGAAGACAATCAAGCAGAAAAAGAGGAGGAACAAGCCTTGTTCTCCAAGAACCAAAAGGAAAAACTGCAAAAATCGGTGTCGGATGAAGATGCAAGAGAGTTTTTCAAATTGATCAAGTATAGTGAATATAATGTAGTCGAGCAATTGAATAAGATGCTTGCTCGAATTTCACTATTATCTTTGTTGTTGAATTCAAAATCACATCCGAACGCCTTAATGAAGGTGTTGAATCAAGCCTATGTGCCTCATAACATTCCAGTTGACAGTATGGACCAGTTAACGAGAAAAATCATAGCAGCAAACTCCATATCTTTCACCGATGATGAAATTTCGTCGGAAGGACAAGGGAGTATTAAGGCCTTAAACATCACTACAAGCTGTAAGGGTCACACAATTGCCAAGGTTTTGATTGACAATGGCTCATCGATCAACGTCATGCCTATGGCCACGCTAAAAAAGATGCCTGTTGACCTGTCTTACATACAACCGAGTAACATGGTTGTGAGGGCCTTTGATGGTTCTAGACGAGATGTAGTAGGTGACATCAAAATTCCAATTGAAATTGGGCCGATTACCTTTAATGTTCAGTTTCAGGTAATGGATATTTCATCGTCATATAGTTTCTTACTGGGAAGGCCATGGATCCATATAGCTAGTGTCGTTCCTTCGTCGCTACACCAAAAAGTGAAGTTTGTTGTTGATGATAAGCAAGTATCTATTTTTGGAGAACAAGACCTCTTGATCACCAAGCCCTTATCTGTGCCCTACATTGAGGCAGCCGATGAAGCATTGGAGTGTTCTTTTAGAGCCTTTGAAATTGTGAATGCAACATAAGTAGGAGAAGGATCAAGAATACCCACACCTCGGTTGTCAACCACTACTAAGATGATTGTTAAACAGACACTACAAAAGGGCTGGCGTGTCGGAAGAGGCTTAGGGAAAAATCTCTAAGGACATAGGAAGCCTGTGAGGATTGAGGAGAATAAAGACAGGTTTGGTCTCGAATACAAGGCCACGGGTTTGGAGAGAAAGAAGATTCTGGAAGAGAGAAGGAAGAAAAGAATAGCCCGCCTTCGAGGATACGAAGAATCAGAGAAGATGGTGATCCCGTACCTTTATGATACATTTCATTTTAGCGGATGCTATCACCCCGATTCATTAGAGGCGATGGAAGGGGGACCTATGTTATTGATGAAAGGATCCTCTAGCGGGTTCCTAGTCTAAATGGGTGCATGGAGAAATGATAGCTTTTGTTATAAAAATGATCGTGTTGTTGGGCACAAAGCTAAAAGACTGAATTGTTGAAAGGATACCTTCTATCTTTTTGTTTTTCCTTTTGTAATGTAATGAGGTAGATTATCAACATCTCGGTCTAGAGAGCTCTAGAAGATTCTTTTGTAAACATGATCTTCATCATCATTTCAATAAATTAACAAGTTCAATGCATTTTGAGTACCCTCTTTTCATCCATCATCATCTCTATAACTGTTCTTTCTTTTCATTCACTACCATTGGTATGAACAACCAACCATATCTGTCAAATTTTTTTTGCTTTTTCAGGAAAATGAATAATAAATGTGAAGATAACCATAATAGCTATCCGGGGTTTGATTTTGAAAATTCTATGCATGTTGGTGAACTCAATAACAATGAAGATTCAGATGATGATGCTTTGTCCCCAGATCTATTGAAAATAATTGAGCAAGAGAAAAAACCAATTGAACCCCACAAAGAAGTAATTGATATGGTCAACCTAGGGACGACGAGAACGTCAAAGAAGTTAAATTAGGCACGACACTTCCAAGGGTTGAGAGGCAAAGACTAGAGGAATTGCTTCGTGAGTATGTAGATGTTTTTGCTTGGTCTTATCAAGACATGCCTGGGCTAAACACTGATGTTGTGGAGCACCGTCTGCTTTGAAAATGGAATATAAGCCAGTACAACAGAAGCTTAGACGCATAAAGCCTGAGATGTTGTTAAAGGTGAAGGAAGAAATGAAAAAGTAATTCGATGTGGGGTTCTTAAAGGTAGCCAAGTATCCCGAATGGGTGGCTAACATAGTCCCGGTACCAAAAAAGGATGGGAAAGTAAGGATGTGTGTAGATTATCGGGACCTAAACAGAGCTAGTCCTAAGGATAATTTCTCATTACCTCATATTGATACCCTGGTGGATAATACAGCCCAACACTACATGTTTTCGTTCATGGATGGTTTTTCAGGCTACAATCAGATTAAAACGGCTGAGGACGACATGGAGAAAACCAATTTTGTGACAATTTGGGGGACATTTTACTATAAAGTTATGCCTTTTGATTTAAAGAATGTCGGGGCCACCTACCAAAGGGCAATGGTAACCCTCTTTCATGACATGATGCATAAAAAGATAGAGGTTTATGTAGATGACATGATTGCCAAGTCCCGAGGAGAAGAGGATCATGTAACCAACCTTCGAAAGCTGTTCGAAAGGCTACGGAAGTTTCAGCTCAAGTTAAACCCTACCAAATGCACTTTTGGTGTTAAATCAGGAAAGTTGTTGGGGTTTGTAGTCAGTGAAAAGGGAATCGAAGTGGACCCAGATAAAATCAGGGCGATACAAAATCTATCGCCTCCACGCACACAGAAGGAAGTAAGAGGCTTTTTGGGAAGATTGAACTATATTTCCCGTTTCATCTCCCAACTTACGCTTAAATGCGATCCCATTTTTAAGTTGCTTCGGAAACAAGATCCGGGTGAATGGAACGAGGCATGCCAAGAGGCTTTTGAAAAGGTGAAAAGGTACTTGTCAAATCCACCTGTTCTGGTACCACCAGTTGCAGGAAAGCCCTTGTTGTTGTACATGACTGTCAATGAACACTCAATGGGATGCGTACTAGGCCAACATGATGATTCAGGCAAGAAAGAACGAGCTATCTACTACTTAAGTAAGGAGTTTACTGATTACGAGGCTAAGTACACTACGATAGAAAAGATGTGTTGTGCATTAGCTTGGGTTGCTCGAAGATTGAGGCAATATATGTTGTACTATTCAACTTGGTTGATAGTCAGATTGGACCCCTTTAAATACATCTTTGAGAAGCCGTCATTATCAGGAAGATTAGCTAGGTGGCAAGTTATGCTTTCTGAGTACGACATTGTGTATGTATCCCAAAAAGCAGTCAAAGGTGGGGCAATAGCCGATTTCCTTGCAGACCGTGCTACTGATGATTACGAGCCTATCAAGCTAGATTTTCCAGACAAAGATATAATGTCTGTCTTTCAAGTGGAGAAAGAAAAGCCCAACGACAGATCGTGGAGAATGTTCTTATGGCGCGTCTAATGCCTTGGGACACGGGATAGGGGCAATTTTAATATCTCTAAATGGAAAATACTACCCGTCCACAGCCAGGTTAAATTTCAATTGCACCAACAACATGGCTGAATATGAAGCTTGTGTAATGGGCCTAGAAGCTACAATTGAGAGGGGAATCAGAAACCTAGAAGTCTATGGCGATTCAGCACTAGTCATTTATCAATTACGGGGTGAATGGGAAACGAGGGATCAAAAGTTAGTTTAGTACCAGAAATACATAGCTGACCTTGTACGACAATTCGATGACATTGTCTTCCAGCATTTATCTTGAGAAGAAAATCAGGTCGCTGATGCCTTGGCAACTCTAGCTGCAATGTTTAAAATGAAGATAGAAGCAAAGGTCTCACCTATCAAGCTACGTATGAAAGACTCTCCAGTCCACTGTTCTAGTATTGAAGAGGAAGCAGATGGACAACCTTGATACCATGACATCATGCAGTACCTTAAGAGTCAGCAATACCCAAAGCATGCGTTGGAGAATGATAAAAAGATCCTCAGAAGACTAGCAATGGGTTTCTTTGTTGATGGAGACGTTTTGTATAAAAGAGGCCGAGATCAGATGTTGTTGAGATGTGTAAATGCGTCTGAAGCCAAAAGGATTCTTGAAGAGGTACACGATGGAATTTGCGGGGCACATGCAAATGGTCATTTTATGGCTAGACAGATTATGAGGGCAGGCTATTATTGGACTACCCTAGAAAGAGATTGCATAGATTATGCTAGAAAATGCCACAAGTGTCAAATCTATGCTAACAAGATTCAAGTTCCCCCAACATCACTGAACGTCATAGCACCACCGTGGCCTTTCTTTATGTGGGGAATGGATGTGATTGGGCCCATCTCTCCCAAGGCATCAAATGGGCACAGATTCATTTTCGTGATGATAGATTACTTTACAAAATGGGTTGAAGCTGCCTCTTATGCCAACATGACTAAGTCTACTGTTTGCAAGTTCCTAAAGAAAGAGATAATATGTCGGTACAGGCTTCCAGAAAGGAACATATCAGACAATGCCCTCAACTTAAACAATGACATGATGAAAGAAGTATATGCACAATTCAAGATCAAACACCACAACTCGGCCCTGTATCGCCCAAAGATGAACAGAGCTGATGAGGCTGCTAACAAGAATATCAAAAGGATTGTGGGAAAAATGACAAGCACATACAAAGACTGGCACGAGAAGCTACCATTTGCTTTGCATGCTTATAGAACATCAGTGCCTACTTCTATTGGGGCAACTCCTTTTTCTCTGGTTTACAGCATGGAAGCGGTGCTGCCTATTGAAGTTGAAATCCCCTCCCTAAGAGTTTTAATGGAACTAGACTTGGATTAGGCTGAATGGGTTCGAAGTCGCTTTGAACAATTAAACCTTATAGAAGAGAAAAGGCTCACGGCACTATGTCATGGTCAGATGTACCAGAAGAGAATGATGTGAGCCCATGATAAAAAGGTTCGACCCAGGCATTTCTGTGAAGGAGAATTAGTGTTGAAAAGAATTCTTCCAAACCACTATGATAATCGGGGCAAATGGACACCAAATTGGGAAGGACCATATGTGGTAAAAAGAGCGTTCTCGGGTGGAGCGTTAATCTTGACAGAGATGGATGGGAATGATTTGCCTAATCCGATAAATTTTGATGCTGTGAAGAAATACTATGCTTAAAAAAAGAAAAAAATGAAAAAAAAAGAAGAAAAAGAAAAAAAGAAAAGGAAAATGAAAGGAGAATTCAAACTGAAAACCCAAAAATGGCAGTTGGATTAAAGGGGAATATCTAAGTTGAAAACCTGAAAAGGCGGCTTAGATGCGGAAAAGATCAACACCTGAGGATCAAAATCATACGGAGCATGGCATCAGCCGGATGAACTCAGTGTGACAGGGGGCATCAACGGATTAGTTTTTTCCAAAGAAAGCACCGGTTTGGTTCGTGAAGGGTTATCTAAACATTCATTATTTGTTTTGGTCACCATTCCTTGAAATTCACCACTTGACCCTTGTGGCATTTGCTACCCAGCTATACTTTTGTTTTCATTGTCTCTTGTTTGCCCAATAACAAATGCTTTTCTTCCAAATTTTGTTGTTCTTTTGGTCATTCCATAACTAATCGATAAAGTGCAAGAATGCATTGTGTTTGTTAACAAAATGAAATGAAGATGACGATTAAAATGATAATCTACCTGCTAACATTACTAAAGAAGAAGAAGAAGAAAGAAAAAAGAGGAAGAAGAGGAAAAGAGAAATAAGGGAATGAAACAAAGGAAATTGAAGATTGTGACAAGTACATGCTGTGAACCAGCTCCGATTCGAAATTGGTGACAACTATTTTGTGAAACAAGGGTGAAAAGATCAAAGGACACAAAAGGGATAGTTCTGAGAATTTGATTACCACAATAGGAATTGCATGACTTTGTCAATACATGCATTTGCATTTCATTCACATTATGAGAAAAAGAAACAAAAGAAACAAAAAACAAAAAAAAAAACAACAACAACAAGAAGAAAACAAAAAAACAAACAGACAAAAGGACAAACAAAAAAAAAGAAGAAGAAGAAGAAGAAAAATGTTTCAGCATACCTCAGAAGAAAGAATTTAAAGTTTCATCGCCTCTACTGCAAGAGGAGCACATTTCAGGAAAAATTTTAAAGTTTCACTGCCTCTGCTGCAAGAGGAGCACTTTTGAAGAAAGGAATTTAAAGTTTCATTGCCTCTGCTGCAAGAAGAGCATTTTCAGGAAAGAATTTTTAAAGTTTCATCGCCTCTGCTGCAAGAAAAGCACATTTCAGGAAAAATTTTAAAGTTTCAATGCCTCTGCTGCAAGAGGAGCTTTTTCAAGAAGGAATTTAAAGTTTCATTGCCTCTGCTGCAAGAAGAGCCTTCTCAAAAAAAAAGAGAATTTAAAGTTTTAATGCCTCTGCTGCAAGAGGAGCTTTTTCAAGAAGGATCTTAAAGTTTCATTGCCTCTGCTGCAAGAGCAGCTTTCTCAAAAAAAAAAAAGAAAGAAGAAGAAAAAAAAGGGAATTTAAAGTTTCATTGCCTCTGTTGCAAGAGGAGCACATTTCTGCAAGAAAGTTTAAAGTTTCATTGCCTCTGCTGCAAGAGGAGCATATTTCAAAAAAAAAAAGAAGAAGAATTTAAAGTTTCATCGCCTCTGCTGCAAGAGAAGCACATTTCAGAAAAAAATTTAAAGTTTCATCGCCTCTGTTGCAAGAGGAGCACATTTCAAAAAAAAAGAGAAAAGAATATTTAAAGTTTTATCGCCTCTGATGTAAGAGGAGCACATTTTCAAAAAAACAATTTAAAGTGTCATTGCCTCTGCTGCAAGAGGAGCACATTTCAGGAAGGAATTTAAAGTTTCATCGCCTCTGCTGCAAGAAGAGCACATTTCAGGAAAAAATTTAAAGTTTCATCGCCTCTGCTGCAAGAGGAGCACATTTTCAAAAAACAATTTAAAGTGTCATTGCCTCTGCTGCAATAGGAGCTTTCCCAAAAGAAAAATTTAAAGTTTCATCGCCTCTGCTGCAAGAGGAGCACATTTCAGAAAAAAAAGAATATTTAAAGCTTCATCGCCTCTGCTGCAAGAGGAGCACATTTTTAAAAAAAACAATTTAAAGTGTCATCGCCTCTGCTGAAAGAGGAGCTTTCCTAGAAAAAAATTTAAAGTTTCATTGCCTCTGCTGCAAGAGGAGCACATTCCAGGAAGGAATTTAAAATTCCAATACCCATGTTGTAGAAGTAGCACTAAAAAAAATAGATTAAAAAAAAAGGGATTAGGTCTTGAGTCAGACAAAATTGTTGTCTATTGTCGTTGCTCCATTCCTGATCCTCAGCAATGAGCAAAGAGGGGCAGCTGTAGACACCCAATTTTGTCTAAATCAGTAATATTATATTTAGATAAGATTATTTTTGTTAGAAATGGATATGATTCAAACCCAATATATTGGGCCATAAGCAATATAATAAATTTAGTTGGATTTTCAAAGTCCAAATTAAAGGATTAAGCTTCAAGGCCCATTAAAATGAGTTGAATTTGATTTTATTTGATTTTATTTTTTATCTATTATTATTATTATTATTATTATTATTTATTTTTATTGTTAGTATTATTATTATATCATTTGTTATTATTATTATTATTATTATTACCTTTTTCCTTTATTTTATCTATTTATTATTTATTTATTTTATTTTTATTTTTATTATTACTATCGGCTTACTTCCAATCATGGCACTGATCGACTGCCTGTTAAGCCAAAATCTCACCAAATTCGTTCACCAAATCCACCATTCCAAACGCCACCATCCCGTCCTGACAGTCACCACTAGTGACCGAAAAAACAATAGTGTGATCTGGATGAGTTAAATCTAATATACTAGACAAAAGGATGCCTCTAAATCCATTTAAAAAGTCTGAATGATTAAGGCAAAATTTTTTTTAGAGACACTGGAACACTAAAAACCGGCAAAAAAACCACACCATTCACCATTACCGAAACCACCAAACGCCACCACCCAAGCAATCACCATCCACCGAGACACCACCATCATCACCACCATTGGAACCTAAACAGCCACCAACCAGCAACCACCAAGACACCACCATCATCGCCATCACCGAAACCTTCACCACCAAGACCAGCAACCTAAACACACCCAAAACAAACCCCCTAACCCAAATCTAGAAAATCCTAACCCAGATCTGGAAAACCTACGACCCGAAACCCCTAAAACAACCTAAAGCCTAAACCCAAAACCGACCTTCGAACACATGCAAGAAAAATCACAACCAACCCCACCCAAGAACAGCCAAGCATCCACTAGAAATAAACAAAGCAAAACGCAAAAAGAAAAAAAAAGGTGATGAGGCTTTCGGTCTAGGTAAATCTAAGGAGTTAGGGAGTGTTTTTGGTTAAACGGAGGTCGGATCGGAGGAGAGGAAGACGAGGGGAGTGTTTTTGGTGTGTCCGGATAATTACTGGCGACCGGTTTGCAGTGGCGCACGGCGGTCGACAATCGTCGGGTGAAGGGAAGTTTGAGAGGATTTTGGAGGATTTTAAGTTTTTTTTTGGAGAAATCGAACAAAAATGAGTAAAGAAAAAAAAAATATTCTTTTATAGGGGTGCAAAACGCACCGTTTTGGGAGCTGACCCGTGGCAAACCAGCGTGCTGACCCGACCCGAATCCGAGATCCGCGCGACACGGCTCCGCTTCGACCCTTCGTGACCCGCGTGCCACGCCCAACTTGGTTCCTCGACCCGCTCGCGACCCGCTTCTGTTGGCAAACTTGGGCCCTACCGTTTGGGCTCGATTTTGGGCCTGTGTTGGGAGGTTTTCTTTGGGTTCCAAGCCCAATCCATGGGTATATATATTTTTCCTTTCATTTATTTATTTATTTAGTATTTATTGATTTATTTATTCTGTTAAATATGTTATTTCATGTATTTTTAATATATTTGCATAATAAAAATGAATACTTGTTTATAGATAAAATTCAAGCATAATGGAAAATTTAAAATTAATTCATAAATAAAATTCTTTAAGATCTAATAACTTTAAGTTTAAATATGGAATTAATCTCAATAATAAATACATAATTTTGAGATATATAAATAAATAAATAAAATATGTAAATAACTATAGGAAATATATATAGTTTAAAATGTATATAAATAAATATATATAAAGTACATAAAATAAGCATATAAAATACATATAACCACATAGTTTTTATACAATAAATATTTTCTTAAACAATTTACTATGAAAATCTTTTAGGAAGCTAGGAAATATATAGTTCTTGAAATGTGTGTGTGTGTGTGTGTGTGTGTGTGTGTGTGTGTGTGTGTGTGTATATATATATATATATATATATGAAATATGTAAGTAAATATGTAAAATACACATAACCATATAGTTTTTTTTATATATTTTTTAAACAATTTACTATAAAAGAATATTTTAAGAAGCTAAAAAAATAAAAAAAAGGTAAATAAATAAATAAAATAAATAAGCGTGAAACCCCGATGATAAGTCTTCGTAGAACTCGCATGTAGCGATTCTTCGAAAAACTTTAGGTGAGAGAAATTATACCAAATGTTACCAGAGTATTGGGATATTCGATATTATTTCTCAATATTCAATTTCATGCTCATTTTTTTTAAAAATATGTATAAATAATAAAATATATCTATATATAATAAATCAATGAAATAAAATAAAATAAGCGTGAAATTTCGATGATAAGTCTTCGTAGAACTCGCAAGTAGCGATTCTTCGAAAAACTTTAGGTGAGAGGAATTATACCGAATGTTACCAGAGTATTGGGATATTCAATATTATTTCTCAATATTCAATTTCATTCTTATTTTTAAAAATATTTATGTATATACAAGTATGAGTTTTGTAACGACAAATAAAGAGTATTTAGAAAAATATTAATTAAATAAATGCTAATAAAAACAAAAGAGGTAATGGAAAACTATTGAGAGAAATTAATAAAAAAGGGGATTTTAGAAATTCATAAACATAGAATAATTAAACCAATAAAAAATTAATAATAGTAAAGTTTTTAAAGGTAAAGAATGATAATTAAATTAATTAAATAAGTAATAATAGAATTTTAATAAAAGGGAATAATCAAAGGAATCAAGACAATAAATCTAAATATTAATTTTAAAATAAATGAAATTCTTTCGATGATGGGATGTCATGAAACTCACAAGTAGTGATTTCTTGACTGATCCCTAAGTGAGAGGAATTAGCTAAATGTTTCCAGAGTATTGGGATATCTAGTTAAATTTTTCAATATTAAGTGTTTCATTAATAAAATCAAAACATAAAGTTCTTTTTATAATTCCATGTGCATCATGTACTATATGCTTGCATCATGTGCATAAAAAAATATTAATTTTAAAAAAAATGAAATTCTTCCAATGATGGGATGTCATGAAACTCACAAGTAGTGATTTCTTGACTGATCCCTAGGTGAGAAGAATTGGCTAAACGTTACCAGAGTATTAGGATATTTGGCTAAATTTTTCAATAATGAGAGTTTCATTAATAAAAATCAAAATATAAAGTTCTTTTCATAATTCCATATACATCATATACCATATGTTAGCATCATATGTACAAATATTAAAATTCTAAAATAAATAGAATTCTTCCGATGATGGGATGTCATAAAACTCACAAGTAGTGATTTCTTTACTGATCCCTAGGTGAGAAGAATTGGCTAAATGTTACCAGAGTGTTTGGATATTTAGCTAAATTTTTCAATATCAAGAGTTTCATTAATAAAATCAAAATAAATAAAATTTCTTTTAAGTTTCATATGCATCATACATTATTATTAATACTACATGTGTACATAATCAATTATAAAATAGCGTGAGGCCCATCGAAGATGAGATTCTATAGAACTCACAAGTAGTAATTCTTAAGAAATCTCTAGGTGAGGAAAATTATTTCAAATGTTACTAGAGTATTGGGATATTTGATTTAATTTTTCAATAAATGGTGTTCATGTTGATTTTCATAATGAAATTTTTTTAAAAAATTTATAATAGTAATTTTTTTAAGCTAATGCACGAATTTTTTATATATAATAAATGAATTAAACTTAAGCCAAGACTATTTTGTTTAAATTAAATGATACTATGTGGTTAGGATGGTACCGTTTTCTAACGGGCGTTGTGAGAGTGCTAATTTTTCCTCACACGTAACCGTACCCTGAACCCAAATTTTATTTTCGCAGACAAAAAATTGTCTTTTTAATAAAACTTAATTAATTTTAAGATTTGTTAAAAAGATAAAATATTTTAGGTGATCAATCACACTTAACAAAAAAGATTGGTGGCGACTCCTTTTGTTTTTAAATGTTTTCAAAACCGTCGAGCGCGAAGCCATTACGACAGTTACCATTTCGTTTCACTGTTTGAATTTGTGAGAGTTATCACTAAATTTTGACTGCTTAATCATAATAATAAAAATTTAAATTTAAATCATATGTATCTATACTTGAAGTAATTAAAAATAAATCTATCTATTTATTATAAGTTAATATTTTATGACTCTGATTTAATTACATCAAAATTTCACAATAAATCACACAAAATCGAGTCTATAGTATTAAAAATCTTTAAATATTAGAAGATGGCAGTAAGTTTTCATATTATTATTGGTCTTAAAATCTCACATATGAATTACTACATGGTTGTCCTAATAAGTGGTGTAGCCAGGAAAATTATTCAGTGGTGTCAAAAGTAATTACACTTTTTCTATTATATCTTGTTTTTTTTTAATATCCTAAAATTATATATCTTTCTTTCATAAAAAAAAATTGATATTCTTTATCTTTTTCAATCATCAAAAATTATCTATTTCTTAATCTATGAAAATAAAAAAAATATAAAAATAATTGAAAAAATATATTTTTAAAAATACACGTATATATGAATATAAAATTTTTCATTCGAAGTCTTTTAATAATTACAACATCATTACAAAATTTAAGTATAAATATTAAAAGAAAAAGGATAATTATTTTATATCACAAGAAAATTTTAAATTTTATAAATGAGATTAAGGAGTTAACATATATCCATTTAAATATATTTAAAAAATAATAAATTATATAATTATTAAATAAACATGTAGTAGATAATTTGTGGAATTTAAAAATTCAATTCCCTATATAGAGAACAATAATCTAAAAAAATCTTCAATATAAAGTTATCTTTTTACAATTATCATAAAGAGTTTATTTTTTTAAAAAAAAGAGTTTTTATTTTTTAAGAATGATCATAAATATAACTAATACGTTTCTTCAATATATGTAAACAAATTATCTCTTATTGATTTGTGTAACAAATCAATTTCACTATTTTTGTAGTTGAAAAGATTACTTGTATACTAATAATAAAATCTTGACTTAATGACAACGAGAAAATTTTGGAACCTTAAAATTTTATATTTAAGTCTCGTCATATATGAGTTTGATCCAACTTTATAGTGGATTTATCCGACTTATATATGTTGGTTTGTTGTTTGATTAGTTTATTTATATGATATAATTCATTAATTTCTTACGTATAATACTAAAATATAATTATAATTTATCTTGTACTTATACTTTCATTAAAAAAAATTGTATACTTGTCCTAATTGATAAAATCAAAACTAGTTTTAGTATATACAATTCATGAATAATACCAATATTGTTTTTGTCTTAACTCCTTTTTTTGTGATCTCTATTTTTGACTAAGTATATACTGACCCCAAATTATTTTATTATATTATATATTAATTCATAAATTTTATTTCAGTGGGGTCAATTTATTCAAAATTTTACTTTTTGAAAATCAATTTATAATTTATTCTGCATTTGCATCTATGCATTATAAAAATATTTCAATTTTCAGTGGGGTCATTTGACCCCAAGTTTCTAACGTGGCTACGCCACTGGTCCTAATAATGTGAAGACCGAGAATTTTCTAAATAAATATAAAGTATCCGAAAAACTTAATTTGGACAAATTGAAATCCAAATTAAATAAGAATGAAAATGGAGAAAATAAATTTGGATATCAAGAAATCCAAAACTTAATAAGAAATAAAAATATGTATTTTGATAGATTTATATAATGATATTATATAAACGCTTTTGATAAATATATATATTTATACATGGAATAAATACATATGAATTTTATTATACATTTATGTATATATGATATACATATATAAGATATATATGTATAGTATTTTAAAATAAAGTATATATATATATATATAAATTGTTTATATGAAATATGTAATAATATATAATATATATATGAAATATATGTATAGTGTTTTAAATTAAAGTGTATATATATGGTTTATAAAAATTATATATATAAAAAATATAGTAATTATATATATATATAATTATATGAATATAATTATATATAATAATAAATATATATTAAAAAGAAAAAAAAACGGAAAAGAGGGTCGGGATACAACCCGACCACCCCTCTTCCCATTTCCTTTCTCCTCTGTTGCAAACAGAGGAGAAAGACCAGATGAATGCCGGCCCCCTGTCTGCTTACCAGAGAAAGGAAGAGGGGAAGGACGAGTTGCCGTTGGCGATAGGAGAAGTGAGCGACGACGGTCTAAGGCGAAAAGAGAAGGAAAACAGCGGAAACGAAACAGAAAACCGAAAGGAAGAAAGGAAGGGAGATCGGCGATGCCGATTGATCCAGTCACCGCCACCGCCACTCCTGCCACCGGTGAAGGCCAACAAAGGAGGAGGAGGCCACTGATGGTGAAGGAAATGGCGGAGGAAGGAAGAAAACAGGGGGAAAGAAGCCGCCACTGCCACCTCCAGATCCGGTGCCGTCACCGCCGGTGGGGAGGAAAGGAGGCCAGATTCGGCTTCAGCACCACCTCAGCCAGCTGTGGGAAGGTCGAATCGGCGGCAAACCGACCGGCGAGAGGCTGAACCGGCGGATGAGACTGAACCGGTCTAGACCGGTCCGAACCGGTCTAGACCGGTCCGAACCGGTTCAGACCAAGAAAAAAAAACAGAACAGAAAAGAAAAGGAGAGAAAAAGAAAAGAAAGAAGAAAAGAAAAGGAGAAAGAAAAGAAGGAAGAAGAAGAAGAAGGTAAGGAAAATTAAAAGTTCTGCTATATTCTATGGGATTTATTAAAAATTGTTGGATTATTTTCTAAATGAAAATATGTGTCAATTATTGAAATTGTAGCAAAACGGAAATGAGACAAACGGTGGAGTTCGGCAAGGCTCAAAAATCAGAGAGTGCGCTAAGCTTTGGCGAATAGGTAAGATACTCTTATAAAGCCTTAGTAGCATTATATTGTATGTGAGATTTATGATGTTATATGATGCATTGATGGAATGATTTTAATGGAATTGTGATTTTTGTATGATGCATCGATTTAAATTGATTTGCTAAAAATGCTAAGAGGACCCACAACTGATGGTGGGGGTCTTAGTAAGAGGTAAAAAAAATTGGTGAGAATCAACGGCTGCAAGTATAAATTGTGTTTCCTTGCAGGAGGTTTAGAGGAAATTAAGTCGTTATGCTGCCGAAATTTCCATGAAAATGTTTAAGGAAAAATATTAAATTCTCATCTAAATGGAATCCTGAAAGAATTATCGAAGATAAGCTTGAAAGGATCTTACTGTGTCATAGGAAAATTTTGTTTTTAAATGGTTGAGAAGGTTAATGGATGAGCACGATAATGTGAGGAATTTTGTTGTGAATCTTATAGAGTTGATAATTCGAATTATTTAACATTACAAGTTGACTATCGAGCAGAAATTGAGGTGGAATCTCGATAGTTGGAGTATTGATGGATGTAACGATGATTATATGATATTGCTTTGAAGAGAAGACCATAGTTGAAAATTGATAGTTAAATGATTGGATTGTGAAGTTACTAACGGAGTAATGATTTTCAGAATTTACTGAGTCCGGTTTCTTAATTTTGAAATAATTCCAAAACGTGATAATACGGACAAATTCGAAAGATCGAAATGGAGACGATTTCACCGTCCTACATTGTACTGTCGGATATACGTGAGATAATAAACAGACATACCCTAGTAATATGGGTCTTAATATCGATACGATGGTACACAATGAATAGTTATGATATTGAATCATAATGAATGTACGAATTGTGCATGCAGAAAATTGATTGAAATTGAGATTGAATTACGATACAATTCGATCAATTATGGGTTCAAAGAAATGAGTGATAAATATGTGAAAAGGTGGTTGTGCTTATGACCTTAGAATAGATCTCGAATAATAAGATCAACAATTGCATAAATTTAGATTAAGTCATAAAGGCCGCATAAAAGTTGATTTGAGGATTTAGATATGATTTTGAGATCGTAAATGAAATTGAACCTCAAATCGGAAATGATAAACATGTATCAATAGATCAAATCATATATGGATTTGATAAGTGACTATCGATGTGGTGATTCTGTTATCCTCGATGTCGATTCTGGAATAGATATTGAGTGATGATATTATTATTTGCATAATTTCGGTACCTTGATGACTATTTAGAAACATGATGTTTAAAAGCTCATAGAAACTTAGAGGATTCATACTAATGATGCGATCCTAATATTGATGATGAAGTGTATAAATGATTATAATAGTCGATGACGATCTAGAAAGGATATTGAATACCGAATGGTCTGAATACCAAGTGATTCGATTTCCAAATGAATTGAGTACTGAGCAAATTGAATACCGAACTAAATGAATAGTGAATGAATTGCATAGTGATTTACTGACTTGACAGAAAGAAAGTCTTGAAATCGAATAATTGATGGTGATAAAGTTAAAGGAATCGTTTCACTGTATTGATGAAAATATTACTGAAGTTGCATACTGAAATGTTTTATAGCATCGCATTTAAGCATGCTTTCTTGCAACTTGAAACATTTTAATAATGTTTATATGAATACTGAAAAGTATTGATTTGTTTTGAAATGAAAGTATATGGTAGATATATATATTTTGATTTATGAAGTCTCATACAGAATTTTACCATATGCTTTACATGATATTGAAAAGAAAGCTATAGATTTAAATGTTTTATGAGATTGTAGGCACCCTAAAAGAATGAAATTCAATAAAGCATAGTGGAAATCGCCTAATTGGAGCTTTGCTCATTAGGTAGAGAGATGCTTGTCCGACAATAGTCGTGGATAGGTCTCAGTCACGCTTGATCAGTGGGGCTGAAAGAGATGAGGTCTATGGCCATAGATAGCGCCCTAGTTGGTTTCCAGGGGACGATGATATGATTTCACTACTAGCTACAGTGATTTAAGTCTTTATTGATAGAGATGATAGGGATCTAGCCTAGTCTCTAACCGATATGATATGAAGTCTAGAGTCTAATTTTATTGATATGAATTCTAGACTTGACATGATTTATACTGTATATGAAACAAGTTTGAAATGAAATATGTTTTTAAACAGTATATGTTTTAAACATGTTTTAGAAGTCCATGAGATATGATTTCGACACTTGTATGAATTATATGTGATTTTGTGTCGGACATGGCATGATATGCGGTCTAGGGTATAGTTTGATTTGATATGAACTCTAGACCTGATATGATTTACAGTATATGTTTTAAAAGTACATGATAAATGATTTCGACACTTATATGATTTATATACGATTTTGTGTCGAATTTAAAATGATATGCGGTCTAGAGTATAGATTGATTTGATATGAACTCTAGACCTGATATGACTTATAGTATATGAAAATGTTTTAAAACCGCATATGTTTTAGACATGCTCTAAAAAAATGAATACATGAATTGAAATTGAACATGTTTTTATCATGTCGTAAAGGTAGACTTGAATGAACTGAAAATTTATACATGGAGCATGTTCTACAGTACATATGATACGATTAGAAATGATAGCGGTGTATACAGTAAAGTTACATAAATTGCATATTAAACCCTGACATGATAATATGCTTCGTACATGAGAGTTTCATGAGAAATGTCATGACTCGACATTAATGATATTTCATCTAGACGATGACGTGATATGATACATGAACATAAGATTGGTATGAAGAGAATTGTGAACTTACACTATTGTGAAACATGATTTCTCTATATAGAAAGTGATATGAGATGATAGAT
Source organism: Heritiera littoralis (assembly GCA_031772115.1). Lineage (NCBI taxonomy): Eukaryota > Viridiplantae > Streptophyta > Magnoliopsida > Malvales > Malvaceae > Heritiera > Heritiera littoralis. Next base: position 1,211,558 of record JAPDPK010000141.1, on the reverse strand, counting down.
TACAGGAGTACGATTATGAAACATAAAGTGAATTGATATGATGCTTCAATTGGACATGATGTACTCCAAGATAGAGGAAAATATAGACTAAAAGTATATGACATTTAATTTGGATACGACAGATTGTTGTGCGATGCACTATAGTGTAAGGACGAGAAGATTGAAAAAGTGATTATGATGATTTAACTAAAAGAATAAGTGATAGACAGATGACAAGAAATGAGATAATGATGTGTTATCGATGAGAAAGGATTAACTGTAATTGCATCCTTGCAAGTTTTAAGCATTTGCGGTTAAGACAGTATAATCCTACTCTTGCATTTATATTAGTATCTTACTGAGCCGTGGTTTTGCTCACCCCACTAAATTTTATATCTTTCAGATTATTGAAGTTAACATCTGCCATATGAGCTGCTAAGTGGGCATCGAAGACGGTGTATGGACTTGGTACTAGTCTTCTGAGGTATATGTTTCTTATAAAATATTTGTTTACATGTAAGACTTAAATTGATGCACAGTACATATTCTGTTTAACAAGTCGGGATGTAACTAAGAACCGTTTTCGTGTTTGTTTAATATTTAAATGGAATGAATATAGGTCACCTAGATAGTATAGTAACTACACTGACACCGAATACAAACCTTAAAATGAAAAAAATTTAATCCATAAATTTGTAGACTAAGAAAAGTATAAGAATCAAGTGGAAGTCGCGGTCTTCGGGTTGTGACAAATAAAGAAGAGTTCGCAATCGGGCTAGACTAAATTTTCTTGGGAAGAAGATGAAATTAAGAAAATGGCATAAATTTCATAGGATTTTCCATGGAGATTCTGAGGATAGAAGTGGTTTCAGTCCTTGGGATGATTGCAGAAAATGCCATTGGAATTTGGTTTGGTGATCTGTAAAGAAGAAGAAATATTTTTTATAGAATTTATATATGATGCATTGATAGTATATAGCTTCTATACACTGACAATACATAATAAGATATTATAGACTGTCAGTACATCATATATAAACTATTCTTTGTAAACTAAGATTTTTTTTAAGAATCCAAACTCCAATTTTCAATTACCTTTTGGGCCGGTCCTTACTTTATATGATGAATATTTTTTATGGTTGTGGATGGTAATGAGTCTATTAATTATTGCTGGCTTAAAAGCAAATTAAAATTTAAAACCCTCGCTTATAGTAATCCACGGTCGATGAATCAAATATTCGAGTGAGATTGCATACATAAGTAAACGATTTAATAAAAATCTAAGCTGCATCTAAATATTTAATTTAATAAAAAACTATATATCATTTTGATCAAAAGAAATCGATTCAAGGAATGTTAAAAGTAGAAAAAGATTTAGGCTTAGTTTGGAATCCAACCAAAAAACTAAAAAAAATAACTAAAGACAAAAAAAAACACTAAAACATTTATATTTTGGATAATCATTTTATACACTATCAGTGAAATATTTTTATTCTACAAACAGTGTTAGGATCGCGACATGTGTCTTATTTTTAAAATAAGACACGTGTCGTGAAATAAAAATGTTTCACTAACAGTGTATAGACCAAAATATACCCTTTCTGTTAAATGTTTTATTATTATTTTATTAAAATTATTTTTACTTATTGATCATTTTATCTTTCTCAATTTCATGACAATCAATCTCACTGTCCATCCAAACCAACCCTTCAAGTCCTTCCACTAGACACCGATGTGACTTGAAACGGGATGATTGCTGCCTTCCCTCAATCAAAGAATATGAATCAAGAACATTATTTTGGAAATAGTTTTGTGCACTGGTAAGGTTGCTTGTTAAGCTTGGATATAAACCCCTATTAAATGGAAAAAAGTATAGGTCAATAGAATTTATTTTTTGAAACATTTGGGGTAAAGTTTTTTTCCTAGTAAATGGAAAAGTATGCTTGGATACAAAATAAAAATTATTTTTAAATAATTAAATACTTTATTTTCATAGATAATATATATGATTTTACTTCAATGTGTTTTATATTTTTAATTAATTTATTATTTCTCTAATTTGTTAATTACATTAATCAGGTCAAATTTCAACCTTATATTTTTATTATTTGCATCACTTGATATGATAATAGTCAAAATACAAGTAGTACTAATAAACAAAAAAACTTAAAACTAATTCTTTTGGTGAAAAGGAAAGATAAATAATTTTTTTCCTTCACCAAGAAAATCAATAAAAATGAGATAAAATATTTTCTGATTTTGCCAAAAACCAGTGGGCCTCTTCAGTGCTTCTTAAAGTTAGGGCTTTTAATCTTGTCTTCACTCTTTCTTATTTTTTTTGCCTCCTCACGCCAACCCTAAACCAAACAGGTAAACAAAACAACTCATTGCTTCTTGTTCTCCAATCCATGGCTATTTTTTCCTTCTTTTACTGTATTATTTGAAGTTTTGTCTATTGTAATCTTGCGATCTTGCTCATATTGGATATATTAATTTTTTTTTTCTTTATTTGTAGAACCCATATTTAATTTGCATGACGTTTTTTATGGTTATTTTTTGGGTATTGATACCATAACTAGTTAGCAACGAGTGCACCAGTTAAGTTGATATTTGGAGAATAATTTTCTTATTTAATGTAATAGTATTTATAGTAAATTTGATTATTTTTTAAAATTGAGTGCACAAATTTCACTTTTTGTAGTTTTTTTTTTATATAAGCAACGCAATTTATTGTTGCTAATTTTGATTTGGATTGTCAGGTCTTTAGCTGCTGAAAATGGATTCGGGAGTGAAGAATGCAACTGTGACCAGAGTGATAGGCAGGACTGGCTCAAGAGGGCAAGTAACCCAGGTGAGAGTGCGGTTTATCGATGATACCAGGGAGATCACTAGGAATGTGAAGGGACCAGTTCGGGTTGGGGACATTCTCACCCTTCTTGAGTCTGAGAGGGAAGCAAGGAGGCTGCGTTGATGCCACTCTTTGCTCATGTTCTGGTTAGGTTGATGGATTTGGCATGGTTTGCATCAATAATTTGTAGGTTGAACAAAATCATTTCAGCTTTTGCAGACAGTTAATTTCCATGTCTTGTTTACTTATCTGAGTTGCGCTTTGCTTTGCTGATCACCTTTGGATGGTAACACTTTGCTAGAATAATATATCTTTTTTTGCTATATCTTTTACTGTTATTATCAATTTTGTGCTAAGTCTAAGGAATTCAAAGCAACAACATTGTCATTGCCCACCAAAGTTTTCTTGGTGAATCAATTCTAACTTTCTTTTTTTAAGTGTTATTTTTGTAAGCAATGGATTTCAATGATGTCAACTAATGAAGTAGAAAATTTTACATGGAATTGATTGTTTTTTGGTTTTTGTTTACTTGTTTGATAAAGAAAAGAGTTCTTGAGTAAATGGTCCATTTATGGCCTTAAATTATTTAGAAATGACATTAATGATTGTGCGTATTATTATTATGATGTTCGATTTGAAATAACTCAATTAAAATGATTTGATCCAAACCTAATTCCCGTTTCCCATTCATGGGATGTCACGCCTTGGGTACAGTTTCTGATCTCTAATAAATTTTGCGAAAGGATGGTTGCATGGTGCCATGTTCTCCTCTTTGACTTTTATGATTATTAATTGATGAGCAATAAGAGGGATTTTCTTGCCAACCGTTTAACTATATTGTGGGATCCGAGAAACTTTAATGCAAGAAGGGATGAAAGTCAATAATAAAACCACCTCAAATGTTTGCTTAGGCAGCAATGTGATTTGTTTCTGAGCAGTGAGCACGTAATGGGCAACTTCCTTCACTTGAATTACAATTAAGTGCTTGTTTGTTTGACTAGACAGCATGGTGCGTTGGTAAAATCTCTCTTCTCCACCACAAGAAACTCATACTTTCTATCAACATCGTAAGGTTATAATTGGTACGGCGGAAAAGTGAAAGAAAGTGAAAGGATAGAAAGTTATTGGTGAAAACGGAGAAGAAAAATTGATTTTGAAGATGCTTGGTACCATAAAAAAAATAGAAAGGAAAGAAATTAGAGAAATTTGTTTTCTTTTTTATCCGCAAAGTACAATTTGTACAAATTGGAGAGAAAAAAAATATAATTCATATGAGCATATCAAGTGAATATATTAAATTATCCATAATCATTTTATTTTTTTTGTCACTTTTATAAAGCAATAGAAAGAATGATATTATATTTTACGTCGAGTTTTTTATTTTTCTTCTCAAACACACTTTTGAAAAGAATAATAGATTTTTTATTTTTCTCGTTTTTTCTCCTAATTTCTATCTTTCTATTTTCTCTCCACTATACCAATTACCAAGTAAATCCTAAGGATAACTAGACGTTTGATGCAGTGAGGAGGCTCTCACAGTCTCACTGCATCATGTAGCCGAACCAAACGAGCTATATAAATCATCTAAAATGATTATTGGGATTTTATCATAAATTTCTCAATGGTTAAAATTAACGAAAAATTGTATGTTTTAAAGTCCGATCAATTTAACTTACTATAGGAGAAAATTGAGCTTGAAGCCGTATAAAATTAGTAGAGGTGGCAAAAATTGGCCCGAGCCCGAAAACCCGCCCGAATCCGCCCGAGACCGAACCGGGACCAGCCCGAATTGACCAAAAAAGTCAAAGGCCCGTAACCGAAAAAGCCTGTAACCGAAAAAGCCCGGAACCGAAAAAACTCGAAACCGAAAAAGCTCGAAACCGAAAAAGCTCGAACCCGACACAACCCGAACTCGACATAACCCGAGCCCGATACGATCCGAAACCGAGACCGACCCGAACCGAAAACCGAAAAAACCGAATTTATAACCCGAGAAAACCCGAATTATAATTATATAATTATTATTTAAAAATAAATAAATAATTGATACACTTTTTTAATTAAAAAGTTTAAAATTTTGAAAACAATTATTATTTATTATACAATTTTATCAATTATATATTACCAGCATAATAAATATTGAATCTTTTTAATTAAATTAAATTAATTTAAAACACCATAATATATGATATAATATATGATATCAAATAATCTTTAATATTATCCTTACTGCATTTATAATAATAAATATATTATTAATTTGACATTTGATTTTATTATAAAAATCATTTTAACATTTTATTATTTTTATTTATAATAAAATTTTAATTTTAATACAACAATAAATCAAATATATAAAATTATATAATTTCAATATTTGTTTGAAACTTTGAATTTGATATTTTGTGCAACACATTAAAAATATTTTTAATAAAATTAAATTTAAACTATATTTTCTTAAAGTTTCAAGTATAGAAAGATATTAAATTTAGATTAAAAAAAACCTAATCTTTAAATTAAAATTCAAAGTTTTTAAAATTAGAAAAAGTTAAGTAATTAAATTAAACAATACAAGTACAATTTTTTTATACTTGGGTATCATTAAAAGAGAAAATTATAGTGGTAATTTTATTTTTAGCCTTAAAACAAAAGATATTAAAAAATCAAGCTAGTGATAATTAATTATTTATATATTATAATAATCTTATACATGAATAAACTAATTTGGTATCTTATAATAATGATTTGTATATTATATTATAATAATCTTTTAAGAATAAATTATGTAATCTCTTAGTGTGTAAGTATTATTTTGATAGAATTAAGTATTTACTAAAAATAATTCATTTATTATCTATTAAATGTAAAATTAAAGTGTGGATAAAAATAATAATTCTAATAGTAAATTAAAGTGTAATTTAATAATATATTAATGTTGTATTACTATGTAAGTGGTAATTTTAATCAAATTTATTTTTTATACTTTGTTAATATTATTATTAATTATATTTAAATAACTAGCATTATATTAATTAATTTAGTAAAATCTATTATTTAACATTTTAATTAGATATTCAATCAATTGGTGTATATCTAATATTATTATGTTAATCTAATATTATTATGTTAATGTGAATATGAAAAAAAATTAGTACTCAACTTGTAATAGTTTTTTTGATAGGAAATAAAATACATAATATAGTTAATAAATAACGCCTTATCATAATGATTTGTATGTTATTATAACTTTAAAAATAATATCTTATCATGTGATATATAATCAACTATACAAGCTCTTAATTATATAAAATAGATTATTAATATGTTTATCTTATCATAATGATTTGTATGTTACATTATAATAATCTCTTACCATGTAATATAGAATAAATTAAACAATCTCTCATAGCATATTATAGTTTTAATTTCAGACATTTTTCATTCCAATTTCTTATCATGCTTTTAGAATATACTCTTGTGTTTAATTTCAAACATTTAATCTCTTATGATGTATTCATGTAATTTAGTTTAACTTGATCAATTAATAATCAGAATATTGGATGATTAAATAGATATTGACCTTCTCAACTACTTTTTTAGTCAAAAAAGTGTTTTTTTTAATTTATTATAATGAGTTACAAATAAAATAATAAACATAATATACTATATATATATATATATTAAGATTTACATTATAATAAAATGTCATATATGTTAAATTATCAATATCTTAAGAATTGTATCTTAACATATTATGAAATTTCTATTAATTTAATTTTAGTACTTTATGTCTAAAATTTTAAAATCTTATTATCTTAAGAATAAATTATTATTATTATTATTCAGTAAACTATTTTTTTGGCCAACAATGTTTCATTAAATTTTAAATTGCAAGTTGTGTTAAAATAAAAATAAAATTTACAACAAATATAACAAATTCTCAATCTAGCTCACGTGGTTAAACATATAACAATAAATATAAGAGGTCATGGTTCAAATCTTTGTACAAGCATATAATTTTGATTACTTTCATATAATTGATGAACAAGTTCAGGTACCATATACTACTTGATCAAAAGTTAATCGAGTATAGTGTACCATAAGGGTACTACCCGAATCCGATACGGGTAATAAGAACACTATCCGAACTCATAATTATTCGTTTATAGAGTCGAGTAGTGTCTGGTACCTGATTATATATTACCCATTTACATCATTATATCAAATGGTTTTTTTTTGTACATTATATCGAATGTTATTATTTATAATATAATGTCAATTGATATATATAACTTGTTTAATTTAACGTTTTAAATTTTTAATGAGATATTTGATTAATTAATGTGTTTGAGTATGATTATATTTAATAAAAATAATGTTATATTATGATTTATGTATAAACTAAAAACAAAATAAATATAAAATTGAGATAATTAATTGACCAATTATTCATAATATTAATTATTTTTTTAATGTATACTATAATTTTATTCAATATTATAATTGAATAATTAGTTAACTAGTTATACGGTTAAATTTAATTTAATAAATAATTATGTTGGCATTTAAAAGACAAAATAAATGTAAAAAAGATTCTTAAAAATTTAAAATTTTATTAAAAATATAATATAATTATTAAAAAAGCTAATTAAACAAAGTAAAAAAAAAAAGAAATTTATTGAACTAAGGGTATCTAAATTCCAATGACCTAATATTGACCTAAAAAAAAAACAATGACTCAATAAGTTATTGTTAAGAATATAAAGCTATTTATATAAATGTTTAATTGTTTAGTGTGATTTATTTATAATTTGTTAGTTATTTATTTGTATAGCTAATACTTTTGGATTTTCACTTTCTTTTAGTTTTACTATATATATTTGGCTCATTTAAAAAATAATTTTTATATAATTATTAATATATAATTATATATTTTATAACAAATGTAAATATCACAGGAAATTTAAAAAAATAAATAATAATTATCAAGTAATAAAAACATTAAAATGTAAAAATTTATATTTATATAAATTTAGTCAAAACAACAAAAGAAATTAAAAATAATGAATAATAATATTTTATTTATGAGAGTTTCGTGTGAAATGAGATCTGTTTGATTGTCATTTTTCAATTCCCTCCAAACAAGCTTTTCCCATGTTACAAAAAAATTTCAAATTCTTTGGGAATATACCTTTTCCCTCCCTTGAGAATCACATGAAAAAACTTCCAAAGCAAACTTTGAAATATCTTTATCTCAATATACTGTCATGCAATGTAGATATGATAATTAAAAAAAATGAATGTGACATTGGATCAAATTTTGATAAAAATTAGAAAAAAAAAGTGTTTGGTATATCAATATAAATTTTAATACAATAATTTTTATATTTTATATGATACAAATATATTTGATGCAATACGAATACAAAATATATATATACGAATTATTAAGTCTAATATAATGTAATGTCTATTATAATCATTTTAATTATAATCGAAATTCAAAGATAATTTTTTTATTACAAGAAAAATATTAAATAACTGAAGATAGGGGTAGAGGTGATTATTGGGTCGAGGTTGAACCGGTCTGGTTCAACAAAATATTTTTTTTTTTTAAAAAAAGCAGCATGTAGGCAGTAGCCTTTGTAGGCTACTGCCTATGTTGATGGGCAACGGCCTGAACGTTGCCCATCAACTTTGTAAGGGAGGGAACGTTTCCCTCCCTTTTTTTTTTAAATTTATTTTTAAAAATTTTTAAAATTGTTTTAAATTTTCATTTTTCCTCTATAAATATTAATTTATTTTATTTTATTTTTTTAAAATTTTTTTTCATATTTTGTCTTAAATCTAAACGCTTATCCACTCTTATTCTTTTAATACTCACTTATACTTTCTCAATAATCACTCAAACTCTCTCAAATTCACTTAAATTCTCTTATTTCAAATTTATAATATTATCATTTTATTCTCTAAATTTCATTTTTTTTATCATAATAATTTTATTATAATATCATATTCATAATATAATTTTATTTTATTGTAACAATAGTTTTATTACATAATTTTATAGTAATTTATTTTTACATTATTGTTACATTAATTAAATAAATTATAATAACTTTATAATAAATTGTTGTTAAATTAAACTATTAACATTATTTATTATAAAAATAAATTTGTTAGATTAAATTATAAAAATATATTAATATATATTATTTTTATTAAAATAAATTAATATAAATTTAAAAAAATAAAAAATTTAAATTAAAAAAGGACCGAACCGGTCCATGAACCGAGCCGGTTCGCAAGTAAAAATAATGCCAACCGGCCCGGCTCGGACCAGTCCACTACCGGTTCGGACCGGTTTAAGTTGTTAGTCAGCCGGAACCGGTGAGAACCGGCCCGGTCCGGCCCACTAACAGCTCTAGATAGGGGTGTTGGATTCAAACTCAAGACTTATAATATGCGACAACTTATCTTTAACCACTAGGCTAAGAGGTTGTTGGCAATTCAAAGATGATTTTTAGTAGTTGGAGTTTGTGGACAAAAAAATTAATTAGTACAGAAATACAGATGCTTCCAAGGCAAAAGTTTACAATAGCAAGAGTGCTTTCATTTCTTGCAAATGCAATGCAAGATTTAAAACTTTTTCAATGTCTTTTACGTCTTCGAGTATTTTACTTGTAATTCTTTTTACGATAATTAATCAATTATAATTAAAAATTATGTACTGGTCCATCATTTACAAGTGCGAACTTTATGTATTATTTTGATAGATCTCACGTGACTTTAAATTTTGATTAATTAATTATAATGTAATAATTATAGATGATATGTTCTCTTTTATTTTGTAGATAACTATATTCTTCATTAGTCCATTCCCAATGTTTTCAAAATCATCCCAACCAAATTTCTCTATATATATATATATATATATATATATATATATATATATATATATATATATATATATATATATATTATACAATTCTCATTTATTAAATTTTAACTTTAATTTAGCATTTTTATTATATTTTTATTTAACTATATAAAATTAAATTAATTATTACATTCAAAATTATAAAATATTTATAATTTATAAAATTTTAAAATAATTTGACTAAGCCCGCTAAGCCCGCCCGATTAAAACCGGACCGAACCCGAAACCGGATCGAAACCGAGAAAACCCGCAACCGAAAAAATCCGAAACCGAGAAAACCCGCAACCGAGAAAACCCGAGATCGAAAAAACCCGCAACCGAGAAAATCCGAAACCGAAAAAACCCGCAACCGAAAAAACCCGTAACCGAGAAAACTCGTAACCGAAAAAGCCCGTAACCGAAAAACCCGGACCGAAACCCGCCCGAACCCGCCTGTTTGCCACCTCTAAAAATTAGAGTAATTCTTCTTTTTATTCTAAATTAGAGTAATTCTTATTATTGAATCTATCATACTACCATATGACCCTGCAAAAGAATGTTTTCTTACCAAAGCCAAAAGGGCACTGTCCATTATCCCCGCCCCCACAAAGTTTAACTCATTGGTTTCTTTTACATATATGATACCCTCAATTTCGTTATTGTTTACACTAGGAAATTGTTAGACTTCTTAAATTTTACTGTCATGTCTTGTTCCAATCAATTTATTGTCTTGTTGAAAAAACCAGACAATTGGGTATCTTGTCTTTCCATTTTGGCAACATTGTAAAGTGACAATGTACTTTCAAACCTTGTATTGTATTGCAATCTGTTTCACATGTACTTAAATAAGAAGGGTTCACTTACCGAAGTGCCCCTACGGATTTGGGTGAATATCCAAAATTCCATTTGGAAACTCTAAGGTTGTGTTTGGATGAAGAATTTCAAGGAGAGAATTCATTTCAATTAAGATATTTAAAATTCCAAAATGCAAATTTCTTGTTTGGCAAAAAATTTTGAAAAATTTAAAAATTTATGAGGGATTTAAAAAAAGAATTTGAAATGTTTAAATTCTCTTTTGAAAATCCACCTAAAGAGGTGGTTTTTCAAAATTCCTTATACTATTTTCTATTTTATTAGACATGGCCCACTATTAAATATAGAGTTAAAAACAAAAAACATATTGTTTTATTTAAATTTAATATATATCTTTTATTTTTTATATTATTAACAATATCTATACATTTTTACAAATCTAATGATACCCATATTGTATATTTTATTTGATATTTTTCTTTTTGTAATATATAATATTATTATTTTTCTTTTATAATTATTTTTTATTTAATCAAATTTTTGTATCCAAAAATTCTTTCTAAAATTTTTTTTATCCAAACAAGTCAATTATAAATGCTAGTATTTTAAAATGATAAATTTTGAAATGCCATCATTTTAAATTGTCTCAAAATTTTAAAATTCTTCATCTAAACGCACTGTAAAAGTTTCTCTTGCTCCCTAAAGCACCAGCTAGTTTCCAAAACATGCAAACAAACTCTAGGGAAAATAAATTTTAAATAAAAAAAAAAGTTGTTTGCCTTTTTCCGACCTTTCGCTTCTTTGTCAGCTACTATTATTGTTAATATTATCTCTTAGTTCACCTTTCTAAATGCATTGCTGTAAGTGTAAACATAAAATTGAATGTATTTTCAAATCAGAAATTTAAAATATAAAATGACAAAAAATTACAAAATAATTTCATATGCATACATCATACTTTAATCATTTTCATATATATTATTTTTGATTTGAGTCTTA